>OY755053.1:20598590-21036090 GCA_963576755.1 Noctua janthina | reverse complement strand
GCACGCCGCCGAGAAGCCTACCGAGCGGTAGGCCCTCGCCACCCGCAGTGCAATAGCCCTTTGGGGCCTGCGGATGGCGGTCGCATTCTCCCTCCTGTTGAGGGAGTCCGCCCAGATTGGGGCCCCGTAAAGGGCCATGCTCCGCAGAATGCCGGCATACAGGCGCCGGCATTTCGCCTTTGGCCCCCCCAGGTTCGGGAGGAGCCACGAGAGGGCGTCGGCGGTTTTCAACAGGCGCGTCGACAGCCCGCTGAAGTGCGGGCCGAAGCGCCACCTGTCGTCCAGGACCAGGCCCAGGTACTTCATCTGGGCCCGGACCCCTATCCTGACGCCCTCTACGACAATGTGGGCGTCGGGAGGGCAGCGCTGCCGAGGCCCACGAAAGAACACGGCCTCGGTCTTGTGCAGCGCCACCCTCAATCCTAGGCGGCGGATCCTCTCTGCGACCAAGGATCCGCCAGCCGAGGCCAGACAGGCCGCGTCTGCGAAATTCCTCCCCCGGGCAGTGAGGAGAGTGTCATCCGCGTAGCAGATGACACTCGTGCCCTGGAGGAGGGCTCCCCGCAGGAGCCAGTCGAACCCGATGTTCCAAAGGGGCGGCCCAAGCACCGACCCCTGCGGAACACCGGACTCTGCGCCGTACCGCCTCACCGTGGCCGTCTTGTCCACGAGGAGGACCTCTCGGTCCTCCAAGTAGCTGGCCAGGAGGTTTCGCAGGTATTGGGGCACTCCGTGATACCGGAGCGCCTCCAATATCGTCGAGTGGGGCACGGAGTTGAAGGCGTTGGCAATGTCGAACGACACTGCCAGCACTCCGCCCCCCGCCTCCACCGCCTCCTTCACCTGGCCCTTGAGTAGGGCCAGCGCATCGATCGTCGAACGCCCTCGACGGAAACCGAATTGGGCGTCCGACAGGTCCGGCCCTACCCCCCGCAAAAGGCTATCAAGCCGGGAGGCGACGATCCCCTCGAACAATTTACCGACCTCATCGAGCAGAACGATGGGCCGGTATGCCGAGGGGGAGTCCACCGGGCGTCCCTCCTTTCGGAGGAGGCATAGCTGCCCCTCCTTCCACAGTTTCGGGAACCTCCCAGCCGTTAAGCACGCGCTGAAGAGGTCCCGAAACCTGTCCTCCATTTCGGAGGCAGCGATCGCCACCACCCGTGCGGGGACGCCGTCCGGTCCGGGGGCCGTCTTCTTCGCGCGGAGGCTGAGAACCCCAGCGTAGAACTCCGCCGCCGTCACCGGGGGGACCTCCTCCTCCGGCGAAGCCGACCCTTGCGGGGGATCCATCGTTGGTGGGGTGAAGTCGGTCCTGCGCGGAAACAGGGACCGGACCACCCCATCCAGCAACGCTGGCTCGAGGGTCTCCGTCAGTGGGGGACCACAGGGGCGCAGCTGGTTCCGCGCCGCCTTGTATGGTCTCCCATAAGGATCCCCGTCGAGTTCCTCCAGCATCTCGGCCCTCGCCGAGTCTTTCGCAGCACCCATCGCGGATTTGAGGACCGTCGTCGCCTCTCGGTAAGAGGCGTATAGGCGGTCCTCTTCTGCCTGGACCCGATTTTGGGTGCTGCGCCGTCGGCTCCGCGCGTAGGCCCTTCTGGCCGCCACGCAGGCGGCCCGGAGCCCCGCCAGCTCCTCCGTCCACCAATAGACGGCACGACGGGGAGGCGGACGGCGAGACCGAGGCAAACCTAACCTAACCTAACCTAACCTAACCTAACCTAACCTAACCTAACCTAACCTAACCTAACCTAACCTAACCTAACCTAACCTAACCTAACCTAACCTAACCTAACCTAACCTAACCTAACCTAACCTAACCTAACCTTTTTTTTTTTTTTTTTTTTTTTTTTTTTTTTTTTTTTTTTTTTTTTTTTTTTTTTTTTTTTTTTTTTTTTTTTTTTTTTTTTTTTTTTTTTTTTTTTTTTGACGCTGGGAAAAAATGCATTACGCATACCCTCCCATCGGGGGATGGGGGGGCTATGTGGGACTCCCCGGTGTGACCCGGTATACCCACTAAAACGACCCAGCGGCACTCCCGCTTCGTCCGAGTGGCGGGGGACTGGGAAACCGGCACAGCCTTTACTTCCAGTCCACCGCCGACGAATTCCCGACAAGGCGGGCCCCTCATGTCCCCCCCGTGGGGAGGGACACGGGCCCGGGAATGACCGACGAAGGTGGTGACGGGTGCAATGCGGGCGAAGGCACCCCCGCGCCTGTCGCCCGCCCGTCGCCACCATGAGGAGGGAGAGGACCTCGCCTTCTCCGACCCCTTCTTCGTCTGCGGAGCGGCGCAGCGAGAGGGTCGTCCTCCCGCGCGCGCTCCGCCTCTCGGACCTCAAAGTCCGGGAGAGGGCGGTTTGGGGAGAAATAGACCCCCACCAGGGCCATGTCCCCCCACGCGGCGGCCACGTATCCCGGTCCCCTCTCTAAGCGCGAGAGGGGAGGGGAGTCTGTGGAAGGCCGCGACACCAACGCCACCAAGCCGTCCCGGTCGCCCAGCCAACGGCCAGGGACCGAGTAAGGCTCGGCGACCACCGCCAAGTCCATTAGTCGGACATCGCTCCCCCCTCCGCAGCCGCCGCAGGAACGACGGTGCTAGCGGCTACAGCAGGCCCGATCGGCGCCTGCGCTTTGCCTCGCTTAGGGGGAGGATTGCAGTTCCTCCCCCTCATAACGTGGCCCGCCAGGCGGCCACTAGCAGCACACACCGCGCAGTGCGGCGTGGCGGCCTTGCAGGCAGCGGCTTTGTGGCCTTCCTTGCCGCAGCGGAGGCACATGTCCGTCCTGTCTACCGCGGACGGACACAGGGGCCGGGTGTGTCCGATGCCGAAGCACCGGAAACACCGCAGAGGCTGGTCCTCGAGTGCCCGGACTGCACCCGAGCTGAACCCGACTATGAGCCGTCCCTTGGCAAGGACGGCTTTGGCAGAGGCGACCGGGCACTCGAGGCGAATGGTGCCCATGCCGCCGCGGCCGGGCCTTATGTCCCGGCCTTGGACCGCCGCGACGCCACAGCCCCCCATCACTGCGACCGCCGCCACCACCTCCTCCTTGGTGACGGAGTCGTCGAGGCCCATCACCTCTATGGCCGCCGACTTGACCGGTCGGGCCACCTTGGCCGAATCCGCGATGACCTCCTGCAGCTTGGCTGCGAAGAGGTCCGCATGGGCACTCCCCTCTGTCCCCGGGAACTCGAATATTCGAGCCCCGGCTTGGGTCCGCCGGCAAGCCACACTGCCGATCCCAAGTTGGGTGGGATCGGCATTTGCACGCGCCCGCACCAAAATGGACGCGTACGTCTCCCCTCGCCCCGCAGCCTCCGCGGTGAGCGTCACCACGACGGCCGCGGTTTTTGGGGGGACCAGTTGTCCCTTTCCCCTCCCTTTCCCCTTCCCCTTTCCCTTGCCGGTCGTCTGCGACCGGCTGGGAGCGGTGGTGGCGGGGACGACAGGGACCGTCGCCGTCCTTTTGGCTTTGCCCTTCCCCTTACGGACCACTTCCGTCCACTCGTTGGACGGGGTGGTGGAAGGGAGAAGGGCGTCTTCCGCCTGGAATGAGGACGGCCCCGGCCCGCACCGCCTCTTATCCGCCGCAAGCGGCGGTCGGAGGCGCTTCTCGGGCAAGAGCCGGTCCTCTATTCCTGCCAAGCAGGCTCTTGTGAAGGCCCTCTCCTCCATTACCACCTTGCGGATGATATCCTCAAGGTTGGAGGCGGGGCCCTCTGCCGCATGGCCCGTGTTGGCCTGTTGAGGCGGGGCCGTGGCTTCAGCCAGCTTCTGATGAAGCTGGCTGACCTCCGACTGCAGGCGATCTATCCTCGCCTGCAGTTGTTGCGTCTCGTCGGTGGTCTTACGCTGGACCAGCTCCGCGACGATACCGCGCATGCTCGCGGCCCTGCATTTGAGGGCCTTTTGCAAGGTCCCCTTCATGTTGGAGGACTTAGAGGCGACCTCCACAATCTCCTCCTCGTCCTCCTCCGCCATTTTCTCCAGCTCGGCCAGGGAGTGGTCCGAGTAAAGAACGCGGGACGCACCGTACCCGGACTTGGCCCGGGCAGCGTGCGCCCGTTTCTCCCCGGCAACCACCCGCTCCTCCAGCTCTTGCTGGAGCTGTGCCCGCCGAGCCAGGCCCAACCGGCGTTGGGCGTCCGCGAGCCCAACGACATGGGTGTCCGCGGCCACCGTCGGCTGTTTCGCCTTCGACAACCCCGTCGACCCCGAGGCCGAGGAGCCCCCGGACCCACCGCTCATGTGGACCCGCTTCCGCGACCGACAATCGTCCGCATCCGACACACAAATAAGTGAGTCGTTGTCGGACGACTCGTCCGCCCCTCCGAACAAGCTAGCCGCAGATGGCGCGCGGCTAGCCTCTGACGCCTGAGCGTCGGAGTGGCCCTGAGAAGGGCCTTTTGGTTGGCCCTGAGAAGGGCCTTTGGGTTGGCCCTGAGAAGGGCCTTTCGGGTGGCCCTGAGAAGGGCCTTTGGGTTGGCCCTGAGAAGGGCCTTTTTGTTTTAAAAACCGCCCGCAGGCGTCCCTCGTGGGTTTAGACATCCCGACAAATTCGTAGACACAAGACAATAAAATAAAATAGCTACGAAAGCACAGTGCACTTTGGCCAACCCAGTCTGCCACTCCGTTACGGTGGTCAGAACTGGGTCGTTTCCAGGGGACGCGACGTGGACGCAAGCACTGTGGGGTGGTCCCCCAACCTAACCTAACCTAACCTAACCTAACCTAACCTAACCTAACCTAACCTAACCTAACCTAACCTAACCTAACCTAACCTAACCTAACCTAACCTAACCTAACCTAACCTAACCTAACCTAACCTAACCTAACCTTTTTTTTTTTTTTTTTTTTTTTTTTTTTTGTTTCGGGGTGGAAAATCCTCACGGATGTCCTCCGCCCAGGGGCGGGCGGAGGGGTCTGTCAGACTCAAACTGACTAAAAACCACCCCGGTGTTCCCTTCCCACACTTGCACCGGGGATCATGGGAACTAGTGCGCCTTCCACGATCCCCGGCTAGTGCCGGCCCGCGTCTGCGGGCCTCCTCAAATCCACGGGGGGAGTGAAGTGAACACCCCCCGCGACTTTCATTAGGGGCGCGCGTGGAACACTACGCGCCACCGCCTCGGGTCCAGTTATATGGGGGGGCGGCGGACGTCCCCAAGTCCGCCGTCCCTCTGAACCCGTTTAGGGGGGCTGGAAGAGGGCATTGTCCGCCCTCCGCCGACGCCCAGTACGTCTACTGCGGGTCCGGAGAGTGGTCTCGACCTCCCTTATCCTTTCCGCAGCCTCCTTCTGTGAGATGACGGTTTCACAGAAGGAGATCACCGCATCCCACGACTCTGCGCTCCCGACCATCGAGCGAGCGACGGCCAGCAGCGACAGGTCGGTTCCGACTTCTGTTATAAGGGCACGGCGTGGTTCCTCCCATGCGGCACACTCTGCCAGCGTATGCCGCGCCGTGTCCTCCAGACAGTGGACGCAGTGATGACACCGGGCGTCCGGCTCCCTGTTTATGCGACACAGGTACTTCCCGAAGCAACCATGCCCCGAGAAAACCTGTGTCGCCCGAAACGACAGGGAGCCGTGCCTCCTCTCGAGCCATTCCTCGAGCACTGGTCGGATCGCCTCGATGGTAGCGAGACCGGCGGTAGGGCGCGAAAGCTTGTCCCGCCATTCCGCTACCAGGACCTCGCGGAGCTGGGACCGACGCAGATCGATCTCTCGCTGCATCGGCTCACCGCCCCGCGTCCGCGCCTCCTCGCGCCACCGGTACAGTGACGCGAGGACTCTCGCCTCTAGGTCCCAGGGTGGCGACCCGGCCAGTACACAAGCCGCCTCGTAGGAGATTGTGCGATACCCCCTGATAGACCTAACGGCCATCGCCCTCTGCGGTTTTCGCAGTATTGCGATGCTTCCGGCCGTCAGGTCAGAGGCCCACACCGGGGCCCCGTACAGGGCCATGGATCGCAAGACCCCTAGGTACAATCTCCTACAGGCGGTGCTCGGGCCCCCCAGATTGGGAAGCAGCGTTGCGAGCGCGCCCGCCGCGCCCATCAACTTGGGCACCAGCCGCCGGAAGTGGGGGCCGAAGTCCCAACGGCTGTCGAGCACCAATCCCAGATACTTCATGGTGGACTCGACAGCAATCTGGGTACCCCCGACCACAATATGTGATCCCGGCGGCGGCGCCCGCCGGGGGCCATGGAAGACCATGGCTTCCGACTTGTTGAGGGCCACCTCCAAGCCCAGGCGCCGTATGCGGCTCACGACCTGCGAGACCGCAGCTGTCGCTAGCAACGCTGCCTCCCTGTACGAGCTCCCCCGGGCAGTGACCAGCGTGTCGTCGGCGTAACACACCAGGGCCACCCCCGGTTGGAGCTCGCCTCTCAGCACCCAGTCGTACCCGATGTTCCACAGGGGTGGGCCAACGACCGAACCCTGTGGGACACCACACGACATTTCGCGCCGGCCTCCGCCGTCGCGTCCCCTGTAGGTGACACATCTTTCCGCTAAATAAGCCCCAACGACGCGACGGAGGTACGGGGGCACCCTGTGATAGCACAGCGCCTCCCGAATACAGCTCCAGGGCAGGGTGTTGAAAGCGTTGGAGATGTCCAAGGACACCGCCAACATCACCCCACCCCGGGACACCGCTTCCTCCGCCAGGACTCTTACCCGCATTATGGCGTCCACAGTGGAGCGCCCATGCCGAAAGCCGAACTGGCTATCGTCCAGATCCGGCCCCTCTCTGTACAAGTGGCCGGCGAGGCGGGCAGCAATGATCCGTTCGAAAAGCTTACCCACCTCGTCCAGCAGCACTATGGGCCGGTATGCGGACGGCGAGTCCGCTGGGCGCCCCGCCTTCCTGAGCAGGACCAAACGACCCGTTTTCCACTGACTAGGGAATTGGCCCCGCTCAAGACAAGCTGAGTAGAGTCCTCTCAGCTGGGGCTCTAACTCTTTCAGAGCGAGGGCAAGCGCGCCGCCGGGAACTCCGTCGGGTCCCGGGGCAACGGTTTTGGCCCGAAGCCGCGTTATTGCCGCCCTCATCTCTGCTTGTGTCACCTCAGGGACGCTGACGTCATCGTCATCCTCTGACTCCGTGGCTGTGGGCAAAGCCATCGGCGGCGGTATGTGCTCCTCTCTAGCAGGAAAGAGAGTTGCGACCACTTCCTCCAGCAGCTGAGGCTGCAGACTCTCAGTGAGTGGGGGCGCCCAGGAACGAAGTTTCCCTCGGACCGCACGATAAGGGCGCCCCCACGGATTTACGTCTAGTGTCGACAACATCTCTTCCCTAGCTCGGGTCTTCGCCTCGCCGACGGCTAGCCACAGAGCCTCCTTCGCCGCGCGGTACACCTCATACAGCGCGGCCTCTTCTTCCGGAACCCGACGACGTCTCCTCCGGTATCGGGTGTACTGGCGTCTCACCTCCACGCACGCCACGCGCAACTGCGCGATGACAGCGGACCACCAGTACAGCTGGCGCCTTGTGGGTTGGGTGACACGGGGCATAGACGCATCGCAAATTTGCGCCATCGCCCCGCGGAACCACTGCGCCTCCGCTTCGATGTCGACGGGTTCGTTCGACGGCGTTTCCCGAACCCAGGCCTGGAGGATTGCGGCCTCCTCGAGAAGTTCCCTGTCGATTCTCTTGTACGACCAGCGAGGACCGTCCATTTGCGGGGCCGACGGGCGACCACCGCCCTCAGCCTGGGTAGAGACGTCAAATCGAATGTATCGATGGTCCGACACCGTCTCCACCCCTACGGCAACTCGCCAGTCGCGTACACGGCCCGCAACAGCGGAGCTTGCGAACGACACGTCCACTATGGACCCGCCCCGAACCTAACCTAACCTTTTTTTTTTTTTTTTTTTTTTTTTTTTTTTTTTTTTGACGCTGGGAAAAAATGCATTACGCATACCCTCCCATCGGGGGATGGGGGGGCTATGTGGGACTCCCCGGTGTGACCCGGTATACCCACTAAAACGACCCAGCGGCACTCCCGCTTCGTCCGAGTGGCGGGGGACTGGGAAACCGGCACAGCCTTTACTTCCAGTCCACCGCCGACGAATTCCCGACAAGGCGGGCCCCTCATGTCCCCCCCGTGGGGAGGGACACGGGCCCGGGAATGACCGACGAAGGTGGTGACGGGTGCAATGCGGGCGAAGGCACCCCCGCGCCTGTCGCCCGCCCGTCGCCACCATGAGGAGGGAGAGGACCTCGCCTTCTCCGACCCCTTCTTCGTCTGCGGAGCGGCGCAGCGAGAGGGTCGTCCTCCCGCGCGCGCTCCGCCTCTCGGACCTCAAAGTCCGGGAGAGGGCGGTTTGGGGAGAAATAGACCCCCACCAGGGCCATGTCCCCCCACGCGGCGGCCACGTATCCCGGTCCCCTCTCTAAGCGCGAGAGGGGAGGGGAGTCTGTGGAAGGCCGCGACACCAACGCCACCAAGCCGTCCCGGTCGCCCAGCCAACGGCCAGGGACCGAGTAAGGCTCGGCGACCACCGCCAAGTCCATCAGTCGGACATCGCTCCCCCCTCCGCAGCCGCCGCAGGAACGACGGTGCTAGCGGCTACAGCAGGCCCGATCGGCGCCTGCGCTTTGCCTCGCTTAGGGGGAGGATTGCAGTTCCTCCCCCTCATAACGTGGCCCGCCAGGCGGCCACTAGCAGCACACACCGCGCAGTGCGGCGTGGCGGCCCTGCAGGCAGCGGCTTTGTGGCCTTCCTTGCCGCAGCGGAGGCACATGTCCGTCCTGTCTACCGCGGACGGACACAGGGGCCGGGTGTGTCCGATGCCGAAGCACCGGAAACACCGCAGAGGCTGGTCCTCGAGTGCCCGGACTGCACCCGAGCTGAACCCGACTATGAGCCGTCCCTTGGCAAGGACGGCTTTGGCAGAGGCGACCGGGCACTCGAGGCGAATGGTGCCCATGCCGCCGCGGCCGGGCCTTATGTCCCGGCCTTGGACCGCCGCGACGCCACAGCCCCCCATCACTGCGACCGCCGCCACCACCTCCTCCTTGGTGACGGAGTCGTCGAGGCCCATCACCTCTATGGCTGCCGACTTGACCGGTCGGGCCACCTTGGCCGAATCCGCGATGACCTCTTGCAGCTTGGCTGCAAAGAGGTCCGCATGGGCACTCCCCTCTTGGCCCGGGAACTCGAATATTCGAGCCCCGGCTTGGGTCCGCCGGCAAGTCACACTGCCGATCCCAAGCTGTGCAGGATCGGCATTTGCACGCGCCCGCATCAAAATGGACGCGTACGTCTCCCCTCGCCCCGCAGCCTCCGCGGTGAGCGTCACCACGACGGCCGCGGTTTTTGGAGGGACCAGCCGTCCCCCTCCCCTCCCCCTTCCCTTCCCCTTTCCCTTGCGGGTCGTCAGCGACCGGCTGGGAGCGGTGGTGGCGGGGACGACAGGGACCGTCGCCGTCCTTTTGGCTTTGCCCTTCCCCTTACGGACCACTTCCGTCCACTCGTTGGACGGGGTGGTGGAAGGGAGAAGGGCGTCTTCCGCCTGAGACGAGGACGGCCCCGGCCCACACCGCCTCTTATCCGCCGCAAGCGGCGGTCGGAGGCGCTTCTCTGGCAAGAGCCGGTCCTCAATTCCTGCCAAGCAGGCTCTTGTGAAGGCCCTCTCCTCCATTACTACCTTGCGGATGATATCCTCAAGGTTGGAGGCGGGGCCCTCTGCCGCATGGCCCGTGTTGGCCTGTTGAGGCCGGGCCGTGGCTTCAGCCAGCTTCTGATGAAGCTGGCTGACCTCCGACTGCAGGCGATCTATCCTCGCCTGCAGTTGTTGCGTCTCGTCGGTGGTCTTACGCTGGACCAGCTCCGCGACGATACCGCGCATGCTCGCGGCCCTGCATTTGAGGGCCTTTTGCAAGGTCCCCTTCATGTTGGAGGACTTAGAGGCGACCTCCACAATCTCCTCCTCGTCCTCCTCCGCCATTTTCTCCAGCTCGGCCAGGGAGTGGTCCGAGTAAAGAACGCGGGACGCACCGTACCCGGACTTGGCCCGGGCAGCGTGCGCCCGTTTTTCCCCGGCAACCACCCGCTCCTCCAGCTCTTGCTGGAGCTGTGCCCGCCGAGCCAGGTCCAACCGGCGTTGGGCGTCCGCGAGCCCAACGACATGGGTGTCCGCGGCCACCGTCGGCTGTTTCGCCTTCGACAACCCCGTCGACCCCGAGGCCGAGGAGCCCCCGGACCCACCGCTCATGTGGACCCGCTTCCGCGACCGACAATCGTCCGCATCCGACACACAAATAAGTGAGTCGTTGTCGGACGACTCGTCCGCCCCTCCGAACAAGCTAGCCGCAGATGGCGCGCGGCTAGCCTCTGACGCCTGAGCGTCGGAGTGGCCCTGAGAAGGGCCTTTTGGTTGGCCCTGAGAAGGGCCTTTGGGTTGGCCCTGAGAAGGGCCTTTCGGGTGGCCCTGAGAAGGGCCTTTGGGTTGGCCCTGAGAAGGGCCTTTTTGTTTTAAAAACCGCCCGCAGGCGTCCCTCGTGGGTTTAGACATTCCGACAAATTCGTAGACACAAGACAATAAAATAAAATAGCTACGAAAGCACAGTGCACTTTGGCCAACCCAGTCTGCCACTCCGTTACGGTGGTCAGAACTGGGTCGTTTCCAGGGGACGCGACGTGGACGCAAGCACTGTGGGGTGGTCCCCCGAACCTAACCTAACCTAACCTAACCTAACCTAACCTTTTTTTTTTTTTTTTTTTTTTTTTTTTTTTTTTTTTTTTTTTTTTTTTTTTTTTTTTTTTTTTTTTTTTTTTTTTTTATTAAGCGGTGAAAAATGCCTAACGCATACCTCACCGTCCGGGGAGACGATTTGGTTATGTGGGGCTTGCACCCACTAAAAAACACCGCCGTGAGCCTACTCTCGCCTTGACGAATGGGCCGCGAGAACTGCTACGCATGACGTTCGCGGCCCATCCAGCGCAACCCGCCTCCGTGCACCAAACTCCTTTGGCGATGTCCAGGCTCAACTGAGACATCGCCACCACTCGTGAGGGCCGTTCGATGCGACGACGATAGACTCCCCGATCTATCGCCCGCTGGCACCTCCTAGGGCGGCATTAAATCGCCATGGCGCCTCCTCCGCCGCCCTGTCCTCCTGCGACGAATCGCGTCTGCGAGGGAGTCCTCCTCTCTGACGCGCTCCGCCACCTCCTTCTGCGAGATGACGTCCTCGCAGAAGGACGCCACTGCCTCCCATGCCTCCCCGCTGTCGACCATGGCCTTGGCCACGGCCGGTAAGGAGAGGTCTGCCCCGATTGCTGCTGCGAGAGCACGGCGCTGCACCGCCCAAGCAGGACAATGCTCGAGGGTGTGAAGCGCCGTGTCCTCGCTGCAGCCGCACTGGTGACACACGGGAGTCGCCTCCCGTCTGGCCACTTTGTGCAGGTATTTGCCAAAGCAGCCATGCCCTGACAATACCTGCACCAGACGGAAGGACAATGTCCCGTGTCGCCTCCGTGTCCACTCTTCCAGGATCGGCCGGATCGCCCCCACGGTCCAGTGACCTGCACTAGGCGTCTCCAGCCTCACCCTCCAAATCCGCAGGGTTTGGGATTGGGCCTCTCTACGCCACCTCGTGACCAGCTCAGGTGGTGGACGCGTGCCACTCTCCGCCTGCAGGTCTGCGCCACGTCGGTAGACCTCGGCGACCACCTGTGCCTCTAGATCCCACGGGGGTGTGCCCGCGAGGGCGCACGCCGCTTCCACTGATACGGTGCGGTATCCGCGTATGACCCTGACTGCCATGACTCTCTGTGGCCTCCGCAGTAGAGCCTTGTTCTGGACAGACAGGGACTCCGCCCACACCGGGGCCCCATAGAGCGCCATCGAGCGAACCACCCCCGTGTACAGCCGCCGGCAAACCACGTTTGGTCCGCCCAGGTTTGGCAACAGCCGGCTGAGGGCGGAAGCCGTGCCGATCAGCTTCGGCGCAAGCTGAGCAAAGTGCTCGCCGAAGTTCCACCTCCGGTCCAAAACCAGACCCAAGTATTTCATGCTTGCCCGTACCGCTATTGGTGCACCACCAATAGTGAGGTGTGCGCCGGCCGGTGGCCGTCGTCGGGGCGCATGAAACACCAGGGCCTCCGTCTTTTCTAGGGCCACCTTGAGGCCCATCGCCTCGATTCGCCCCACGACGAGGGACGTGCCCTCAACGGCGGAGCGTGCCGCTTCCTCGTAGCTCCCTCCCCGGGCCGTGACGAGAGTGTCATCAGCGTAGCAAATGACGCCCTGCCCGGGGGAGAGCAAACAGCGCAAGGACCAGTCGTAGCCTATGTTCCACAAGAGCGGACCCAAAACCGACCCCTGTGGAACACCGCACACGATGGCCCTGCGCACAACTTGGCCGTCGCGTCCCTCGTAGGAGACAAACCGCTCCTGCAGGTAGTCTGCTACTAGCAGCCTCAGGTAGGCGGGCACCTGATGGTAGCGGAGCGCCTCCTCGATGCAGCTGAATGGCAGAGTGTTGAACGCGTTGGCGATGTCTAAAGACACCGCCAACAACACCCCGCCCTGGGCGACTGCATCTTTTGCCTCGGCCTTGAGGCGCAAGATGGCGTCTATTGTCGAACGCCCTGCCCGGAAACCGAACTGGGCGTCCGACAAGTTTGGGCCTACTGCATCTAAGTGCCGGACGATGCGGGTAGCGAGAATTTTCTCTAGCATCTTCCCCGCCTCGTCCAGCAAGACAATCGGCCTATACGCCGATGGAGACTCCGGGGGCCGCCCTGCCTTCTGGAGCAGCACCAGTCGACCCTCCTTCCAGGCCTTAGGGAACCGTCCCGACGTTAGACAGGCGTCAAACAGCTCCCTAAGCCTATCTTCCAGGGCCGCCTCAAGAGAGAGGGCCAGCACCCTTGCAGGCACTCCATCCGGTCCGGGGGCAGTCCTCTTGGACCGCGCCCTCAAAATTGCTGCCCCCATCTCCGCGTCAGATATTGGGGGAGTCTCCACTTCCGCATCTTGGTCGGCCTCCGCTTCGGCCATTGGCGGGGAAAGATGATCCGCCCGATCCGGGAAGAGTGTCTCCACGACCCTGACGAGGAACTGAGGCTGGAGGGTTTCCGTCAGTGGGGGGCCTTGGGCACGGAGTTTTTTCCGCGCCGCACGGTACGGACGCCCCCAGGGATCACGGTTTAGATCCTCCAGTGCCTCAGCTCTCGATTGCTCCTTCCCTCGACAGATCGCCAACTGCAGAGCCCCCCGAGCGTTGCGGTATGACTCATACAATTGGGTCTGTAGGATCTCCAGCTCTTCATCACGGCGGCGTAACCTGCGAACCTGTGAGTAGGTCCTCCGGGCAGTTATACAGGCCGCGCGGACGTCTGCTATCTCCTGGGACCACCAGTAGACCGCCCTCTTTGGAGGTTGTCTTCGGGAGCGAGGCATGGCTGCATCGCACACAGCCGTCATGGCTTCGCGAAAGCGGTCAGCCTCGACGTCGACTCCCTCTGCTGCAGGTGGCGAGGACAGCCAAGCCTGGACAATGGCTGCTTCCTCTAGGAGGTCCCCGTCAAGCCGCTTCAACGCCCACCGTGGGAACTGCCGAGCGTCAGGTCGTGGATACACTGTTGGGCCCGAAGAGGCGGAGACATCCATACAGATATACAGGTGATCCGATAGAGTCTCCACACTCTCTAGGACCCGCCAACCCTGAACCCGTGCGGCGACAGCAGGGGTAGCGAACGAGAGGTCCACTATTGACCCCCCGTGCTGCCGGACGCATGTGTTAACGGAGCCCCTGTTTAAAAGACAGAGGCCCGCAGCCGTTGCCCATTCCTCGACCGCCTCCCCCCTGATGTCCGTCGTGGGGGACCCCCACGCGGTGGATTTCGCGTTGAAGTCCCCCACAACGATGGCGTGGGACGGCATCACTCGTCGAACCGAGGTCCCCAGGCGGTCCAGGAAGTCCTCGAACTCCGCTAGGCTCCTGTTTGGAGAGAAATATACCCCGAAGAGAATTATGTCCCCCCAGGTGGCCGCAACAAATCCTCGACTCCTCTCTCTGAAGGAAAGTGGCGCCGAGGAGCTGATAATAGCAACAGAGCCGTCAATGTCACCTACCCAGTCAGGGCGAGCCGGGACGAAGTATGGCTCCGCCACTACGGCCACACCTATCGTCCGCTCCGCCATGGTTTGGAGAACCAAGTCCTGCGCACCAGCACAGTGGTTCAGGTTCGCCTGGAGGAGAGAATGAAAACGAACCGGGTCCATAGTTAGTCCGTAATCATTATCGCCCCCTGCGATGGCTCCTCCAATCGCACTGCGCCGGAAGCAGTTGGGCGCAGAGTTGTCACACCGTTCCTGCCAGAACGGACCGGCGGAACCTAACCTAACCTAACCTTTTTTTTTTTTTTTTTTTTTTTTTTTGACGCTGGGAAAAAATGCATTACGCATACCCTCCCATCGGGGGATGGGGGGGTTATGTGGGACTCCCCGGTGTGACCCGGTATACCCACTAAAACGACCCAGCGGCACTCCCGCTTCGTCCGAGTGGCGGGGGACTGGGAAACCGGCACAGCCTTTACTTCCAGTCCACCGCCGACGAATTCCTAACAAGGCGGGCCCCTCACGTCCCTCCCGTGGGGAGGGACACGGGCCCGGGAATGACCGACGAAGGTGGTGACGGGTGCAACGCGGGCGAAGGCACCCCCGCGCCTGTCGCCCGCCCGTCGCCACCGTGAGGAGGGAGAGGACCTCGCCTTCTCCGACCCCTTCTTCGTCTGCGGAGCGGCGCAGCGAGAGGGTCGTCCTCCCGCGCGCGCTCCGCCTCCTCCTTTTGCGAGATTACGTCCTCGCAAAAGGAGGCGACCGCTGCCCAGGCCTCCTCGCTCCCCAGCATGGCGTTGACCGCGCCAGGAAGCGAGAGATCCTGTCCGATCACAGCGATCAGACCGCGGCGCAGCTCGAACCAAGCCGGGCACACCTCGAGGGTGTGCTGCGCCGTGTCCTCCGCCGCGCCGCAGTCGTGGCACGCCGGGGTCTCCTCCCTCCCGATCCGGTGCAGGTGCGATCCGAAACAGCCATGGCCGGACAACACCTGCACCAAACGGAACGAGAGGAAACCGTGGGACCGCTCGAGCCAGCTCCGCAGGACCGGACCGAGCGCGTCCAACGTACGGCGGCCAAAGGCGGCGTTGGCGAGGTCCTCCGCCCAGTGGAGGACGATGGCGTCCTTCGCCTCCCGCCGCACGGCCTCCCGCTCTTCGGCGATCGGGCGCTCCCCGAGCGCCTTCCGGCGCGCCGTCCACTCATACACTCTGGCGAGCACCCAAGCCTCCAACTCCCAAGGAGGGGTGCCGGCCAGAGCGCACGCCGCCGAGAAGCCTACCGAGCGGTAGGCCCTCGCCACCCGCAGTGCAATAGCCCTTTGGGGCCTGCGGATGGCGGTCGCATTCTCCCTCCTGTTGAGGGAGTCCGCCCAACCTAACCTTTTTTTTTTTTTTTTTTTTTTTTTTTGACGCTGGGAAAAAATGCATTACGCATACCCTCCCATCGGGGGATGGAGGGGCTATGTGGGACTCCCCGGTGTGACCCGGTATACCCACTAAAACGACCCAGCGGCACTCCCGCTTCGTCCGAGTGGCGGGGGACTGGGAAACCGGCACAGCCTTTACTTCCAGTCCACCGCCGACGAATTCCCGACAAGGCGGGCCCCTCACGTCCCCCCCGTGGGGAGGGACACGGGCCCGGGAATGACCGACGAAGGTGGTGACGGGTGCAATGCGGGCGAAGGCACCCCCGCGCCTGTCGCCCGCCCGTCGCCACCATGAGGAGGGAGAGGACCTCGCCTTCTCCGACCCCTTCTTCGTCTGCGGAGCGGCGCAGCGAGAGGGTCGTCCTCCCGCCCGCGCTCCGCCTCCTCCTTTTGCGAGATTACGTCCTCGCAAAAGGAGGCGACCGCTGCCCAGGCCTCCTCGCTCCCCAGCATGGCGTTGACCGCGCCAGGAAGCGAGAGATCCTGTCCGATCACAGCGATCAGACCGCGGCGCAGCTCGGACCAAGCCGGGCACACCTCGAGGGTGTGCTGCGCCGTGTCCTCCGCCGCGCCGCAGTCGTGGCACGCCGGGGTCTCCTCCCTCCCGATCCGGTGCAGGTGCGATCCGAAACAGCCATGGCCGGACAACACCTGCACCAAACGGAACGAGAGGAAACCGTGGGACCGCTCGAGCCAGCTCCGCAGGACCGGACCGAGCGCGTCCAACGTACGGCGGCCAAAGGCGGCGTTGGCGAGGTCCTCCGCCCAGTGGAGGACGATGGCGTCCTTCGCCTCCCGCCGCACGGCCTCCCGCTCTTCGGCAATCGGGCGCTCCCCGAGCGCCTTCCGGCGCGCCGTCCACTCATACACTCTGGCGAGCACCCAAGCCTCCAACTCCCAAGGAGGGGTGCCGGCCAGAGCGCACGCCGCCGAGAAGCCTACCGAGCGGTAGGCCCTCGCCACCCGCAGTGCAATAGCCCTTTGGGGCCTGCGGATGGCGGTCGCATTCTCCCTCCTGTTGAGGGAGTCCGCCCAGATTGGAGCCCCGTAAAGGGCCATGCTCCGCAAAATGCCGGCATACAGGCGCCGGCATTTCGCCTTGGGCCCCCCCAGGTTCGGGAGGAGCCACGAGAGGGCGTCGGCGGTCTTCAACAGGCGCGTCGACAGCCCGCTGAAGTGCGGGCCGAAGCGCCACCTGTCGTCCAGGACCAGGCCCAGGTACTTCATCTGGGCCCGGACCCCTATCCTGACGCCCTCTACGACAATGTGGGCGTCGGGAGGGCAGCGCTGCCGAGGCCCACGAAAGAACACGGCCTCGGTCTTGTGCAGCGCCACCCTCAATCCTAGGCGGCGGATCCTCTCTGCGACCAAGGATCCGCCAGCCGAGGCCAGACAGGCCGCGTCTGCGAAATTCCTCCCCCGGGCAGTGAGGAGAGTGTCATCCGCGTAGCAGATGACACTCGTGCCCTGGAGGAGGGCTCCCCGCAGGAGCCAGTCGAACCCGATGTTCCAAAGGAGCGGCCCAAGCACCGACCCCTGCGGAACACCGGACTCTGCGCCATACCGCCTCACCGTGGCCGTCTTGTCCACGAGGAGGACCTCTCGGTCCTCCAAGTAGCTGGCCAGGAGGTTTCGCAGGTATTGGGGCACTCCGTGATACCGGAGCGCCTCCAATATCGTCGAGTGGGGCACGGAGTTGAAGGCGTTGGCAATGTCGAACGACACCGCCAGCACTCCGCCCCCCGCCTCCACCGCCTCCTTCACCTGGCCCTTGAGTAAGGCCAGCGCATCAATCGTCGAACGCCCTCGACGGAAACCGAATTGGGCGTCCGACAGGTCCGGCCCTAACCCCTGCAAAAGGCTATCAAGCCGGGAGGCGACAATCCCCTCGAACAATTTACCGACCTCATCGAGCAGAACGATGGGCCGGTATGCCGAGGGGGAGTCCACCGGGCGTCCCTCCTTTCGGAGGAGGCATAGCTGCCCCTCCTTCCACAGTTTCGGGAACCTCCCAGCCGTTAAGCACGCGCTGAAGAGGTCCCGAAACCTGTCCTCCATTTCGGAGGCGGCGATCGCCACCACCCGTGCGGGGACGCCGTCCGGTCCGGGGGCCGTCTTCTTCGCGCGGAGGCTGAGAACCCCAGCGTAGAACTCCGCCGCCGTCACCGGGGGGACCTCCTCCTCCGGCGAAGCCGACCCTTGCGGGGGATCCATCGTTGGTGGGGTGAAGTCGGTCCTGCGCGGAAACAGGGACCGGACCACCCCATCCAGCAACGCTGGCTCGAGGGTCTCCGTCAGTGGGGGACCACAGGGGCGCAGCTGGTTCCGCGCCGCCTTGTATGGTCTCCCATAAGGATCCCTGTCGAGTTCCTCCAGCATCTCGGCCCTCGCCGAGTCTTTCGCAGCACCCATCGCGGATTTGAGGACCGTCGTCGCGTCTCGGTAAGAGGCGTATAGGCGGTCCTCTTCTGCCTGGACTCGATTTTGGGTGCTGCGCCGTCGGCTCCGCGCGTAGGCCCTCCTGGCCGCCACGCAGGCGGCCCGGAGCCCCGCCAGCTCCTCCGTCCACCAATAGACGGCACGACGGGGAGGCGGACGGCGAGACCGAGGCATGCTGGAGTTGCACACCTCTGTCAGGGACCCCCTGAGCCGGACCGCTGCGGCGTCCACGTCCAGGACCTCGACAGGGGGCGACAGCCAGTCCTGGAGAAAGGCCGCCTCCTTGGCTGCCTCCCGGTCCAGGCGGGTGAGTGCCCACCGTGGGAAGGGAGATTGCCCAGCGCGGGCCATCCCCCCCCCCTGGGTGGAGATGTCGAACCGCACGTATCGGTGGTCCGACAAGGTCTCCACCATCTCCACCCGCCAGCTGACGACGCGGGCGGCTAGGGCGGGGGTGGCAAACGAGACGTCCACCACCGACCCACCCCGTTGCCGCACACACGTGTGGACCGCCCCCCTGTTGAGGAGGGACACACCGCATGAGGCCGCCCAAAACTCGACGGCGCGTCCCCGGACGTTGCAACCGGCGGCCGGGTTGCCCCAGGCCACCGACTTGGCGTTCAGGTCGCCCAACACCACGACCTGGCGTGGCGCCGCCCTCCCTACGACTGCGGTGAGGACCTCGAGGAAATCCTCAAAGTCCGAGAGAGGGCGGTTTGGGGAGAAATAGACCCCCACAAGGGCCATGTCCCCCCACGCGGCGGCCACGTATCCCGGTCCCCTCTCTAAGAGCGAGAGGGGAGGGGAGTCTGTGGAAGGCCGCGACACCAACGCCACCGAGCCGTCCCGGTCGCCCAGCCAACGGTCGGGGACCGAGTAAGGCTCGGCGACCACCGCCAAGTCCACCAACCACTCAGCCATGGTCTGCATCAGCAGATCCTGGGCCGCCCTGCAGTGGTTGGTGTTCGCCTGAAGGATGCGATGTTCGACCCTATCCATCAGTCGGACATCGCACCCCCCTCCGCAGCCGCCGCAGGAACGACGGTGCTAGCGGCAGCAGCAGGCCCGGTCGGCGCCTGCGCTTTGCCTCGCCTAGGGGGAGGATTGCAGTTCCTCCCTCTCATGACGTGGCCCGCCAGGCGGCCACTGGCAGCACACACCGCGCAGTGCGGCGTGGCGGCCTTGCAGGCAGCGGCTTTGTGGCCTTCCTTGCCGCAGCGGAGGCACATGTCCGTCCTGTCTACCGCGGACGGACACAGGGGCCGGGTGTGTCCGATGCCGAAGCACCGGAAACACCGCAGAGGCTGGTCCTCGAGTGCCCGGACTGCACCCGAGCTGAACCCGACCATGAGCCGTCCCTTGGCAAGGACGGCTTTGGCAGAGGCGACCGGGCACTCGAGGCGAATGGTGCCCATGCCGCCGCGGCCGGGCCTTATGTCCCGGCCTTGGACTGCCGCCACGCCACAGCCCCCCATCGCTGCGACCGCCGCCACCACCTCCTCCTTGGTGACGGAGTCGTCGAGGCCCATCACCTCTATGGCCGCCGACTTGACCGGTCGGGCCACCTTGGCCGAATCCGCGATGACCTCCTGCAGCTTGGCTGCAAAGAGGTCCGCATGGGCACTCCCCTCTGCCCCCGGGAACTCGAATATTCGAGCCCCGGCTTGGGTCCGCCGGCAAGCCACACTGCCGATCCCAAGTTGGGTGGGATCGGCATTTGCACGCGCCCGCACCAAAATGGACGCGTACGTCTCCCCTCGCCCCGCAGCCTCCGCGGTGAGCGTCACCACGACGGCCGCGGTTTTTGGGGGGACCAGCCGCCCCCCTCCCCTCCCCCTTCCCTTCCCCTTTCCCTTGCCGGTCGTCTGCGACCGGCTGGGAGCGGTGGTGGCGGGGACGACAGGGACCGTCGCCGTCCTTTTGGCTTTGCCCTTCCCCTTACGGACCACTTCCGTCCACTCGTTGGACGGGGTGGTGGAAGGGAGAAGGGCGTCTTCCGCCTGAGACGAGGACGGCCCCGGCCCACGCCGCCTCTTATCCGCCGCAAGCGGCGGTCGGAGGCGCTTCTCTGGCAAGAGCCGGTCCTCTATACCTGCCAAGCAGGCTCTTGTGAAGGCCCTCTCCTCCATTACCACCTTGCGGATGATATCCTCAAGGTTGGAGGCGGGGCCCTCTGCCGTATGGCCCGTGTTGGCCTGTTGAGGCGGGGCCGTGGCTTCAGCCAGCTTCTGATGAAGCTGGCTGACCTCCGACTGCAGGCGATCTATCCTCGCCTGCAGTTGTTGCGTCTCGTCGGTGGTCCTGCGCTGGACCAGCTCCGCGACGATACCGCGCATGCTCGCGGCCCTGCATTTTAGGGCCTTTTGAAGGGTCCCCTTCAAGTTGGAGGACTTAGAGGCGACCTCTACAATCTCCTCCTCGTCCTCCTCCGCCATTTTTTGCAGCTCGGCCAGGGAGTGGTCCGAGTACAGAACGCGGGACGCACCGTACCCGGACTTGGCCCGGGCAGCGTGCGCCCGCTTCTCCCTGGAAGCCACCCGCTCCTCCAGCTCTTGCTGGAGCTGCGCCCGCCGAGCCAGGTCCAACTGGCGTTGGGCGTCCGCGAGCCCAACGACATGGGTGTCCGCGGCCGCCGTCGGCTTTTTCGCCTTCGACAACCCCGTCGACCCCGAGGCCGAGGAGCCCCCGGACCCACCGCTCAGGTGGACCCGCTTCCGCGACCGACAATCGTCCGAATCCGACACACAAACGAGTGAGTCGTTGTCGGACGACTCGTCCGCCCCTCCGAACAAGCTAGCCGCAGATGGCGCGCGGCTAGCCTCTGACGCCTGAGCGTCGGAGTGGCCCTGAGAAGGGCCTTTTGGTTGGCCCTGAGAAGGGCCTTTGGGTTGGCCCTGAGAAGGGCCTTTCGGGTGGCCCTGAGAAGGGCCTTTGGGTTGGCCCTGAGAAGGGCCTTTTTGTTTTAAAAACCGCCCGCAGGCGTCCCTCGTGGGTTTAGACATTCCGACAAATTCGTAGACACAAGACAATAAAATAAAATAGCTACGAAAGCACAGTGCACTTTGGCCAACCCAGTCTGCCACTCCGTTACGGTGGTCAGAACTGGGTCGTTTCCAGGGGACGCGACGTGGACGCAAGCACTGTGGGGTGGTCCCCCGCCCAACCTAACCTAACCTAACCTAACCTAACCTAACCAGTCTGGCTCCAACCACCGCCGCGAACGCCACGTTTTTTATACGTCTCCGGCTTCAAAAATTCGAAAAAGTGGTTAAAAGTTGTCCGATTCTGAAGAAAAAGGTGTCTAAGTGTGGGGAAAAGTAAAACCTACACGCCCCAGTGAAAGTTTTAAACCGTAGTGCAGTGCAGTCTTGTGTAATCCTGAAAAACCTAAATTTTTTGAGGTTAAACAGTGATGAGAAACCTTTAATTGCAAGCGCTGCTGAAACGAGATCGACGACCCTACTTTTTTATTGAAGTAGGGTAAGGGGGTCAACACCGCACACCATATGGACTAATTGGACACCTCAAAAATCCAGAGCTTCATGAAATATAAAGAAAAATAGAAAAACACGTGGTGCTGAAAACACTGAAATCGTGGAGCTAGACGCCTGAAATTTTGTAGCCGTGATCTCCTTCAAGGATACAGACGGTAACCGTTTAAAAATTTTACCTACCTACAATAATCGATTTTTAAGAAGATATAGAACTTTCAAAACTCAGATCATTATATCTCCGGATATAATTGACAACTACAAGATTTTCAACTGCAGTCCTTGGCGCGCTCATTAGTTTAATAGAGACTTTAAGTTTTAGATTTTTAGATTGATTATTTTTAGAATTATAACGAATTTAATTAAAAACCCACATTTTCAGAAATTTTTAAACCTTGTCTTCAATTTTTTGCTTCATTGTTTTTTGTATTGTATAGCGCTATATTTTTCTTATTTTTAGACATTTTTTCCAGAATTTTTCGTTCAGTGGAACCGGAGATATCGAATTTTTACTCTTTTTTGGCTTTAATTCGAAATTTAATAGTAAATCGTTATTTTTGACACTGGGATTGTGTTCAATACATCCACTGTGACCCATATAAGCCCAAACACAAACCTTACCGAGTGCCCAAGATTTGGTCGTGAGCGAATGGACCTAGAAACTGAAATCCAGATCTCAGTTATTCAGTCCACACTCCATTCCATCATGGAGAACAAAGCCACCAGAACACCATTCTTGGAATTCGCGAGCAGAATCGTGCAAGTCGTAGCAAAGGCCAATGGTTCAACACAGTTCACCCCCCACCCACACACACACAACCCTACACCCACACCCGCACCCACACAAACAAGCGTGCGCGTGGAAAGGGAAAACAGCGTCGCCATATCGCCGGGCCTAGCAGCGTTGATCAACGGGAGCACCTCAAAAGCGAGCATGAAACGCTCAAAGTTCAACGCGTTACCCGAAGCGGAAGTTGCCGAACACCGATACCGTCTAGTGCGATCACAAAACAAGACGATCGCACTATTCGAGTGGCGTGAGGAAACTCCGTTTGCACAAGCATGCTCCCTGCTCACCGAAATCGGGGAGGCTGGCCGGTCAGCGAGCGGATGCCCTCGAATGATCAGTATAGACGCAATGGCGATCGGCTACGATAGAGGGAGAGTTGCCGATCGGTACGGATGCATCAAAGCCTCAGAAGACCATGAGGTGGTAGTTTACGAGGACAGGGGGGAAGACTTAAGCTTCCTAAAATCTCCCCGTAACGATGCCGAAAAGACCGCAACCGACCGGCAGGCATCCTCCATGTCAGCCCCAACCACGCCCTGCGGTTCCGAGCGATTGCAGCAGAAGCTTGCCGCGGAGAAAGCCGCCTCAGAAAAGAAAAGCGGCAGGTCAACAGAGAAAACCAAGACCGAGAGCCGATTAAAGACCATCTCTAACCTCTTCAGTAGGCTACTGGGAGTCAATAGTGCGAGGCCAGGAAAACACCAACATAACAGCCAAGCGGCCGCATTGCGGGAATTCGCCAGGGTTACCCCGAAACCTTCTAAAGAGCAGCGGCCAGTTCCAACTAGGGCCGACAAAGGAGAGGTCAGTCCGCCGAAACTCAAGCCGGCAACGGAACCCGCAGACCACATTCAAAACGCCTTCCTTGAGTTTCAAGCGCTCACTAAAGCGACTAAAGCAGTCAGTCTCATGACTTGCCAAAAAATTATGCAGTCATACCGGCTGGAGATTGAAGGACTGCTTAAAGTGAGACTCGAAGAGGCCGAAGCAGCCACATACGATAACGTCACCTCCCAAGTCATTAAAGGAGAAATGACTGGCACGTACATGGCTGCGTATAATGCTACACATGGCTTCGTGCCATTGGACAAGTCAGCAACGACACAGACTGGCCACATAACTTTTGTGACACCCGAATGTGACCCAATAGTGGTAGTGGCCCGATGCACTAAAATCATGATGGACGACAAGATCCTCGAACAGGTGGAAGCAATCTCGAGGAGCATCGGTCAAAGTGGAGTTTGGGCACTACCGAAAATAAGGTGGGTAAACGGCGTTCCAGGATGTGGCAAGACGACCTGGGTGGTTAATAACTTCGATAGGGATCACGACGTCATCGTCACTACGACAACCGAGGCCGCGAAAGATCTGCGGCAAAAGCTGGCGCACCAAATTGGTGAATACAACAGAACCAAGGTGCGCACACTGGCCTCAATATTAGCAAACGGGTTCAAAGGGCCACACAAATGCAGGCGCATTGTAGTGGACGAGGCTCTCATGAACCACTTTGGGGCCATGGTGATGGCAGTTCGATTGTCAGGTGCGACCGAAGTGGTCCTTGTTGGAGATATTAACCAACTGCCCTATCTGGACAGGGAAAACCTTTTTCCCCTTAGATACGCCCGCCCGAACTCTGTGGCGACCATCAGCCAAGAGTTGTCCTGTACGCATCGGACCCCAATGGATGTCGCGTACGCCCTAGCAGAAGTATATCCCGGCATTTACTCGTCAAAGAACCATGTCCACTCCCTGCAGCTGAAAAGGTTCACAGGCGCCGATATACCAAGCACCCTCTCCAACACACTGTTCCTGGTACACACGCAGGATTAGAAAAAGTCCCTCACTGACCAGGGATATGGTTCGGGTGCCGGATCGAGCGTTCTGACCATCCACGAAGCTCAGGGACTGACATGCGAGACAGTCCTCATTCTGAAGACTAAGTCCAAGAACATCATGCTCCACAGCAGCGTCCCCCATGCGGTAGTGGCCGTATCCAGACACACAGCCAGCTGTGTGTACTACGCCGACAACGCAGACGACGCTATTGGACGATTTGTAAGACGAGCACAGGAAGCCACAACAAAGGATATCATAGACAACAACATGATGCAGGCTATGCGACATCGGGACACGAGGGTCGTCAAGGCGCTGATACGTCTCCAAACGCACTAACCGACGACGGTTTT
Source organism: Noctua janthina (assembly GCA_963576755.1). NCBI lineage: Eukaryota > Metazoa > Arthropoda > Insecta > Lepidoptera > Noctuidae > Noctua > Noctua janthina. Next base: position 21,011,668 of record OY755053.1, on the reverse strand, counting down.
TGACACTCTCTGACTCAGACTGTCTGGACACTAACCTAGTTAAGCCGGCTGCAGCAGCCGTTCCACGGTGGGAAACCTGCAGCTGACGATTAACCCAACCAACCCTTCCATACCCAATTTGTTGTGTAAAAAAAAAAAAAAAATAAATAAAATATATATATATATATAATATTGTGATGGACTCATTAGTGAGTAAGTTATTTTAACTAGAAGTAAGTTGTACTCCGGAGTCACCACTTGTACGTGGAGCTCAGAGTCACAATGCAATGTAAATAATCTAAGGCACGGACGCCTATGTCTGTGGATATCATTGTAAGGCAGGAGATGGTTTTAGCCGGTTGGAGCCCGGCACTACTCAGACTGGCTCGTATGTGAGGCAGCTTGAATGTCCGAGCGGATTTCCCCTCCTGCCAAAAAAAAAAAAAAAAAAAAACCTAACCTGAGCTAACCTAACCTTTTTATTTTTTTATTAAGCAGTGAAAAATGCCTAACGCATACCGCACCGTCCGGGGAGACGATTTGGTTATGTGGGGCTTGCACCCACTAAAAAACACCGCCGTGAGCCTACTCTCGCCTTGACGAATGGGCCGCGAGAACTGCTACGCATGACGTTCGCGGCCCATCCAGCGCAACCCACCTCCGGGCACCAAACTCCTTTGGCGATGTCCAGGCTCACCTGAGACATCGCCACCACTCGTGAGGGCCGTTCGATGCGACGACGATAGACTCCCCGATCTATCGCCCGCTGGCACCTCCTAGGGCGGCATTAAATCGCCATGGCGCCTCCTCCGCCGCCCTGTCCTCCTGCGACGAATCGCGTCTGCGAGGGAGTCCTCCTCTCTGACGCGCTCCGCCGCCTCCTTCTGCGAGATGACATCCTCGCAGAAGGACGCCACTGCCTCCCATGCCTCCCCGCTGCCGACCATGGCCTTGGCCACGGCCGGTAAGGAGAGGTCTGCCCCGATTGCTGCTGCGAGAGCACGGCGCTGCACCGCCCAAGCAGGACAATGCTCGAGGGTGTGAAGCGCCGTGTCCTCGCTGCAGCCGCACTGGTGACACACGGGAGTCGCCTCCCGTCTGGCCACTTTGTGCAGGTATTTGCCAAAGCAGCCATGCCCTGACAATACCTGCACCAGACGGAAGGACAACGTCCCGTGTCGCCTCCGTGTCCACTCTTCCAGGATCGGCCGGATCGCCCCCACGGTCCTGTGACCTGCACTGGGCGTCTCCAGCCTCACCCTCCAAATCCGCAGGGTTTGGGATTGGGCCTCTCTACGCCACCTCGTGACCAGCTCAGGTGGTGGACGCGTGCCACTCTCCGCCTGCAGGTCTGCGCCACGTCGGTAGACCTCGGCGAGCACCTGTGCCTCTAGATCCCACGGGGGTGTGCCCGCGAGGGCGCACGCCGCTTCCACTGATACGGTGCGGTATCCGCGTATGACCCTGACTGCCATGACTCTCTGTGGCCTCCGCAGTAGAGCCTTGTTTTGGACAGACAGGGACTCCGCCCACACCGGGGCCCCATAGAGCGCCATCGAGCGAACCACCCCCGTGTACAGCCGCCGGCAAACCACGTTTGGTCCGCCCAGGTTTGGCAACAGCCGGCTGAGGGCGGAAGCCGTGCCGATCAGCTTCGGCGCAAGCTGAGCAAAGTGCTCGCCGAAGTTCCACCTCCGGTCCAAAACCAGGCCCAAGTATTTCATGCTTGCCCGTACCGCTATTGGTGCACCACCAATAGTGAGGTGTGCGCCGGCCGGTGGCCGTCGTCGGGGCGCATGAAACACCAGGGCCTCCGTCTTTTCTAGGGCTACCTTGAGGCCCATCGCCTCGATTCGCCCCACGACGAGGGACGTGCCCTCAACGGCGGAGCGTGCCGCTTCCTCGTAGCTCCCTCCCCGGGCCGTGACGAGAGTGTCGTCAGCGTGGCAAATGACGCCCTGCCCGGGGGAGAGCAAACAGCGCAAGGACCAGTCGTAGCCTATGTTCCACAAGAGCGGACCCAAAACCGACCCCTGTGGAACACCGCACACGATGGCCCTGCGCACAACTTGGCCGTCGCGTCCCTCGTAGGAGACAAACCGCTCCTGCAGGTAGTCTGCTACTAGCAGCCTCAGGTAGGCGGGCACCTGATGGTAGCGGAGCGCCTCCTCGATGCAGCTGAATGGCAGAGTGTTGAACGCGTTGGCGATGTCTAAAGACACCGCCAACAACACCCCGCCCTGGGCGACTGCATCTTTCGCCTCGGCCTTGAGGCGCAAGATGGCGTCTATTGTCGAACGCCCTGCACGGAAACCGAACTGGGCGTCCGACAAGTTCGGGCCTACTGCATCTAAGTGCCGGACGATGCGGGTAGCGAGAATCTTCTCTAGCATCTTCCCCGCCTCGTCCAGCAAGACAATCGGCCTATACGCCGATGGAGACTCCGGGGGCCGCCCTGCCTTCTGGAGCAGCACCAGTCGACCCTCCTTCCAGGCCTTAGGGAACCGTCCCGACGTTAGACAGGCGTCAAACAGCTGAGGCTGGAGGGTTTCCGTCAGTGGGGGGCCTTGGGCACGGAGTTTTTTTCCGCGCCGCACAGTACGGACGCCCCCAGGGATCACGGTTTAGATCCTCCAGTGCCTCAGCTCTCGATTGCTCCTTCCCTCGACAGATCTCCAACTGCAGAGCCCCCCGAGCGTTGCGGTATGACTCATACAATTGGGTCTGCAGGATCTCCAGCTCTTCATCACGGCGGCGTAACCTGCGAACCTGTGAGTAGGTCCTCCGGGCAGTTATACAGGCCGCGCGGAGGTCTGCTATCTCCTGGGACCACCAGTAGACCGCCCTCTTTGGAGGTTGTCTTCGGGAGCGAGGCATGGCTGCATCGCACACAGCCGTCATGGCTTCGCGAAAGCGGTCAGCCTCGACGTCGACTCCCTCTGCTGCAGGTGGCGAGGACAGCCAAGCCTGGACAATGGCTGCTTCCTCTAGGAGGTCCCCGTCAAGCCGCTTCAACGCCCACCGTGGGAACTGCCGAGCGTCAGGTCGTGGATACACTGTTGGGCCCGAAGAGGCGGAGACATCCATACAGATATACAGGTGATCCGATAGAGTCTCCACACTCTCTAGGACCCGCCAACCCTGAACCCGTGCGGCGACAGCAGGGGTAGCGAACGAGAGGTCCACTATTGACCCCCCGTGCTGCCGGACGCATGTGTTAACGGAGCCCCTGTTTAAAAGACAGAGGCCCGCAGCCGTTGCCCATTCTTCGACCGCCTCCCCCCTGATGTCCGTCGTGGGGGACCCCCACGCGGTGGATTTCGCGTTGAAGTCCCCCACAACGATGGCGTGGGACGGCATCACTCGTCGAACCGAGGTCCCCAGGCGGTCCAGGAAGTCCTCGAACTCCGCCAGGCTCCTGTTTGGAGAGAAATATACCCCGAAGAGAATTATGTCCCCCCAGGTGGCCGCAACAAATCCTCGACTCCTCTCTCTGATGGAAAGTGGCGCCGAGGAGCTGATAATAGCAACAGAGCCGTCAATGTCACCTACCCAGTCAGGGCGAGCCGGGACGAAGTATGGCTCCGCCACTACGGCCACACCTATCGTCCGCTCCGCCATGGTTTGGAGAACCACGTTCTGCGCACCAGCACAGTGGTTCAGGTTCGCCTGGAGGAGAGAATGAAAACGAACCGGGTCCATAGTTAGTCCGTAATCATTATCGCCCCCTGCGATGGCTCCTCCAATCGCACTGCGCCGGAAGCAGTTGGGCGCAGAGTTGTCACACCGTTCCTGCCAGAACGGACCGGCGGCCTGCAGTCCTTTCTGCCAGCAACGTGGCCGGTCGGTCGTCCTGCCGCTGCGCACAGTAAGCAGTGCGGGTCGGCAGCGCACGCGGACGCCGGATGCCCCGGCTCACCGCAGCGGAAACAGTGTCCACTGAGGTCTACGCCAGAGTCGCACCTCCGGCCCACGTGTCCTAATCCCCAGCACCTGTAGCACCTCATGGGCCGAGCGTCCAGAACCACGACTCTGGCAGAGCTCCAACCCACCAAGAGCCGGCCGGCGTCGGCCAGCTGTTTTGCCACTGTAACGGGGCAACAGATCCACACAGAGCTCGCGCCTCCCGGGCCAGATCGAATTGGACCGACTCGGAGAGCGTCTGATGAGCAGCCAGTCTTACGCGCAATCGCGTCCTGCACGTCCTGCCCGGACACGGAGTCGTCAAGCCCCGAGATGCGCAGTTCAGCGCACTTCGTCGGTCTGGAGACCTTGACCTCCTCTGCGAAGACCGCTCGCAGTTTCTCTGCAACGCGGTCTGCCCCCGCAGTGCCTTCGGCCCCTGGGAACTTCAGCATGCGAGCCCCGGTTAAGGCTTGTCGGAACCTGACATCTGTTATGCCAAGCTCCTCCAGGTTTACGGCTTGCCTGGCCTTGGTGAGGACGGCCGCGTACGTGACGCCCCTGTCCGCTGCTTCAGGCTGCAGGGTGAGTACTACCGCAGCAGACCTGGGCGCACGAAGCCCTCTCTTGGCGTTCTTGCTTTTTTTGGGCCCGGAAGACTTGTTGCCCTGAGCGGTGGAGGCCGCCACAGTCTTTTGGGGCAAGGAAGACGAAGGTCCTTTGTTCTTCTTATTCTTCTTCTTACTTTTCTTCCTCCTCCCTGCGGTCTGCCAGCCGTCACTGGCAGACGCCGATTGGTCTGCATTGGGGGCTCGCATAGTGGCCGTTGGAACGGACCTACTTGGAGGAGCACCACTCTTCGTTTTAGGCACCGCAGACGGCACCTGAGGAGCCACGGAAGGCTGTTTCGGCCTGTTGCCAGTGCCGCCAGCGCTGCTAGCAGGAACCGCCACAATCCTGCGGTCCGCTGCCAGAGGCGGACGAACGGTCCTGGCCGGCAGAAGTCGGTCCTCGATGCCTGCAAACCGGGCATCCATCATTTTCCCGATCTGGGAAACGATGGCATGCGCCTGCATCTCGCTCGTAGATGGTCCCTGCGGGAGCGACTTATCTGGAGCAGAAGAACCTTCCGGCCGTACCCGGAGACCCACGACTTCCTCCCGCAGAGCCACCATCTCTCGACGGAGGGCTTCGACCTCCATCCGCAGTCGGTCGTTCAGCAGGTGAAGCCTTCGGGTCTCCTCACTGGAGCTCCTGCTGGCGAGCCCCTCTATGGCCAGTCTGACCCGCTCTGCTGCCTCTCTAATTGCTCGCTGACTCGTGCCCTTTAAGTTTTTGGACTTTCGAGTGGTGTCCAAAACCACCTCGATGTCCAGTAGGGCTCTTTGCTCAAGTTCCTCTGCTGTGATGGAGGAACTCTGCCCGTTTAGCGGAACCTCAGCGCTGACAGGCGTATCCGTACTTTCCACTAGAGTCGCGTTGACGGCCATTTGGCACGCCGGCGACACGCTCATTGACTCGTCGGAGCCGCTCACTCTGGCCATCGGCGTACCGGGGAGCTTCAAAAAGCGGCCCCGGGAGTCGCGTGACGCCACCGGGGTGCTTGCACCGGAAGGCAACCCGCGTCCTCTGCCCCTCTTGGTTGTTGACACCTTGGGGGCCGGCAGGTTCTCCTCGCTAGAGGACAAACCTGCCGAACCTGCATCCAACTCACAGACACGCGACCGCTTCCCCCAAAACTTGGAAGGAGCGGCCGCAACTGCCTGCGGTGTGTCGTCAACCACCGACAACATGCTCACTCTCTCCAGAACCACGCGTGGTTCCACTGGAGCCTCTGCTCCCGGCCTCAGTGACTCAGTACCAGAGCCTGATACTGCGTCCGCCGCATGGCGCTCGACCCGTCCTCGGTCGGGATTTTTAAAATTAAAAGAGATGAGGTCTTCAAAAGACCTCGATCTCGAGGAGCCTCCTCGGCTCTTGTTGCCATCGGCAAGTGGAAGACGGTTGTTGCCCTCCCCAGAATACGAGGGGCTTGACGATCCCGAAGGGATCGTGGCGGATTCTCCAGCTGCTGAGCAGCTGGTACCGCCCTGGGGTATTACTTTACAATTCGTCTTTTCCATGTTTAATTTTTTCCTTTTAAGGGTGTGGTCCCTATCTCCCTACTTTCCATCGTTTCCCCCCCCCCCTTTTGTTCCCTTATGACCATTCTATCACCCTCATGGTCACGTCTGATGAGCAGACGCGTACCAGAGGGCGATGAATGCCATGATCCCAGAACAAGGGAATATCCCCAACCCTGATTCATTCCCCGAGGACCCCGAGGAGTGAATCACTAATCACGTACCGTCCGATGACCCGCTCCGTGAGCCATCGCACGGCACATGACGAAATATTCCCGACCCCTGATTCACTCCCCGAGGAACGCGAGAAGTGAATCGTGAATCACACATCGTCCGATAGACCCGCTCCGTGGGTCATCGCACGATGTATGATGTGTCCCCTCCCCATATTCACACTCCGATGACTCGGAGCGTGAATCGCGCACTGTCCGGAACGACGGACAGGGCACCCCTCTCAAGAGTCTGAAGCGACTCCTGTGTCTCTCTTAGTCTGGTCTCTCACTTGGAATGGGAAAACTCCAAGATCACTGAGACACTCAAGCCCCACCACGACGACAACGTGGAGACACCCTCGGTGGGGGAGCTAACCTAACCTGAGCTAACCTAACCTGAAAAAAAAAATGAAATAAAAATAGTTATATAAGATAAAAAAAATTAAACAAATGTACTAGTATTAAGAAATAGAAATAAGAAAAAGTCCCAAAATGTTTAGAAATAATTTAAGATCTTAAAATTGTAAACACATGTCGTAGCATTTAGAAATACGCATGTTAGAATAAGAAGTACTGTACAAGATGAATAAGAAAATGTCTCCGAGTGTTTATTTACCCAAAATAAAAAATAATAAGAAATATAGAAAAGAGTAGCCAACTAGTAGAAGGGCGTCCTACCCTTACAGACAGAAAGATGAAAGAATGCAAGAAAGATAAAGGTCGCGAGGCGCTTCTCTGGCAAGAGCCGGTCCTCTATTCCTGCCAAGCAGGCTCTTGTGAACCGATCTAAAGTCGCCACACCAACATCAGCTCCGCGTTAAAAATTCACCAAAATTACACGCGTTGAGTTAAGTGCGCCAAATAGTTATCAGTGGAATTGTGCAGTGTTGATTCACCGGGAAACGTGTGGGCAAGAGTCTATCATCACGGGTTGCGGAGCAGGACCCTGAAAACTTCGACGGAGAATTACGCGGAAAAGGTCAGTGCAGCCAGTCTGCTAACATTATTCCTGAGAGACGCGGCAAGGGCCAATCCATCGACACCAGGATCATCAAAATCGGAGCTGGCACTCGGGAGTTATTAAGGTTCAGAAAACACAAAAACACGTGGTTTTTAGTGTAAAAGTAACCTCACTTCTCCCCGAGTATTTTTCCGCCACAAGGTGTGACGTACAGCCAGCCACCACTGAAGACTCCGAAGCCGGCCGAGGAATCTCTCAGCAGATCAGCCATCAGCGTGACGACTCTGGGGATCGCATTCAGGTAAGCCCCGAGGGAACTCCTGAACCCCTTGTCCTAGTCTCCTCACCCTCATCCCCCCCTCAGACCCCTACCCCCTCCATCAACTCACTCCCCCCCCATTTGTTGTCGGAGACCCGAGCAAGGGTACCTCTGACCCCCCCAACCTTTCCCCCCCCTCAACCCCTTCACCCCCCTTCGACTCCACACGAAACCCCCCCCCCCGCCCCAACCCCCCTCACCCCCCTTGACTCCCCACGAAACCTCCCCCCCCTCGACCCCCCTCAAGGCTACCTCACCCCCCCGCGACCAAACTCAGCACCCGTTGGACCTAGGAAGCCGAGTTTGGGCTCGTTTGAAAGGGCGCGAAGCGTAGGAATCCACTGAAAACCACCACCAATAGCGCACACAGGGCTCACAACAGCGAGTTCTGTTAGCATCGGGCTCCTCATCGGACAGCAGACGCAGAACATCAGCGGAAGCATCCGTGAGTCCATCTTATTGAGAAAAAAAAAAAAAATATATATACAATACCTCAAACAAAAAACATAAATAAAAGCAGGCACGTTTGTTAAATATTGATTAGATAGTAATTTCAGAAAGTAACTTAAACAATATAATTATAATAGTAGTAACTGTACCATTTAAAAATAAAACACATTACTGTAACTTCAACTAACAACCAACATGTCTTCCAAACCGTCCATCACCTCCCGCAAAACGAAAACGGACGCCACAAAAGCCCCCAAAACACTTAGGGAAAAAGTCCTGAAAAATACCGCCAAATCGGTTGTGTCAGAACAGTCGGCGCGTCCGTCGCAGACGCCCCAGGCGCCAAAGGCTGCGTCGGAGCCGGACGTCGCAAACAGGACACCGCCAGCACCAATAACGCCCGAGACGACAAACCCAGAAGATCGCAGGGTCGCCGAAATTGTCATTAACTGGGAGCAGTGTGGCATCTCCCCCCCCCCCCGCCAGATCATATCGGACGAGGAAAGCTCGGTAGCCTCCTCAGAGAGCCAAGCCCCACCAAGTGGGCGGCCGAGCCTCCTCTACAGAACGCCGAGAAGAGGTACCGGGGTCGAGATGGACCTGGCCACGCGAGAGGCCAACGATCTCCTACAAAAAGGGAAGGACGCTCTGGAAGCGGCAGGCAACATGAAAAGGGAGTGCAAGGCCACAGCCCATGAGTGCCTTCAGGGCCTCTACGAGACAGCCCTGTCACTCGCTGACTCGAGATCACGTCATAAACTCAATCTCGAGAAGGAGCGCTCTCGACACGCCCAAGAGCTTGTACGGGTCGAGAGAGCTCATACTCGCGAATTGATGACGCTGAAGGCCGAGCTCTCCCTCATGAGAACGGACGTCTCGGAAACAAAAAAAGAGGCAAAAGGGATCCGGGAATGGCTGGGTCACGAAACCCTTAAAGCTTTCAACGGCATCAAGGAGTTGAAAAAAGAAATAACAACCGCGAGCCTTCAGAACCAGAGGGAGCACGAGAAGACAAGGCAGGAAAGTGCAAGCGCCCCGGGGGATCCAAAGTGGGATTCAATGGGGGCCGGCCTCTCACGCCTTGACACGAACGTGACCAGCATCTCGAACCAGCTGGACGTGCTCCGTAAGGCTTTGGAAAGGCTCAAGGAAGACCTCACCCAGGCCAAGACTATGTAGCCGGACCTGAGTTGCCCACAGATATGGACCGACATCCTGACCACTGAAAAATTTGAGGAGGAATTCCTCAAATTACAGGTGCAACTGCAGGCCATCGCGAACAGGCCTGTAGTGTCCTCCCTACCACCACAACCACCACTCAACATTACACCACACCTAAAGCCACTGACAGAAATGCTGGAGATGGTCTCAGCAGACCTCCGCGAACTGCGCGACAAGGAACCGACGATCCAGGCGCCATTGGCGCTGAATCTGGAAGCGGAACTAGCAGTCGGGGAGGTAAAAAAGACCCTCCTAAACATTGAGAAAGGGGTAGCGGAATTGGGCAAAGCGGATAAACCGCTTCTACAACAAGGCCCCAAAACCTTTGCCCAGGTCGCCAGCACACCCAGGCCCCCGAAACCACCCACCCAACCCAACCACACCCTGATCGTCTCGTCAACGGACCCCCGACACACTGGAGATAACGTAATCGAGAGGATCAGGACTGCCCTGGACCTTAAAGCAAGCGGAGCCCGGGTCGACACTGTCCGGAAGGCGCGGAACCAGAAAGTGGTTCTGAGGTGCGCCAGTAAGTCGGACCTAAATCTGATCAGAGATCAGTTCAAGTCGAACGCAGGGCTAAAGGTCCAGGAGCCGAAACCCCAAAACCCCCTAGTGTGCATCAGGGGAGTGCTGTCCAGCTACAGCGACGAGGAGATAGTAGATCTCATACAGGCCCAGAATAAACACCTTCTGCAGGACGTCGCTGTGGATGGACACACCATAAAGGTGCGCTACAGGAAGCGCGCGAGGAACCCCCATGAGTGTCATCCTGTTCTGGAGCTCTCCTCGGAGCTCTGGAAGTGTTACACGCAGGTGCAGAAGGTGCACGTGGGCATCAAGCGGTGCTCAATTGTGGACCAGTCCCCGCTAGTACAGTGCTCAAAGTGCCTTGCCTATGGTCACAATAGATCCTTATGTAAGGCCGGCAAAGAAGCCTGCAGTTACTGCAGTGGAGCGCACAGCAGTAGGGACTGCCTCACTCGGGCTGACGGCAAACTGCCCACCTGCATCAACTGTAAGGTGGCACACAGGACGGACAGTGACCTGGCACACACAGCGTTCAGCGAAGACTGCCAGGAACGCCAAAAATGGGATGGTATAGCGAGGTCGCGCGTTTCCTATTGCTAAGGGCGACCAAGAGAACGCAAACACCCAACCAGTCACTCTTCAAAACACAACAAGACCGAAACCGAGACTAAATTTCATACAAGTCAATCTTCAGCGCACCAAGCTGGCCACAGAAGAACTCCACATGGCAGCTCAGGCAAAGGGAGTTTCAGTAGCACTTGTTCAAGAGCCCTACGTAGGAAGAACAGGTGTAATGAAACAAAACCCCGGCACACAAGTCATCCAGTGCAGCCTCAACCGTCAAAAACCAGTAAAGGCGGCGATCGTCATCTTCGGGAACAACCTGGAGGTCATCCACGACCCCCAGCTTGTGACCGAGAACATCTCCGCCGTCCTGCTGAAGGTCGGCCAGCTCAGCTTTGGGGTGCTATCGGTCTATTTTGAAGGTGACCAGGAACTCGAACCCTACCTTTCGGCAACACACACAACGTTACAAAAACTACGCACACAAAACACCATAGTGGGAGGAGACATAAACGCCTGGAGCCAGTGGTGGGGAAGTGTCTCCGAAAACCATCGCGGGGCGGCGTACAACTCATTCCTTAATGAGCGGGATCTCCAGATCCTAAACACAGGTCAAACACCGACGTTCGAGACCTACAGAGGAGACAGGTGGTGCACAAGTAACGTCGACGTGACGGTATGCAGCCTGTCACTGCTAGGCAAGGTCGAAGAATGGCGGGTTGAAAGGAGTCTAATAACTTCCGACCACAATGCAATAACCTTCTCGATGCGTTTAGAAAAGGCCTTGGAACCCTTAAGGCCAATCTCGACGCGCATCTACAACACCAAGAAGGCAAAGTGGTCCGACTTCAGCACGCACTTCAAGACGAGCCTGGTGGACAATGACATAACACCAGTCAGAGTGTCGGCGGTCTCGAACCCAGAGGATCTGGAGTCACTCATCACAATGTACGTAAAAAACATCCACCGCTCATGTGAGGAAGCGATCCCAAAACTGGGGTTGCCTAAACACGACGCCAAGCCCCCATGGTGGAGCCATTCTCTAGACCGTCTCCAAAAAGAAGCGTTGACGAAAAAGAGAAGGATCCGGAATGCAGCCGCAAGCCGGAGACACTTCACCATAGATGAATATGTACTGGCAAAGAACACATACACCGCAGCAGCGACAGAAGCGGCCACAACAAACTGGAAGGAGTTCTGCTCGAAGCAGGACCGAGAGAGCATGTGGGATCTACAGGGTACTAAGGAAGACAGCCAGAAGACAGGACGATGCGCTCCTAAGAAATACCGCAGGCGAAACGCTCAGTCCAGAGCAATCTGCAGATCTCCTGGCAAAAACCTTCTACCCTGACGACTCAATGGATGCCGAACAGCCGTACCACACAGCACAGAGGAGACTAGCGGAGGAAAAGAACCCACAAGGACTGTCTGCTGACGATCCACCCTTCACAACCGCGGAACTGGAAATGGTTCTTCAAAACCAAAACCCGAAAAAAGCTCCCGGTCCCGATGGATTAACAGCAGACATCTGCGCAGCGGCAATAAACTGCGACAGGGAAGTGTTCCTATCGTACTTCCCGAAGCAATGGAAAGTCGCCCACGTGTGCATACTCCGCAAGCCAGGAAAGGACGACTACACCAGCCCTAAGTTCTACAGGCCAATAGGTCTGCTCTCGGTCCTAGGAAAGATCGTCGAAAAGCTCCTAGTAGGCAGACTCCAGTGGCACTTCCTCCCCACACTCAACACAAATCAATACGGTTTCATGCCGCAGCGCGGCACCGAGGACGCCCTCTATGCCTTAATGGGACACTTACGTGCCGAAATCAAAGCCAAAAAGATCGTGCTTTTGATATCATTGGACATAGAGGGGGCCTTCGATAACGCGTGGTGGCCAACACTCAAAAGACAGATGGTAGTCAAAAACTGTCCCAAAAACATCTACGCTCTCGTCACCTCATACCTGGAAGACCGGAACATCAGGGTCAACTACGCCAGAGCGACTAGTGAGAAGGGTACCACGAAAGGATGCGTCCAGGGCTCAATCGCCGGACCGACGTTTTGGAACCTTATCCTAGACTCACTCTTACACAGAATGGCTAGTATGGGCGTATACTGCCAAGCCTTCGCAGACGATGTCGTCCTCATCTTCTCGGACTTCTCGACCGGTCCCCTGCAGCAAACAGCCAACGATACGTTAGACATTGTATCGGAATGGGGCGTCCAAAATAAGCTACGTTTCGCCGCGCACAAGACCAATGCGATGGTGTTAACGAGAAAGCTTAAATACGACGATCCGGTACTCCATATGTCGGGCACCCAGCTGAATCTGGTCAAAGAGGTCAAGTTGCTGGGTCTCACAATAGACTCTAAACTCACCTTCAACGCGCACGTGTCTGCGACCTGTAAAAGGGCCGCAGACATCTACAAGCAGCTTGCATGTGCAGCAAAGGTGACTTGGGGTCTCAACAGAGAGATAATAAGGACGATATACGTGTCGGTGATAGAGCCCATCGTGATGTATGCGGCGAGTGCGTGGGCCCCCGCAGCCGAGAAACTGATGACAAGGAATCAGTTTGACTCGCTGCAGAGAGGCTTCGCGCAGAAGATCTGCAAAGCATACCGCACGGTGTCTCTGACATCGGCACTTGTACTGTCAGGCCAACTCCCCCTAGATCTCCGGGTAATCGAGGCCGCAACCCTTTTCAAGATCAAAAAGGGACATTCCCAAGAGTTCATACCGCCGGGCAGCGAGCTGGAGTGCAACGTGCACCACTCCCAAAACCCCCACCCAGCGCTACTCACGACGACAGAGTATGCACGCCTCGAGGACATGACTCCCGAGACTCTGGAAACCCACCAAGTAATCGGTCCCCAAATATACACCGACGGCAGCAAGATAGAGGGGAAAGTCGGGGCTGCCTTAACTTGGTGGGAAAACGGAAAGGAGTCCAAGTCTAGCACTTTTGGCCTGGAGCCCCACAACACGGTCTTCCAATCGGAAATGTACGCTCTCTTCAGAGCTGTCAGGATGGCAAGAGAATCCAGTGCGGCCTCCATAAGCATCTTAAGTGACTCAAGATCGTCACTTGACCTGCTGAGGAGTCCATCTGTCACTCACCACCTGGCACTACAAATCAAGAGATGCGTCCGCGAGATCAGAGAAGAGGACCGAGAAGTGAGGTTCTTTTGGCTCAGAGCCCACGTGGGAACCGCCGGGAATGAGAGAGCGGACGAGCTGGCCAAGGAGGCAGCCCTAACAAAAGAGACAGCAGACTACAGCAAGGTCCCCGTATCGTTCGTGAGAAGGAAGATACGGGAGGGGACTATAAGAAAGTGGCAGACACGCTACGAGTCCTCGAGTACAGGATCGGTCACAAAAGTGTTCTTCCCAGACGTCCTAGCGGCAAAAAGGACACTCAAGACGCAGTTCTCACACCGGTCCATATACAAGTTCTAACAGGACACGGGGGATTCTCGGCGTATCTCCACCGCTTTCATCTCAAAGACAGTCCCTCGTGCGTCTGTGACCCCAGCTGCGATGAAACAGTCTGGCATCTGCTCTTTGAATGCCCCAGATTCAGCCATGACAGAATGGAGCTGGAAATCAAAATCGAAACCCAGCTTAGCCAGTCCACACTCCACACCATCATGGAGAGACCGGCTACAAGAAAATTGTTCTTGGCATTCGCGAGCAAAGTCGCCAAAGTCGCAGCAGAGGCTAACAAAACGGACGCTACCTCGCAAAGTCGAAGCCGACTACCATCTAGGCACACAGTCCCGACTACAACAACAACTACAGCAACAACAACAACACAAACAACAACAACACAGACTACATCAACACAGACAACAGCAACACAAAACAGAACACACACACCACTAACCATAACACAAGGTACACACACAAACACAAGCGATCAGCCAGCACCAACAGCAGCAGTAGCAGCAGCGGAAGTCAGCCTACTACCAGCCCTCAGCACCATGCCCATCACGGAGTTCCTGGCATGTGGAGGAGACGGAGTCCCAGGTGTCAGACTGCGACCGGTCGCTCTGTTCATGAACAGGGAGGCAGAAAAGTTAGGCATAGGCTTCTGCATAGGCTCAAGCCGAGCTGCAGCCCGTATTCCCATCTCACCAGGCCTCGCTGCCTTGATCAACGGAAGCACCACCAAAACGAGCATTAAAGGTAGTAAGTACGCCGCACTGCCACAGGCGGAAGTAGCCTCTCTCCGATGCCGGCTAATGCGATTCAAAGGGAAAACGATCGCATTACTCGAGTGGCGAGAGGAGACTCCATTCGCTCAGGCATGCTCGTTGCTTCAAAAGATCAGGGAGGCCGGTGAAGACTCGCCGGTCACAGCCCGCACCATAAGCGTTGACGCGATGGAGGTCGGAGGAGAGAGAGGAGACGTCGCAGACCGCTTCGGCTGCTTAAAAGCCTCCGAACAACATGAGGTAGTCGTCTATGAGGACAGAGGGGAAACTCTAAGTTTCCTTAAAGCCCCCAGAGACCCAACAGCCAGCGCGACGAGCCCCGCAACTAACCCGACCACACAAAGCGGATCAGAGAGGGCCCAGCAGAAGGCAGCCGCCGAAAAAGCTGCAAAAGAGCAGAGCAGTACCACCAGCCTGGAGGCCCAGGCCAGGTCGAGGAGTCGCCTGAAAGCCTTCGGGACTTTCCTCAGCGCACTGCTCCCAAGCACTAGCCGCGGATCACCAACTGGAAAACAGGAAGCAGAAGTGGAGAGGTTTTTCAGGAAAACACCGACAAAGCTAGCACAACGGAAGCCTACGCCAACGAGAGCCGACAAAGGGCAAGTCAGCCCGCCTGCCCTCGCACTGAACTCGGGCACCACAGACCACGTGAAAAGCGCTTTCCTCGAGTACGTAGCAATTGTGAGGGCGACCAGGGGGTCAATCTCATAACTTGCAAGAAGATCCTGCAGACCTTCCAAAGAAACACAGAAGGACTGCTAAAGGTACTGCTCGAGGAGGCAGAGGCAGCCGTGTATGACAACGTCAAATCCCAAGTCATCAAAGGGGAAATGACGGGGACGTACATGGCAGCCTATAGCGCAAAGAACGGTTTCGTAGCCCTGGACGAGGAGGAAACGGAGCGCGCGGGAAGGCCAAAGTTTCGAACAACAAACGACGACTCGATAGTGGTTACCGCCAAATGTACCTAGATCATGCTGGACGTTAGGATCCTTGAAATGGCACAGTCCATCTCGGGGATCCCGGTTAAAACAGCATCGCAGGAACATTGGACGGTACCCAATATCAGGTGGGTAAACGGGGTTCCAGGTTGCGGCAAGACAACCTGGGTGGTGAAGCACTTCGATGGGGAGAAAGACGTTGTAGCCACCACGACTACCGAAGCTGCCAAAGACCTCAGAGAGAAGCTTGCGCACCGCTTAGGAGATCGAGTAAAGACAAAGGTGCGCACTATGGCCTCAATCTTAGTCAGCGGGTTCAAGAAAGAAGAGAAATGCTACCGCCTAACGGTAGATGAGGCTCTTATAAACCATTTTGGGGCCATAGTCATGGCAGTAAAGTTGTCAGGAGCAAGCGAGGTTGTCCTCATCGGAGACGTAAACCAGCTACCATTTTTGGACAGAGAGAACCTTTTCGAGTTAAGGTATACCCGTCCAAACATGGTGACTGGCATCACACAGAAGTTACTCTGCACACACCGCAATCCGATGGATGTGGCATTCGCACTGTGCGAGATATACTCCGGCATATACTACTCCAAGTCGTCGCTATCGCGGGTCCACTCACTGAGCGTCAAAAGGTACACAGGAGCGCAAATACCGATCACTGCCCAAAACACCCTATTCCTGGTTCATACGCAAGAGGAGAAAGCTTCTCTTGTCAGCCAGGGATACGGGTCCGGCGAAGGGTCGCGCACTCTAATCATCCACGGGGCTCAGGGCTTGACCTTCGACAGCGTAATTATCATCAACACCTAGTCCAGGAGACTCCAAACCCACGACAGCATCTCCCACGCGGTAGTGGCGGTGTCAAGACATACAGCCAGCTGCGTCTACTACACCGACGACGCCGATGACGCCACGGGCGGTTTGCAAAGAGAGCGATGGATGTGCCTACTAAAACGGTCGTCGAGTACAACCTGAAGACGGCCATGCAGTATCGAGACGCGGTCGTTGTGGAAGCTTTGCTCAGGCTAGCGAAGTGAAGTCCCTGGTCAGTCGACCCACGTAATCAACAAGTCCCCATCCAGACCCCAAAACCCAACCCCCAACCCAAACTATTCCACTCTGTATTCCCGAAATTGAAATTAGATTATGTAAAACTGCATGGCAGAGTGAGTCTGTCATACTCACGTAAAAGCTTTGCCAATGGTGGCGCTGCGCATCCGGTCGTTAAGTTCCCTAAAAAATGGTTGAGCTGAGCGGCGCGGATGTGCAAGTCATGCCCGTGAACGGGTGCCGTCGGTGGGAGCTGGTCGGCTCACTTTGCCATGCAGTTATCAGTGAAAAGTATATCTAAGTGCTAATATATAATTAAGTGTAACCTCTTTTTAGTAAATCTTATTAAAATAAATATGTAAAGTAACACAAATAGTATGCCTAAAAAAAAAAAAAAAACGATGGACTCACATAGATTTTTAAGTTACCATTCTACTAGGATAATAAAGTACAATGTAACGTGTCCTATGTGGAAGCACGCATGTTAGAAAAAATAAATAAAAAGTAGCAAACAATAAGGTACAGTAAAATAGAGCGCGGATCTCCATGTCTGCGGTAGAAACACAATAAAAAAAAAAAAAAAAACCTAACCTAACCTAACCATTCCAAATATGAATATTTCCCTACAAGAAAAGACATTTAGGTATCAGTACATTAAATTTTATTTGTAACAAAAATCTACGATTTAATTTTTTTACGAAGTTAGTATTCTGCGTATTGAGTACCTATTCTATGAAATGATAATATGAGAAAAAATGCATATGAAACGAAATTCTATAAAACTTTTGTCTACACAACAGTGTACAACCCTGTAAAACGTTTGCTAAAAAAATAGTGACGAACGTCGTGAGTTTATACGAGTCGGAAAGCTTTGTTACAGGAACAAACTATTCCGTCTATTCTTGTCGTCAGCACATTAAATGTCACCTTTGTAAGAGGAGGCACCACACACTGTTTTACCCAAAGTCAACTGCCAATTCTGCTGAAGTTGTTGATGGTTAAAGCAGAAACGAAGGTGGTGGCTGCTAGTGCAACTACCTTTTCCAGTCAAAGCGAGGCTAAACCCATTTGTTGCTTTGCGGATGTTCACAACCACAGTCTGTTAGCCACATGACAGCCTTTATCAACGTTGAGTCAAGAACTGGTACTGCTTTTGTTTTAAGAGTTCTGATGAATCAGGGCTGTTTTATATGTCGATGCTTATGTATTGAATAGACACATATTTTTTCGAAATGACTGAACCAATTTTAATGAAACTTCGTATGCATAAGCAGAATACATAAGTCTAAAAACTTGATAGAGAAATTTAATGAAATGTCTTTCTAAATAAAATATAATTGAATTTATAAATCTAATTGTATAACCTTGTCGCACTGTATTGACTAAGTTAAAAATACCCCAGGGGCTGCAGTCTCGACATAGATAGCGACAAAAATCGGTCGTTAAGTCATAACGATGTCAAATTTCTTTAATAGATTTTCAACTTTATTTCAAAACTTTAAGGTGGCACACTGTTTTGTTAATTAGTTCTCGATGCCTCGATAGATGGCGTTGTTCCCACTTTCTAGATCGCGGTGTTAAGATTCTCCGCCGATTACTATATAAGGTCCCGACGGACTTAGAAAAATTGCTTTTCTGCGAACGTACCGTCGGAAAAGGGTTGCTGTGTCTTATTCAAAAGTCTCCCTGGTTCCATCCGAAGCCCTGTGCAGACCCTGGCTGGACATCATCAGGTCGTACACTAATAATAAATCTAAAATCGGTCTAATTTAGCTGTAACACTATTTATCGAAATGTTCTCTGTCAAGTTTTTAGACTTATGTATCCTGCTTATACATACGAAGTTTCGTTAAAATTGTTTCAGTCATTTCGAAAAAAAAATCACTTGAAAGTTTGTGTGAAATTCCGTAAGACGTTAACGCTCTTAAGCCAGGTGGTCACTTTTCTCTTCTGTACATTCCTAGTCATAGGGTATATTTTAATTATTTATTTAACTCAATAGATGGCGTTGTACAATTTGTGTAGCTCGCTGAATCGCTGTGTTAAGATCCACAAATATGGTGTAAGGATTCAACAATTATTTTTTTTTGGCACTTGCTTGGAACAGATTCGTTATAATTAAACATAAGTCCTCGGGCAGTTGACGAGTGCCGAACAATCAGTTTATGTATGTATGTTTGTTCCTATGTGGTGTTGTAGAGACCAAACGTGTAGCCCGATTTTGATGATTCTTACGTCAATCGATTCGTCTTAACCTTGCGAGTGTCACTAAAGACATGCCAATAATCGGATTCGACAACCAGACGCCATATTGTCAAAATTAAAAATAAACACTCGCGAACTACGTCAAGTGGGGTATCGTTGAATAGGGATCTGGGACATTTGCGCGAACCCACTTGCGCGAAAAGACATGCGTGCATGGACTTTTGCGGGACTGGACACTTGAGTGAATAGACTTATGCGCGATTGAACTTTTGCGCGAACGGACTTTTACGCACTTTTATGCAATGCGGCGCACTTGGGCCCACCGTGGCTATAGTATGAGCTTGGCATCGTGATAAAGCAACATGATGGAGGAAACTGGAAGAGGGAGGAGTGGCACTAACAATGAACACACAAAGACATTAAATGACATTTTATTATTAGATTTTTACACGAATGTCGCCGACTCGCTGTGTAACCGTCACACGCCCACAGCGCGCAGGCGACTATGCGTCTCGGACGCCTCTTCACCGCATTTTAGGTACAATTCGGTAATTATAGTTTCTAGTTAATTTATTTACAAAAACTTTTATCAACATTAACTTTACATCTTAGTAATTCGTAGTCACCTTCCAAGCCGTAATTCATTAGACCTTAACGAGATTTATATTTACATATAATTATGTACAGATAAGGAATATTATTAGAGGAGCAATAGTTTCTTATGAAAGTCAAATGGCTATCAGATAGTGTCACTTATTTTCGTTTTACCGTTTTCATTAACAAAACACAGATATAGGTGTCGACCAGGTCACACCGCACAGAGACTGTTTACGATTACAGACACGTTTGAGCAGCTCAGAGAGCACACAGCGTAAGCGTCTAGAGGGCGTGCGAGGCACGCGAGGGAATGTGCGCGGCGGCCGCCGGCGCGCGCGAGCGCTGTTAGAAGTGAGCGCGCGCGCTGCCGTTCCAGCGCGCGTCCGACGTGCTCGTGAGCTCGGTGGTCGGCGCCGGGTAGTACACGGTGGGCGCAGGCGAGGGCGCACGCCGCGGCCGCCCGCCGCCGCTCGGGATGCTAGCACCGCGCGAGCTGCGCGCCTCCGAGCGCCGCAGCGTGCCATTGCGCGCGAGCCGCAGTGAGACACGCTCTCCGCACGACGCGAATGAGTCGTCGCGCGTGTGCTCCGGTGAGTCGCGAGTGCCTCCACGCGTGCGCATGCCTCCCGCGCAGAACATTTTCAGGAATACTCGCTTGAACTTCTCGCCAAATATTACGTAGATGACGAAATTGACGCTGCTGTTGATGGTGACCAGCAAGTTGCTCGTCTTGACGAGTGGGTCCAGCTTGTCGAACTGGTCGCCCAGAAAAACTTCAAACGAATTGGTGAGGAGCGGCAGCAGGTTGCACAGGAAGAACACCAGCACGACCACCAGCAGCATCGTGGCCAGGCCGAGCTCGCGGCGCTGCACGCGCGATAGGCGCGCACGCTCGGCCTGTGCGCGCCGCACCTGCCGCACGATGCACGCGTTCAGCGCCGCCAGCGCCGAGAAGGGCACGATGTACATGACGATCATGTACAGGGAGTGGATGTACACCACGATGTAAGAGTCGGTGCGGAAGTCCAGGTCGGCGGTGACGCAGTACACGGGCTCGCCGTCCACGAAGCGCTCGATGACCTCCGCCTCGAAGAACTTGGGCGCGTTGTAGGCGAGCGCAAAGGCCGCTGTACCCAGCACGTACCAGCGTGCGCGCGACGATGTGCACAGAGCCTTGGCGCGGAAGGGGTGGCATACCGCCACCCAGCGCTCCACCGTCACGATGAGCGTGAGGTACACGGACATGGTCTGCGCCGCGTTGGCGATAGGGTAGGCGTAGGGCGTGATGCGCGGGCAGACGTGGTAGTAGTAGTAGCGCAGGTGGCCGGTGTACGGAAACACGGCTGTGAGCCCGAACAGCAGCACGGACGTAAGGATGAGCACGGTGTCGCAGGCCGCCAGCCCCACCAGCAGGCAGTTGATGCTGGAGCGCATCTGCGGGCGTGACAGCACCAGCACAGACAGCGCGTTGCCCAGCAGCCCACCCGCACCTATAGCGTTGAGTAGCACGCCGTGAACCACAAAGCGGAACAGCTGGTCGGCAGGCGCCACGCCCACGTCCGAGTCGCAGCCGGCGCCCGACTCGTCCGACGCGTTGCTCATGGTGGGGAGGCGTCATGGGCTCACCACGCGCCGCTCGCGCCTGGCGCGCCTCCACCCACCTGCGAGAAACAAAGGTACGCCTTAAAATCAACATCTTTCAAAATAAGCTATTGGAAACGATTAAATACGAGCCCAATAGCCGCTAGCTACCTAACCGTATGACATAAGATAGAAAATATTGGTCAAGAGATATATTTATTATTAACTGTTTGTACTACATTTTACTGATGTGTCAAATTATCGACCCTTCTCCATTCTTTCATCCTTTGGTAAAGTTTTTATGTCGCTCGTGATGAAAAAGATTTACTGACATGTGAAGCTAAATCTGCACCGCAACGATTTGATCTTTGAAAGGCACTCGTGTTCACAGCATGGGTGCCTTTCAAAGATCAAATCATTTGTGCTTTATTAGAAAGCGAGTGTTGTGGAGTAGAAACTAATGTTAATATAATATAAACATATATATACACTCTTGACGTGAGTACTTGCACAGACACAATCTAGTAGCTAGGATTATTCACCAGCAACTTGCCTTGCAATACAACCTTGTGAGTTCTGAAGTACCATACTACAGGTATGTGCCCGACCCAGTTCTTGAGAATGGTCATGCCACATTGTATTGGGATCGATCTATCATGACAGACAGGACTATTTTAGCAAATAAACCTGATATTGTGCTGAAAGATCGCCGAGAGCGCCGTGCAATTATTGTTGACATCACTGTCCCTCATGACGAGAATCTCGTGAAAGCTGAGAATGATAAAAAAAATCAAGTATCTTGATTTAGCACACGAGGTTGTCGACATGTGGGACGTGGACTCTGCAATCATTGTACCGATAGTCGTTACGGTTAATGGACTAATAGCAGAGAGCCTCGACCAACACCTTAGGAGGCTCTCATTGCGCGGCTGGGTCAAGGGCTTGATTCAGAAAGCAGTACTCCTGGACACGGCACGCATAGTGAGGAGGTTCCTCTCTCTGGAGCCCTGACCACCGGCAGCCTGGACCTTGATCCTGATGCCGATGGGCCATCTATTTTTTATATTTTTAAATGTTTTGTTTACTTTTGTTTGTAAAAATATTTAAAAATGTATTAAATAAGAGAAAGAATGAATAAAAGAGAATATAATATATTTTTATTATTAGTTTATATTTTTTTTTATATTACTTTGTATAGAAATATTTAAAACTGTAAATTATATGTATAGAAAATAAATAAAGGAATATAATATTATTTATTTACTCAGGCAACAATGATCCACGGTTAGTTACAAAAAACTTAAAAAAACTATGTTAGTGTATTATATTATTACGCTATAAAATTCAGACATAACAACAAAAACATTACAAAATCATCGATAATGCACCATTCCTGCCTCACCAACACCTGCATGAAGTGGATCATCATCGATGAATCAAATTTATCCATTAACATCTTCAGAATGCCATTAGGACTCGACTGCGTTCTTTCTAATAGTGACGCCGTTTTCTTCCTTACCATTGCGTGAATGTCGAACATGCGTTGAACACGCGCCTGAGCGAACATGTCAGAGGCACTACAGAAACGCGGTAGCCCCAAGAGCATTCTGAAGCTGTTGTTGGGTACGCAAGGTATGAAAATGAGACTCGTGGTGATGGCTGAAATATGGAATGAATGTATTTAGAAAAGACGGTCTCTTTTATACAAAATTTGTAACAAAAAATCAATGCATAGTAGGTACATATAAAAACTTAGTTTGGGCACAATATTGTCGATGTACCCTACGTACTATATTGTTACTGTGAGGATGATATTCCGCTACAGTACACCCCCTCAAGCGAAGCGTACAACTGATTTCACAATTCTTCCTGATCGCGTTGTTTTCTGTGTGTCATTATGTCCTTGCTCGTTCATACAAAAGGCAGGCAAAGGCATAGTGTAGGCAGGCTTCAGACGGTCGATCGAGACGTTGGTTACTCTTCCTGGTAGTTGCAGCTTGTAGTATTTCTCACATCTTTCCAATACGGGATATGGGCCTTCATAATTATGTCGGCTGTAATGGTTTTTTTGTGCAATCTCTTCGTAGGTAAACATTTTCGCAGGTACGTAGGTCGGAATGTACAAACATTTTGTTGTTGCTATGCGTGATCTCGGCTGGTCGGTATGCGTTGATAGTCTGTCGCAGCTGTTCGACGAAATCGTGACTCATTTGGCTTCCTTTTGTTTCAACAAAAAAATCTCCTGGTAATCGCAGCGATGTTCCGTAGGTATATTGTGCGGGACTAATTAGTGTGTCGCTGCGAGTAGCCGCGCGTAATCCAAGTAATACGGTCGGTAACTCGTCAAACCACTTTCCGTTCGCACTAGTAGTGCAGCGCGCGGTAAGTGCGGCTTTGAGTGAGCGGTGCCAGCGTTCGATGATTCCATTTGATTGTGGGTGATATGCAGTTGTTCTCGTTCTGTTTATTCCCATTAATTTCATTAATTCAGAGAAGAGTTGGCTCTCAAACTGGCGGCCTTGATCGCTTGTTATCGTGATAGGACAACCAAATCTTGTTATCCAGCCTTCGTATATCGCTTTGACTATTGTTTCTGCAGTTATGTCGTGGAGAGGTAATGCTTCGGGCCATCGCGTGTACCGGTCGATAATAGTGAGCAAGTACTTGTGTCCATATTGTGAGGGTGGTAGGGGCCCAACAATGTCGACATGGATATGTTGGAATCGTTCCGATGGTGGGAAAGTTGCAATTTGACTCGTTGTGTGTCGACTAACTTTTGACTTTTGACAGGCTTCACAGGCTTTCACCCATCGTCCCGCGTCAGCGTTCATTGAAGGCCAGAAGTATTTTTCACTTAGTATTTTTCTTGTTGTGCGTGTGCCGGGGTGGCTAAGGTTATGTACACTTTCGTACGCTGCTCGGCGAAATGTTAGGTACGGGCGAATATGTTGTGTTGATGTTTCGCACAGTATTTTGCAATTTGTGTTTGGTGGAACTATGCGCTTCAATTGTAAATTGCTTTGTTTCTGTAGGTCATGGATAGTGCTATCTCTTTCTTGCGCTGTAGCTAGTTGCTTGTAGTCAATCGTTGTAGGACAAGTGATGGTTTCTGTGTTGATCCGTGATAATGAATCTGCAACTATGTTGTCTTTCCCGCTGATATGACGAATGTCGTTTGTGAATTCGCTAATGTACATGAGTTGTCGGGCTCGGCGCGGTGTCTCGCTGTCTGTCGATGTTTTATTTATCGCGTAGGTTAATGGCTTGTGGTCGGTGAATATTCTATATTGTCTTCCTTCGAACATTTTTCTAAAATGCTTCACGGCCATGTATATAGCTAATAGTTCTCTGTCGAATGTGCTATATTTGACTTGCGCGCTTGACAATGCTTTGGAGAAATAACCCAGTGGCTGCCATTTGTTGTGTACATATTGTTGCAGAACAGCACCGGCGCACTTATCAGAGGCGTCAGTCATCAATGCGATCGGTGCGTTATGTGAGGGGTGAGCTAGTAATGCTGCGTTTTGTAAGCCTGCTTTTTTTTTTTTTTTTTTTCCGGATGGGAAATCATCAAATGACCACCCCCACTCTGGGCGGAGCGGAAGGGAGTGTCAGACTTGTACTGACTAAAACCCATCCATGTTCCTTCTTTGCCCTTTGTGTTCCAGGGCCACGGTATCTCTTTCGAACAGTCCCGCAGCCCTGGCAGGCATAGGTCCTTGCGGACCCCTACTTATTTGCTGACATCTCTTTGAGGCGCACGTGGAACACGAACGCGCCGTCGACACGGCCTGTCGTCATAAGACGGACGGACGGCGAGCTGGCTCATAACTCGCCGTCCACAGGCCCGCGCCTACGGTGGCCGGGAGCCACCACGTGACCCCCGACGCCCAGGGCGTCTCCCGCGGCGACTGGGACGTGAGGTTCTTTCCCTCTCACGTCCCGCCACCTCCTTCACTAGCATGACTGCTTCGCAGAAGGAGGTGACGGCTTCCCATTCCCTCTCGCTCCGGACCATGGCTTGAACCAAGGCCGGACGCGAGAGATCGCCGCCGCCAATCGCCGCTACGAGGACACGGCGGTGCTCCGCCGTGTCCTCCGGACGATCCTCGCAGTGGAAACACCCGGGCGTTTCCTCCCGCCCGATTCGGTACAGGAACCTCCCGAAACAACCGTGTCCGGTGAGGACCTGCGTCAGGCGGTAGGTGAGGGCGCCGTGGCGCCTGTCTAGCCACTCCTCAAAGAGGGGACTTATCGCCACTATGGTGGCGTGCCCTGCACGGGGTTGCGACAGTCGCTCTCTCCAAGTCGCCATGAGATCACGCCGGAGGTCTGTCCGCTGAGCGGCAATTTGCCGCGGCAGCGGAGTTTCCTCCCGACGTAGTGCCTCCGCGCGCCATTCGTGCAGGCGTGCGAGGACTATCGCCTCCAGATCCCATGGCGGCAATCCGGCAAGGAGGCTAGCCGCTTCGCCGGAGATCGTGCGGTACCCCCGGATTAGCCTTATGGCTATTACCTTTTGGGGCGCGTTCAGGTAGTGGGCGGCTTGCCGCCTCAAAGAACGCGCCTACACCGGGGCCCTGTAAAGGGCCATGGACCGCACGACCCCCGCGTATAGCCTCCGGCAGGAGGCGTTTGGACCCCTCAGGTTGGGCAAGAGCCGCTTGAAGGCAGCCCCTGTCCGTTCCAGTTTGGGAGCCAAACGTCGGAAGTGCTCCACGAGTCCTAGGTACTTCAACGTCGACCCGACGCCGATGGAAACCCCTCCTGCCGTCAGTAGGAATCCCGACGGTGGCGCATTCCGAGGCCCATGAAAACACATGGCCTCGGACTTGTGCAGTGCCACCTCGAGACCCAATTGCCGGATCCTCTCCACGACTATCGCAACCCCGTGTGTCATGCTTTCGGCCGCCGCCTCGTGCGACCTCCCTTGTGCCAGTACCAGCGTGTCGTCAGCGTAGCAAACTACGCTGACGCCGGTATCCCGAGGTCGGCGCGCAGCATCCAGTCGTAACCGATGTTCCACAAGGCCGGCCCCAGAACCGATCCCTGTGGAACACCGCACGACATCTCTCGCCGGTTCCATTCTCCGCTTCGACCAGGGTAGATGACGGCTCTATCCGTCAGGTAGTCCCCGACCACACGACAAAGGTAGGTCGGCACCCGGTGATACCGGAGTGCCTCCCTAATGCAGCTCCAGGGCATGGAGTTGAAGGCGTTGGCGATGTCAAGAGACACCGCCAAGACGACCCCGTCCCGGGACACCGCGTCCCCCGTCGTGAGGGCTCTCACGCACATGATGGCGTCCACCGTCGAGCGCCCCTTGCAGAAACCATACTGGTGTTCCGCAAGATCCGGCCCCATTCCCGCAAGGTGCCCGGCGAGGCGGTTGGCAATGACTCTTTCAAAGAGCTTGCCCACCTCGTCGAGCA
This sequence comes from Noctua janthina, assembly GCA_963576755.1. NCBI lineage: Eukaryota > Metazoa > Arthropoda > Insecta > Lepidoptera > Noctuidae > Noctua > Noctua janthina. The sequence continues at coordinate 20,985,377 of OY755053.1, read as the reverse complement.
GCACGATGGGCCGGTATGCGGACGGAGAGTCCGCAGGGCGCCCTGGTTTCCGGATGAGGACCAGCTTTCCCGTCTTCCAACGAAGGAAACTGGCCTCTCTCCAAGCTCGCGCTTAGGAGCCCTTCCAGTCGGGGCCCGAGAGCCTCAGAGGCCAGGACCCAGGCTTTGCCAGGCAAGCCATCGGGTCCCGGGGCGGTGTTTCTGGTTTTCAGCCTGCGTACCGCCACTCTCAGGTCTACCCCAGTCACCTCCGGAACGTCGTCATCGTCATCGGTGTGGTCCGCTTCCGGCACCGCACGCGGCAGCGGAGCCATAGGCGAGGGAGGATGCTCCCCTCGCGAAGGGAACAGAGCGCTCACCACGTCCTCCACGAGCTCAGGCCGGAGACTCTGCGTTAGCGGGGGGGCCCGGGTGCGGAGTTTGTCCCGCACCATCTTGTAAGGGCGCCCCCACGGATCTCCGTTCAGAGACTCCAGCATCTCCTCGCGGGCCAAGTTCTTGGCCCGCCGGACAGCCTCTTGGAGGGCGGTCTTCGCCGCTCTGTACCCCTCGTACAGCTCCGCCTCAATGGCTGCCGCATCCGGAGGGCGGATGCGGAGCCTGCGATGCCTGGCGTACAGGCGCCGCGTGGCAACGCACGCCTTGCGCAGAGACGTCAGCTCTCGCGACCACCAGTACACCTGACGCCGGGCGCTTCCTGGCCGAACTCGGGGCATTGCCACGTCGCAAATCTCGGACATGGCCTTCTGGAACCAACCCGCCTCGTTGTTGATGTCGGCAGGCCTGACTGGTGATGACACCCAGGCCTGCACGATCGAGGCTTCCAGGAGGAGCTCCCGGTCCAGCTGCTTCAGCGCCCATCGCGGACCACTCGGGGCCTGTAGGACCGGCACGCTTGAGAACTGGGTGGAGACGTCGAACCGGATGTACCGGTGGTCGGAATAGGTCTCCACCCCCTCCATGACGCGCCAGTCAACGACACGCGGCGACAGAGCGAGGCTGGCGAACGAGATGTCCACCACCGACTCGCCCCGCATCCGCACGCACGTGGGGACAGAACCCCGATTTAGGACGACCAGGCCTGTCTCCAGAGCCCAGTCCTCCACCATTCTACCCCGCACGTCCGTGTAACGAGAAACCCAAGCCAAGTTCTTGACATTGAAGTCCCCGAGCACAAGCACGGGGAGGGAATGGCTTCCGATGACGACACTCAACTCCGTGAGGGAGTTGTGGAACTCGGCGAGAGTTCGGCTCGGGGAGAAGTAGACTCGCTACAACGATCTCCCCGAACCGTGCTGCTACGCACCCCTGACCCTTCCTGACACTCTCAAGGGTCGGGGTACCGGCGGCGACCGACGTAATTATGGTCACTGAGCCGCTAAGGTCCTCAACCCAGTCATCCCTGGGCGGGACAAAGTACGGCTCAGCGACCACGGCGATGTTAATCGACCACTGCGCCATGCTCTGGAGCAACAGATCCTGAGCGCAGGCGCAGTGGTTGATGTTCGCCTGGAGAAGGCGTAATGGGGCCGTTACTGGCACTCCATTTCAGCCCCCTCCCGGGCCCCCTGCGAGGGCCCCGCTGCGCAAGTTGCAGCAGTAGCGGCAGCGGCGGCGACAGTGGCGGCGGCTGCGGTGGTGGCGACGGTGGGGGTTTTGGCGGTGGTGGCGGAGGGCCTTCCCTTGCCCCTGGCCTTGGCGGGAGTACCGCAGGACTTGCTCCCTGCCCGGTGATCGGCCGGCTTGCCAGCTGCCGCACATGCGGCGCAGCGCGGCGCGGCGGAGCAAGCCGCGGCCATGTGACCAGGCTGGCCGCAGCGGAAGCACAGGCCGCTGCGGTCCACCTCCGAGGTGCACCGGACCGACACGTGGTGCCCTACATGGCAGCGGAAGCACCTCAGAGGTCTGGGTTCCAGCAGCTTCACCTGCGCCGAAACCCAGCCCACCAAGAGCCTTCGGCCCTCCACAATGACTTTCGCCGCTGTCACAGGGCAGCTTACCGTTATGGTTCGCATGCCCGACAGGTCCGGACGTAAGGTGCCTGCCTTGACTTGCTCGGCAGGGCACCCACCGGTCCTGGTGACGGCGGCCACCACCTCCTTCTCGGTCACCGAGTCGTCCAGACCCAGTATGCGCAGGTCTGCGCATTTGACGGGCCTGGACACTCGGGCCTCGTCCGCATTTAGGGACGCTCTAAGCTTTTCAGCCAGAGCGTCAGCGGACGAGCCACGGGTTTCGCCAGGGATCTCCAGCACTCGAGCCCCTGTTGCGGTGACTCTAAGCCGGAGGCCCCCGGTGATCCCGAGCTCTCCGAGATCCACCGTCGTTTTCGCCTTAGCGAGCACGTCGCGGTAGGTCACGCCCCTCTTTTCCGCGTCCGGCTGTAGTGTAATCACTACAGCTGCGGTCTTTGGGGTGCTGAGCCTAACCGCGACGCCCCGCTCCTTTTGCCGGCGTTTCTGCTCCTGCCTCCTGGCCTTTTTGGCCGCCGATCGCTCCCTCGCTTTTTCTCCGGCCACCTGCCACCCGGTCTCGGCCGCGGAAGGCTTAGGGGGCGGGGGGGCGGTGATAGCGGCTGTCTCGCGGCTGGCGCTGGCATATTCGCCGCCTTGCCCTTCTTTTGGGCCGCCGCCTTGCCGTTTCAGAGCCGCCGCCTTCCTAACCGGAGCCGGTTTCGTCGGGGCCGACATAACCCTGCCGGGGGGCTGGCTGGACGGCCCCGGTGCGGAGGCCGCAGCAGACGCATATGAGGCCGCCGTCGGGCCCGGGGGAGCCTTGTTTGCCGCTAGGGTTGTAAGCCAGCTTTACATAGCTCAAATGCCTTCTTGGCTTCGTCGTTCCATACGATCTTTGTTTTGTCTCGTTTCTTGCTGTTGTGCAAATATGCATTTAGAGGTGCTTGTATTTCGGCTGCCTTTGAAATGCAGTCTCTGTAGAAGTTGACGGTGCCAAGGAATCTTCTCAATTGTTCAATGGTTGTGGGTAGTGGAAAGTTGGTGATTGCTTCTACTTTTTCTGCTGGAGGTTTGATGCCATCTTGTGAGACAGTGTGTACAAGGAATTTGATCACTTTCTTGCCTAGAACACATTTCGATGGGTTTATAGTGATGCCATATTTGTTCAGTCGTTGCAGGACGGTGCGTAAATGCTGTCTGTGTTCTTCTTCTGTACTGGAGCTTATGATGATGTCATCCACAAAAGGGTAGGCAAAATCGAGTTTGTGAAGTACCTCATGAATGAAGCGTTGGAAAGTCTGTCCAGCATTTTTCAGACCAGGGCACATTTGGGGAAATTTAAATAGCCCGAATGGTGTGATAATGGCTGTTTTTTCAATGTGATCTTCCAGAACAGGCAATTGTTGGTAAGCCCTATTTAGGTCAAGCGTTGAGAATACCTGCTTCCCGTGCAACTGGTAAGTGAAATCCTTCAAACGTGGTACCGGATATCGGTCTGGCTTAGTTATGGCGTTAAGTCTTCTATAGTCTCCACATACACGTAAGTCTCCGTTTGGTTTGGGTACCACGTGAAGTGGACTGGCCCAGGGGCTCTTGCTTGGTCGGCATAATCCCTGATCCATCATGGTTTGAAATTCTTTCGTCGCAGCTTCGTAACGGTGAGGTGGCAGTGGACGTGCTTTGCAGTATAATGGCGGCCCTGTTGTTTCGATATGGTGCTCGACGTTGTGCTTCGGAGTATTTTTCATAGTGGAAAGTCTTGTTATATCGGGGAATTCCGCTAATATGTCATGATATTTTTGTTCCAGGTCTATGGTTCTGATTGTTGGTGCTGTAGATTTGCAAATGGAAGTTTTCACTGACAAGTTAGTTATCTTGTCGATTAAACATTTTCCAGCGAGGTCGACTAGAAGGTGATGGTGCTTCAAGAAGTCAGCGCCGATAATGGGCTTACTGACTGCTGCTACGACGAACTTCCATCTGAATGGTCGTCTCAGGTTGAAATCTAGATCTATTGTTTTTTCACCGTAGGTGGGTATTTCTGTGTTGTTTGCTGCATAAAGTTTGAATGCGGTGGGCTTGAGGATTTCGCAGCGTTTTCGAGGAATGACGGATATGTTTGCACCAGTATCGATGAGAAAGTTTAGATTTGTCTTCTTGTCTTTCAGAAATAGACGGTGAGATTTTTCCCAGGCGCTAGATTCCGTCTCTGCTAACACCTGCTTTAGTTTCCCGTGCTTGAAGGGTGCTTATCTTCATAAGTACATGGTCTAGTACATTTTCGGGCTTGTCCGCCGAACTTTCGATGATAATAACAAACGGAATTGTTGTAGTTCTCAGTCCTGTGTTGTTGATTTGAATCCGATCGGCGGTTACCGTGCGGCGATCTGTATGAACTGCGTGATCGATGACGGGCGCCTCGCCAGTTGCGCTCGCGCTGCCTTCCGTAGCGGTTGTGGTGTTTTTAATTCCGATATATCTTTCGCCAACATGTCGATCTTCGCGTGAAGTAATGCGTTTTCATGATTTGTAGCTACTGGTGGAGTGGGTGGTGTTGACGATGATGACGTGTTGTGGACTGCTGATATTTGGTGGTGAAGTTGTTCCAGCATTTTATCGGCCATTATTGCTAACTCACTTAGTTCGGTTTTCTTGGCTACAGTTTCGCTCACAGCTAGAATGGCGCGCACAGATGGGGGTAGGTGCTTTGTCCATATAACACGCAGCGTATTGTCAGCGATGTTGTTACCGGCTAAATTTTGCATGCGGCGTAGTAGTTGCGACGGCTTCAAATCTCCTAGTTCCACGTTGGACAGTAACCTCTCGAGTTTAGTGTGGTCGCTCTCGTCGTAGGTTTGGATGAGCCTCATCTTCATGGTGGCGTATCTGTTATTTTCTGTGGCATTTCTGGTATCGAACATGATGTCTTGAATTTCGTCTAGATCTTGTAGGTCGAGTTGGCGGATGAGCAACTCTGATAATTCCTTGTCGCTTAGTTTTCCTGCAGACACGATCGCTTCAAATTGCAGGAACCAGAGCTTGATTCTATTTCTCCATAGAGGCGGTATCCGTTGGTTGTACGAGACGGCTGACAGTTCGTGCGAATCTTTTTGCGGCGATGTTGTGTCGCTTCCATCGTTCTGCTTCGAAATAATCGGGTTCATGTTTGTTTCTAGGTGTTTCTTCAGTCGGGGTCACCACTGTTGGGTACGCAAGGTATGAAAATGAGACTCGTGGTGATGGCTGAAATATGGAATGAATGTATTTAGAAAAGACGGTCCCTTTTATACAAAATTTGTAACAAAAAATCAATGCATAGTAGGTACATATAAAAACTTAGTTTGGGCACAATATTGTCGATGTACCCTACGTACTATATTGTTACTGTGAGGATGATATTCCGCTACACTGTTATTGTATTGGACCCTCATCCAAGGCGCGTCCATTACTTTCCGCGTTTAGCTGGCCCACAGGCCACTTGTGTAGAAGGTCTGGCAGTAAGCCATAAACAATGTTAATGTTAATGTAGAACACTTTTACCACGCCGATATTGCAAATTAAGGTGTTCGGAGAAAAAACTGAACAATTATATTAGATATTGCAGACTCCCTCGACAAGGAAGAGGTACACGCTGTGTACATACACGTATTTTAGTAAAGCGTTTCAACGTATTGATTAAAGTAATTATTCTTCTACATTTATTAAGATGATCGTCGACTCTATCTAAATCTTTACATAAACGTATTGTTACGAGCTGGGTATGGGATAAAGTAAAACGATACCGGTTAAACAACAAAAATGTTTCTTTATTACAAAACACAAATAACTCAATCACTAATTTATCACTGTTCACGATTCGCTTAGATATCGCACTTGTAGACCACTTCGATTCGTTTCGTTCTGTCGTAAGGCCCGCGAGTTGAGGAGCAGGTGGTTTTAAATACATCTGCGACGATAAGCTCGCGTGGGATCGCTGAAGCCCCGCAGCGCCGGAGCCGTGACAGAAACAATGCCTGCTGCATGTTCCATGCTTGCTTGCATGCTGCATGTTTGCTTGCATGCTGCATGCCTGCTTGCATGCTGCTTGCATGCTGCATGCCTGCTTGCATGCTGCATGCATGGTTTATACTTGTTTGTATACTTCATACAGGGAAATAAAAACCATATATGTTCACAATCAAATGTTTTATAACGATTGATGCTTTGATTGATTGATTTTCTGCCTTTTTAATAGTCATTGACATGAAATGTGTGCCGCGGCAGCGGCCGCCGAGCGCCAGGACCCCTCTATTGTTGGGAAATAATTTGGGCTAGGTCAGGTTAGAACTGTGACCATTGACGGGTCAGATCCCCAGATCCTACTATTGTTGGCTATGTGTTTATTTTTCTTGATATTCATCAGTTTTACAAGGTGTTTTTGTTTCGGAATCCCAATTAATTGGGATTTTATTAATCGGAATTCGTATTTTTTTTTTGTATTATCTTAAGTCGGACTTTTTGTTATTCGATCTATTGAAACTCGGTATTTTGAAAGTAGTAATTTTAAACGTTAGGAATTTTGAAATTTAGGAATTATAAAAATAGGATAAATGATAAATCGGATTTGTTATATTAGGAATTTTGAACTATTCGGAATTATGAAAACCGGTATTTTAAAATTCGGATTTGTGACTGTCGGAATAAAATTTATCGTATTCATGTAGTGTACCCCCAAAGTCGATCAAACGGCAAAGTCATGTTGACCGTTTTCTTTGACTATCGCGGTGTTGTGCACTCGGAATTCTTGGTGGAAGGTCAAACAGTAAAAAAGAATATTATTTGAGCGTTATGTGGCGTTTAAGAGAGTAAATACGATGAAAAAGACCAGATTTGTGGAAAGAAAGTTCTTAGATTTTGCACCACGATAATGCGCTTTCATACAAGGCCATCATAGTGAACGAATTTTTGACCAAAAACTCAACAAATACCATCAAGCAAAAACCTTAATTACCAGAAAGTGCCCAAACCGACTTTTTTCTTTTTCCTAAACTCAAATTACCATTTCGTGGCACCCGTTTTCATTCGGTAGAAGACATAAAGGAGAATTCGCGGCGAGAACTGAACTTAATTCCGGAAAAAGCATTTAAAAATGTTTTGATGATTGGATTATTCGTTAGTGTAAGTGTATCGTTTCTGAAGGAGCATACTTTAAAGGCGATAAAATAACTTTGGATGAATAACTAACATTTTGTGTATTACTGATCGTTTCCCGGTACTTTCTTGACTACCGACATACATATATACATGTACTATTCTGTTATGTATATATGTATGTCGGATTTGTCAGAATTTACTCCGTTAGGCTTGTACATACATCATGTGGGCGAACCATGGATTTCGTGCTATGAAAACACACTAGGTGCGATACACTGTTTCTAGCAAACTAATGAATTACTTGAGATTACAACTTAACACAATAACACGGGGCATAATGAATCGGGTACGACGCAATTTTAAACCACGCTGTGGTCCCCACCACAGAATAGACTTGTAAGTAAGTCGCGTGACGTCACCACCGGCGGACTTGCGATTCATTTTATGTCCGTACTAATGACCGGTTCCGACATGTATATACATACAAATATACAACGACACACTCCTATCTTGGATTTCTCTAATTCTTGAGTTTTTCATAACCAAGTTGTCGGTATTCCAGTTGTACTTAGTACTTTTTATTTCCATGTATGCGGTGCATGGTTAATGCGGTAGAGGTGACAGGTAACAGTATGTCAGCTGCTGTCATAGCGTCAGTTGTGCCACGCAATTTTACTAATTGGTGCCGCGTGCCGAGCTTCGGGATACTGCACACGATGCTGCAGGCGGTGTTTGTGCTGGTGGGTGTGCTGGCCGCAGGCTTGGCGGCCAGCAACGGCAGCCGCCACGCGTTCTACCGCAGCATGTGGGGGACGGAGGGCGCGAGGAGCTCGGCCGATTCGCGGCGCGTGTTCGGCGGCGCGGAGGTGCAGCTCAGCACGTTCCCGGGTGCGTGCGTGCTGCTGGACCGCTACTGGAAGGCGCGCTGCTCGGCCGCCGTGGTGGCACCCAACTGGGCGGTGACAGCCGCGCACTGCGTGTCACCGAAGGTGGCTTACGTTAAATACAACACGCGCCGCCCCTCTTCGGACGACGGCGTCGTCTCCGCAGTCATCTACATGTACGCGCACCCCGGGTAGGTACGTGACTGCCGCAGCCGCAGAGAAAGGGGCCGGTGCGGCCGGTGCGGGCGCACTTTGACGTCGCTTGTGTGTGCAGCTTCAAGGTGGTGGAGCAGGACGAGGGCCGTGGCGTGGATGTGACTCAGCTGTACCATGACGTGGGTCTGGTGCAAACGCATTCCGCAATGCGGCTGCTCCCGCCGCCCGCGCTGCAGCCCATCATCGCCATGCGCCAGTACGACCTCGAGACCCTCCACGACCAGGAAGTGCAGGTGACAGCCATGCTACTGCCGCTACCGCAGCACACATTGTATACCGATGCGTATCGGACAGCACGGCTTCGAACTATACGATATGTGACAGTTTCATACGGCGATAATGCGGTTATAATCATAATTTATGCTTACTGGACAAATGCGGTTCAAATGTGACGTTCGCGGACCCTTGAAAACGTTGAATATCGTACTAGTAATTTAAACTACTTCAAAATCTTTCCGAAGCCATCTCGCTGTCGGTTATATCCTCTCGGCGCTCGGCACTCGGTCTGCGCTCCGGGTAGCATGCGGCAGGGTGTAAGAGGCAGGTGGGTGTGTGTATGTAGAGCGGTGTGTCGGCAGGTGCTGGGTTTTGGGCGCACAGAACGCTCGACGCTGGGCGAGGAGCTGTTCGGGACGCAGCTGCGACTGGTGGCGTGCGAGCGCGCGTCCTGGAAGCACTGCGTGTGCGGCGTGGGCCAGGCGCTGTCAGGCCCGGGCGCGCGCGGCGTGTGCTCGGGCGACTCGGGCGGGCCCGTCCTGTACCGCGGCGTGCAGGTGGCCGTCACCTCTATGGGCCCGATCGAGTGCGTCACGGGGCCGTCGGGCCCCAGCGAGGGCGCCACCAGCGTGTTCACAGCGCTGTACCACTACCTGCCGATATTGAACTCCACCATGCACAACACAGAGTCGGTGCAGCGCATGCGGCGCATCAGCGCGAGCGGGAGCGCGAGTGCGAGCGCGTACCCCCTTCTCACCCACTCCCCCGCCGCGGCGATCGTACTTCCCGCCGCCACCGCGCTCTTCGTGCGCCGCGCCAGGTGAAGCGTTGGCGCCAACGTCCGTGTTACTAGTTTGACTTTCCAATTGTGATGTAAAATTATACTTTAATTTTGACTCTTGTAGTTTTACGCACCCAGCCAGTGGCCGCAGAGACAACCGAGATCTCTGTTATGGCACTCCCAACCTTCCCTTGTAGTCGAGTGCAATTAGACAAAAAATTGAAACGAAGTTTATAGTGCTCGGATTTTCTTGACATTTTTTTATTGAGTTCCTAGAGAGAGAGAGAGGTGAGATTGAGGTTGAGTTTCTAGAGGTGTGGCGAATAAAGTTAAAAAAAAATTCGCCGCTCGCCACTTTTTTTTGTGAATTGCATCTGTTTATTCGTTAATTGTTGTCGATGAAATGCATATTTCAACTGCGTTTCTTTGGCAGATCTATCTATACCAATAAATAAAATTGAAGTGTCTGTTTATCATATAAAAAAAACAGCTTTTTACTGATTGCATATGAAAATAATAACATATACGGTACTAATAACAAAAACACATTTTTTTTTAATTTTTGTCAGTTTGTCAGTTTGTTCCGGCTAATCTCCGAAACGGCTGGACCGATTTTGACAGGATTTTTACTGGAAAATTAAAACCCATGAAATTGGTAACAAAATCCGATTAAAAAAGGGAAGTAATATTTTTTTATAATAATTTCACGAGAACGAAGGCAACAGCTAGTTTTAATTATAATATGTACTAGTTTTGCATGACTGTTAGGGTAGGATATGTGAGTAATGGGCTAGCTCGCCGTCCGTCCGTATTATGACGACAGGCCGTGTCGACGGCGCGTTCGTGTTCCACGCGCGCCTCAAAGGTCATTTGATTTCCCATCCGAAAAAAAAATAGGATAGGATATGGTTTTGAGCTCTATTGTTGTATTTTTCATCTTTATGTGTATTCAAGCAAAAAAATGATTTGATTTGGAATCAAAATTTCTGATTGTCATCAAAAAAAGCTTGAAGTAGGTACCTATGCATTTTATTGACAACAATTCAACAACGAACAAATGAACAGACCAAATTGGCGTTCAATGGATGCACAACGGTCACGCCACCGTATCAGTTCGTCGTTTTTCAAGTTATTTATTAACAAAAAAAACGGAAACAAAAGTTGCTCGCGTCGAAATGTTTTTAAACTTTGTTCTCCACTCCTCTAGGAACTCAATAAAAAAGTCCCATGAACATCCGACCACTACTAACGCGCGCCTCAAAATACCTGTTGAGTATTTTTTGCCAAATGGCTATTGGCCCTTGCAACACTCGTAACACGTGCCCACACACTTGTGGCATCCCCAGCCGCCACACTTGGCGGCTGGGGATATAGCTCTCCCCACCATCTTATTAGTACGGTCCTCAGACGCTTCTAGATTCCATGGTTATGGCAGCAGGTTGTCCTAGAATTTAAAGTAATAGTCACTACGGTAATGTAATAGCCACACTTGTCATTTACGGACAAGCACCGCCACGCTTAGACCCACTGAAATACAAAAGATCATTTTTAGATGATTCATACCTACCTAATGATTCATGCCCTATTGGTCTAGTGCGACTGCTGAGCATGAGGTCCTGGGTTCGATTCCCAGGTCGGGCAAAATGTTATTGGGTTATTCCATCAGGAATTTCTCAGTAGCAGCCACGGGGTCTGGATTTGTGCCCGGTTGTTGGCAATATTCTCGGCCCCTATTACGTGGGACTTAAACATAACTGGCGAAATAAATGTGGGTGTACTATTAGGTACACCTTTGCCTAACCCTTCGAGGATTACACCGCGGTGTTATGTTATGTTATGTTGTATACCTAAAATAATTGTACGTTTTATGGCTGCGCTGGTTAACTTAACAAGCGCATTCTTCTTTTAAACGTGTATGCTTTGTTTCATCAAATCATCGTGACGGCGCTGTCGGGTTCGCCGCACGCAATGCACGCGAATTCATGCGACGAGTGCTAGTACACACGGCGACACAGCGAGCTCTACATTTCCAGTATAACATGGCCTCGCCTTGCATAGATTTCCCGTACAATAAGAGATCCGCATAAACTAGTTTTGTATAGCTTGATTGGTCGTCTTGAGTACTCGGGGTCGTGAGTGTCGTGACACAAGGGTGCTAAATTACTGAGCAGCATTCACATGTCAAGATGCACAGATGGAGGTATCACAATACGTGGTAATGGAAAATACTTTCACTAACTCAACTCTCATAATCTCAAAAAATCACACACATTCATATACCTACAACTACTTGTATTCTCGAGATGAACTCAGACAAAAAATATTGCTAAGTTACTTTGGCTGTTTTACGAGAACACTCTAGATTACGTTCGAGTCTAGAATGTTGCAAGTGTGGAGCTGTTAAGAAGGTTCGAGAAGGTTGTGGAACTTTGTCACAGGATGGGTTGGCATATAAATAGCCGTTTGAATAGAAATGAGCTACAAGTGCGATATCTAAGGCAATAGTGAGTGGTGAATTTGTCATTGAGTTATAAGTGTTTTGTGATTAAAAGAGATGGTTGGTGTTTAATTGGTACTGTTTCAATTTATCTCATACCCAGCTCGTAAGACTGAGAAATAATTGTAAAGGAGTGCCGCAAGCTGTAGCGTCGCGTGCGTGGTGCTGTGCGGTACTCACTAGCGGGTCGCGCCGGCGGAGACACATCGGGTGATCTGTAACAACACAAATGTTCCCGAGTGAGTACACAGCTGCGAACATGTTATGCATTTTATAGTAGCCTAGGCATTTGCCGTCGGTTTCGTCCGGTTTGGTATTTTCTTCTATAAACAACACCTCTCGTCTGAGATGGTCGTCTCGAGGGCAAGTGTTTGTGGCGAGCGCCAAGCTCACTGGCACTAGTACACGAGGTGCGCTACGTGCTACGTGCTATGGGCTGTGGACTACGCCTGACGTGATACGTAGCATATTGTTACAAGTATATTTTTCAGTTTAGGGATACTGGTGGAGAATACAAATAATTTATTTTGTTTAACAAGTTTTGTACTACATAGCTAGTGATACAAATGTCCTTTTAAGCAAGTAACTTAAATTTACGTAATGTACAATCGGCCAAGCTAAATAGTTTACATCGCACAAATCGGTAACTGTCATTGTACGAGCCAGTAATGTTAATACAGCCGTTCATTATTATTGTGTGCGTATACGTATACTACCCTACACGGGGTTTATTTTTTTTATCTTTATCCGTGTAGGGTACTCGGGTAAATATAAAGTAAATGGGTTTAAAATAAGGTCCAACATTTTATACAAATGTAACATGGTCACCATAGCTGATTGGTGTAAGCGCTTGCGTCAGTTAGAGATCTAAGCTCGACGACGTGAGTTCGATCCCAGCTGAGGAGTTATTTTTGCTGTCTTTTACTTTTTGTTCTTTATTAAATTAATTTTGTGACCAATAACTCAAGCAAAAAGTAAAAAAGTAATTAAATGAAACCAATAAAATAATTTTATTTTTTATTAGATAAACATTGGTATTGAAAATGAAAATGATCCGTCCCGTTTCTTCTAATATGTTCCTTCCTTACATTGGTTGTTTTAAGGTTCAATTTGGTGGGGGCTGTATGTTAGCAAAAAAATACTTGTTTGGCTGATACAATGATTTAATACGAACGTTCGAATGAGTAAAACACTGTTGTTAACCAGTTTTTTTGACAAAGACAAAGTTTTGTGTTGGTAAGGATGGACATAACAGGTGGTATATAAATTGAATCAAAGTAAAATTAGAGGTGAAGTGAATCAACATGTTAGATAGTAAGAAATTATGACAACTTCTAACCGCATAACAATAACATCACTTCACCATGCTTTCAATACTTTACGAGTTGTGGTTTTAAAAAGAGGATTAGAGGAAGATATTATTAACATTTATACCTAATTATTGCTAATCAAATATGAAGATTATGTCCATAAAAATAAGATTCATAATCGTCTACTAATTAAAATAAAATCCTCTAATAATGAGTCGGCAAACCTTTGTTTTCTATTACTTCTTGTAAAAACTTCTGCTCATGCTGTTAACCATATTCGCGCATATGTTACTACCTACTTTACACCCATCTTTAACGGACATAAATGTTTTGACATTGTTCTCTGAATCAAAATTGATGTATGACCTAGCAAACTGTAGTCGGTTTTGTCGGTGCGCAGTGGACAGCAAATGTGCGCGCTGGCTTGCTGCAACGTAATCCAGCAGAATGTAGGTGATTTTTCACAGTTTCTAAGCAAATTTTTATGCGGGTGGACATGAAGGGATCAACCCTGTGCGAGATGCACACGATGTCGTGGTGTCGAGCCGATGAATATGCCCTTGGTTTTGGCCTAAGATGTTCTACGTCTCCAAAATCCGCATATCGGCGGACCCATAACTGCACGATTCTCCTCTGTGAATAAAAACAGTATTTATAATACTTATAATAATAGCTTATATTATAATAAATAAATACTATATTTATATACTATATGGTGAAACAATAGCTTTAAATGTTGTTTCTCTTTTCAGGTGAGTTTGTTATTAATTAAGGTTAAAGAATGTATTAGTGTTAAAACTAGTTTTTGTAACTGAATAAAATGTGCTCTTTTCAGAGCAACTCAATTTAAGTTAGAGTTTTACTGTTCACCATAGTATCCAAGGATACATAAACCCATTATATATATACACTATGTTTATTGAATATACTTATATATACCTAATTAATATTACTTATAATAATACAATACATAAATACAAGATATACACTGACATTAGCAAACATCTATATTAATTTATTTACGTTATTCAAAGGCTTTTCTTTAATCTGTCTATCGGCTAAATCAAGCCAATTTTAGACCAAGCTAATTTTATCATTATCATCATACGACTAGGAATTAAAAAAAAAAATATAATTCAGTTGTGATAATATATTATTATAACTATGGTAGGTATTGCACTTAAGTTACATTAATTATTTATTCCTAATAAACATTGAAAGGGAAGAGGAGTTAGTTAAAGTGAAGTAGGTATAATATGTATCAACGTAATATCAAACTGTTATTTACCGATATCATTAAGCGCCTTGCAATTTCACTTCTTCTTAGCGTATCGATGACAATTCAAATTGAGTCAGCCCTAAATTTGGCGACGAGTTTGGCACTTTCAGTAGCGTCCTGTGATGCACTTCACAGCAGCAAACAACAGGACAGGCCGGACACGATATAAAGTGCCCGATCGTTTGTGGGGCAGCACCACATTTACACTTACAATTTCACATAATATAGATACATTTTACTCTTCCAAAACAACGATTTCCAATTTTTGGACATTGATAAATGTTGCATTGTTGGATCCACAGAAATAAATCCGCACACATGCGCAAGAGTAGTAATCAATAAACTCAGAAAGGCAAATACTCGTAGATTGACAACTAAGACCGCTCATTTTTAATAAATGAAGGTGTTTGAAAACGATATTTTTAAATTGTCGGTAGTTATTTTCTAAACAGTCAAATAAAATGGCCTGAGAGTTTCATGTTTGTCTCAAATGTTAGAAACTTCATTACACAAACAAGAACCGGATCGAATAGTTATAAATTCTACTTTGAGTAATGTTTTAACAAAATAATGAATACAAAAAGAAAAATAATATATTATTGTTGCATGCGTGGTTTGAACTTACTGCGATAGCAATGGTACCATGATTGCTATAGTAACATTATGCAAAATATTATATCTGTATAGGGTCTAACTATTCATACACGAAATATTTTAAGGGAATCATCTAACGGCTATAACAAAGCCATTTCTAGGGATTTTTTTATCTGAGTAGATTTTTTTATAAAAATAAATAATTTAATATTACTTGACACAAAATTAATACTGGCTCCTTATTTTTAAGCATCCGTTACGCTAGTTTACTATGTCGTATTTACCTACTGTCATTGTTAGAATATGGGAGTAAAGGTTTTAAGGAAAAAGTCACGAATTTTTTGCAAAATTTTAGAATTATAATAATTTTGTAAAAAAAAACACTCAGATAATTTTTATTTTCGTTGCTATGGCGACTTTGCGACTTACAGAAGTTACTCTTAAAATATTTCGTGTATGAAAAGATATACCTTATATATTGGTATATGGTAATTGATGTGCCACACGCAACCAATAAAAACCGAGCTCGCTCGTTTTATTTTGTGTTTGTGTGCATAACTATGACTTCACCCACACATATAAACTGTAAATCAAATACTTGATTCTACTGTACATACAAGAATTATGCCAGTATTTACTATTTATAATTTACTAGCTGTGCCCCGCGACCTTCGTCCGCGTGAAATTAGCGGTGTGAAATATACTTTACGATGTATTCCTATGCCTACCAAGTGTGTAGTTTTTATAAAAATCGGTCTAGCCGTTTTGGAGGAGTGCGACCACAAACACCGTGACACGGGATTTTTATAATGGGTGTTTTTTTAAACGTGGCAATACTTTAGGGGCTTGTAGTACTCATGAAAATAAGCAACTTTTACTCAAGGACCGACCATGAAAACGCGAAAAAATAGCAGCTGATCCATACATTATTGGTCGCGTAACTCGAAAAAATGTAGGCAACAGCAGATTTTTAAATCTTATTTCATAGTTAGCCCCATAGTAAGAGTTGCTCATTTTTATGAGTACTTTAGTCCATTAAAGTATTGCCCACGTTTAACAAAACATCCTGTAATAAGAAATATATATAATTTAGAGGAAGTAAATTAAAGTAACTTACAAAAACCGAAGACAACATTACAGACTTTACATCAGGTTATTTAAATGAGTGTGCGTTTCGTGTATGTTTAATTATGTGAGTTGGGCATTGGGCATGTGTGATATGTGTATGTGGGATGTATGTGTATGTGTGGTGTGTAATCGTACATGTTGTACATGTGAGTAAGTGAACGCTTGAATGAGTGAGTTATGATGTGAACTGCTGTAGGGCCGCAGTGTCCTCATATGCGAGTGGTTTTATCCATCATATTGTTTAGAGTACCCATCAAAAACATAAATGTGAAATGAGGGCCAAGTTCAATATTATGATATATGCCTTGGTTGTTGACCTCAACGACAAAAGAAGTGAGATCTAAATGGGTGCCAAGTTCAATGGTCAGTCCTGAAATATATTTTATAACAACTTAAAATATAATTTCTTCTTATAACTTAGGATCAATATATTGAAGCCTGAAGTTTTTGGAAGTGATAACGCCGATGGCAATAGTACACGAAAGTGGCGTCACTTGAAGCTTATACAATGAATGTGGCCTTACTAACAATAAGACTTAATGTACGCAATGGATGGATATTCAAAGATGAAGAGCACAAAAAGGAGCCCATCATTACTACCCCGAATAACATTGTGTGTGATAAACTGATATCTACATAATAACCATTTGTATCGACGTCCTAAACAATGTTGGGTAAATTGTACTGTTGCTATAGATTACCTATAACTTGAATTTCTGGAGAATCAAAAAACTTTTACCATTATATCTCTGATATTGTTTGTTTGCTTGTACATGACGGTGTTGAATAACATTGAAAACGAATTACACCATTAGCACCTCCTTAACTATAATGACATGTGTGCGAGTCTGTATAGTATTGTTGTTATTGATTATAACCAGTAGGTACTACTGAGAATCAATATATTTTTACCATTTGGGGCGTCCGCTAATACTCGCGCGAGTGCTTGATGTCAAAATTTCCTTAGAAACCGGGCACACGCGCTTGGCGCTCACGCGTTTTGTCGCTGCTCATACTATTGACGATACTGACACGCGAGCGTGCACCTAAACCCGTACCTGCGCGTGTTTTAGCGGTCGCCCTTACATCGTTTGAACATTATTTGTCATCCTCAAATCATCCACAACTTTTTACACACAGTCGGAAAGAGTCAGGCATTCTACTAGACCTACAAGTACTAAGATTAAATAAAACTATTATTGCTAATATTGGTTTATAATAAGATTATTTATTATACGGTTTGAAATATAGATTAACGAGTCGAAGACTAGTCCATACTCGAATTTCCTGGGATTGTTTCTACGAGCTCCATACTCGCTCCATAGAGTGGTTTCTAAAACGCATCGATGCAGCTTTAATGATATACATCCCATTTGTTGCTCTTTCCCTCTCAAGAGAACATAAAAGTTCGTAGTAGCCAACGTTCGCGTTAAGTTTTTTTATTACAAGCCAACTGCACTAGGAAATTCGGATAAGACCGATATAAATTTTGGATAAGACCGCATCTTCGTTAGGAGCGGTAGTTGGTAGCATATTGAAGTCCATCCTATAAAAGAATAGTTTCCGAAAAAGGTTCTTTGTCTCAATCACAGCGCACAAGAAAAGTAAACACTATTTATTTAATTTACGATTTAAACATAAATAGATAATTGGTTTTTGTTGACGACACAAGTATGACATAATGCACTGACATAGATGCCACTTTACATATGAAAAAGATAATGATACCAGCCAGTTTTAAAAATTCTGTTCCGATTCCTGTCATGTTACATTAAGGCCACAACCTCCTTTAAAACTTACTACTTACTGCCTACAGAAAATTCTTTAAAGATTTTGATGGGTTTTATGATTTTTATGATAACCTATAAAAATAAATAATAAAAAATAAAAATAAAATCATTTATTTCAGATGTCTAAAAGATCCATATTAGTTTCAAACATTCATTAAAATTATTAGAATTAGATACATTAAAAATTACATTTATCAAATTATTAAAATTAAATACATTAAAAATTACATTTATCAAAATTATTAAATTAAAATACTAAATTACCCTTCTCACAAAAGACCTCCAAAGTGGGGATGAGATCCTGTCCGCTACAGTCTCCAGGATTTTGTTCCGGCTGCCACGCAATCTGCAGATCAGGGATACCGTCTTTTTGCGAATAACGGCGTGAAAACCATCCGTGCGATATAGCGCGAACATCCCCGAAGCACTACAGAATCGGGGCAGCCCCAACATCATCCTGAAGATATTGTTATACTGGATGCGCAGGGCATCCAACGATCTTTTGGTGTGACTGACCCACAGACTTCCCGTGTAAAGGCTCTGACAATATGCCTTAAAAAGCGAAGTCTTAACTTCCTCAGAGCAGCGGGAGAATCTGCGGACCAGCATATTACCTCTGACCGCTAGAGCCCTGCGCTCCCTCTCAATATCAACATCATCCTCAAGGCCGTCGGTAAGGTAATGCCGCTAATATTTAAATTTAGTGACACGATTTACGCTCAAACCATTTAGGGTAACACTGGGTGAATTATCGAGACATCCACCGCCGGCCCTGAAGATCATGTATTCACTCTTCTTTACATTGTAAAGAAGACCATGTACATCAGCGTAGTCCTCACACACCTTTAACATCTCTCTGAGACCACCCACCGTCGGGCTCAGCAGCACCATATTGTCCGCGTAGCTTATGTTGTTTACACATACACCATCTATCGAGCAACCGACGCGCCTGCTGCTGAGCTCCACAATGAGGTCATTTATATATAGATTGAAGAGCTTGGGAGATGTCAAACCCCCCTGTCTCACCCCGCTCTCCAACCTATACGCTTCAGAAAGCGAATTAGCCCACCTTACAAAATTTGTTTGGTTCCCATACCAATACCTGAATATATTGAGCACGGCCACCGGCACACCCCTGTCCCTCAACTTTCTCCAGAGCACATCGTAAGACACGAGATCAAAAGCCTTGGAGAGGTCAAGAAAACAAGCATACACCGGCGTCCTACGATCGGTATAGTACCGGACGGTATGCTTGAGACTTACTATTGCGCTCTCAGTCGATAGCCCAGGCCGAAACCCGAACTGAGCGTCATGTAGTTTGATATAATCATCTAAGCAAGAATCAAGCACACCGTCCAGCACCTTAGCGATCACAGTTGCGAGGGATATAGGGCGGTAGTTCCCCTTATCCGATATATCCCCAGTCCTGTTCTTCACAATAGGCACTACGACGGTTTTCATTAGGTCCTGTGGTAAATATACGAAATAAAAAAATATTTATTAAAAATATTTTTTTTTAATGTTAATTACAGTTATATTTTACTCCAAGACTATGACTTCACAATACGATTCGGACCGCTTATTTGTGAAAGAGACAGCGCTATACAGATTATATTGCTAGTTGTTATTTCCATGTTATAGCAGGGAATAGACAAATCTTATAAATCGTTCGTTCTTTCCCCGCACTAAGCAGGAGTAAAACAATATTGTTTTGTGGAGGTCATGTTACCAAATAAAGTAATATTATTATAAGCCTGAAACAAAACGTTCCTGCAATAAGATTATTTTGGTAAAGATCATAGTAGGCAGTACTCCTCGATACGGCTCGCAGGTTTGTGAGGAGGTTCCAGTCTCTGGAGTCACCGGTAGCTTGGACCCTGCTCCCGATACCGGCGGACCACTATTTTTTTATATTTTTAAATTTTTTTTTTTATTTTGATTTACATATATTAGAATATTTAAAAATGTATTTAATATGTGTTAAAATAAATAAAGGAAAATAATAATATTAATAGAAACAATTAATTGAAAAATTATAATAAAATGATAAAAATTTAGTAGTTTTCTGATTTATTCCTTAGTATTCACCCAACTACCTATCTGGAAGACAAATTTGAATTTTCTAGGTCATCTGGAATTGGGTTAGAGTTTTGATCTATAGGTCAGTCAGTGATAAAAATGACGATTTTTGGACGATAATATCTAAATAACCGTTTGAGGTGTGTTTATGAAATTTGGAGCACTTATGTATCTCGCAAGTCTCAATATATGAACCAAATTTGACATGTTTATGTGAAATAGTTTTTGAGTTATGAGGGGGTCGATAGTGGCTCCAAATGGTTTGTGTAATATCACACGGTGCTGCTCGCCAGTTCTGTTAGCTTGAACTTGGCTTGACACGCTGCCGCGTGTCTAGATACTATAGAGTTGAGATGACAGTGTCTCGTATTGACTGCTACAAAACCTGGTTTTTGTTTGTGGAATCAGTGCTTTAATATTTTGCTTCCTTTGTGATAAGATAGTGGTATCATTAGGCAGCCCTTTGTGATTTTTTCAAAACAGTATGAATTATGTATAGTTTTCTCACTGAAAGCAAATTACTTATTGATAGTGTTTCGGTGGTTTATTTAGTCCTTTTAAAAACGTTATTCATATTCATATCTTTATTTGCATTCCATAATGTGTGAGGATCTTAAAATGGGCTTAAAAACGAGACAGTTCTATTGGTCAACGTAGTTCTTTTGATCAAAGCAGGCCAATTGATTGAAGTACTTGTTTTGGTCAATGCTGTTCTATTAGTCCTTTTAGCTAAGGCACAATTAGGCCCTGTAGGTCACAGCAAAAAGTATAAAATTCCTGTGTCAAATAAAATTAATACTGAATCAATTTACAATTTAATAACATGGACTTAAAGGCGCGTTTGCAAATCAGACAAAATTATGATGTTTTTTTGTACATTTTATGGCATAACTAAACAAAATCCAATGTAACTATTTTTTTCTATTATAACGCTATTTACACAGACACAAATCCAGGCTAAATTTACCAAGTTCCCGATCAACGTCGTGGTCAAACAATATGACAGTTAGCTTGATTGTGAATCTGAGTGCCCTTTGTAGTATCAAATTTTGGGAAAACAAAAAAGTTCCCTTATTAGTTAAAATATGAAATAGTCGGATCCGGTCATTAGTACGGACATAAAATTAATTGCAAGTCCACTGGTGGTGACGACACGTGACCTACTTACAAATCTACTTACACCACAGCGTGGCTTCTACAGAGCCCTGATGTTTGCAGCTCGAGGCGAGGAGGACATTGAGTATCTGATCGTAGTGGAGTTGAGACGTCTTGGAACTGTTCCCGATTCATTGTGCCCCGTGTTATTGTGTTAAGTTGTAATTTCAAGTATTTTGTTAGTTTAATAGAAACAGTGTGTCGCACCCAGTATATTTTCATTGCATGAAACCCATTGTCTGCCCACATCATGTACGAGGCTAACGGAAATAATCCTGACATACCCTACATCAGAAGTGGGATCAAATCGTGCTAATGAAATCATATGCGGGGACAGTGACAATAACAATCAGTGACGGTTACTATTTGAAATAGCCGAGTGCAATTAGACAAAAATACTCAAGAGCCAGTGCAAGCTAGTGTTGTGTGTTGTTGGTTGTGTTGTGAATATGAATATGGAAGGTCTCGCACTAGGTGGACCGATGACCTGGTGAAGGTTGCAGGGATCCGCTGGATGCGAGTCGCACGGGACGGGTCAATGTGGCGATACTTGAGGGAGGCCCATGTCCAGCAGTGTCTTTCGGCTGAAATGGTAATGATGAGGATGATGAACGTAATTGAAGTAAAAAAAATGCATCATCATCTGCCAAGCCTTTTTCCAGCTATTTTTAACATGATGCATCTGAATACCAGTATTTTACATGAAGTGGCTAACTATCTGAATTGCACAGCCCGGTTAGTACTGGACTAGACTTTCGGACCACTATTATGTTTTCTATTGTTTCTCTAATTACTTTTTACCCACTAACTCCGCTTCGACGAGATAGTTTTAATATTGTGTGGCTTGGCAGCATTCCGCGCGTGCAGCGGCGCGGCGCCTGGCTTCTGATGCGACCCTTATGTAACTCCTTGGATAACTCGACGGTGAATGGAACTTAATGGATTTATGAATAATGCACGGAATCAAACAGATACCTTTGAGTTACATTATAATAAGCCAATAAATTAGTTGAGCATTGAGGTTCGACAATGAGTCGGGAAATGAGCCGAGAGGCGCGTGGTGAATTGCGCGTGGCGCGTGCTCTTGTGGTGCGCTGGCAAATGGTAGTACTCGTATTCTATTAGGAAGAAATCAGGTTCTACGTAGGACATACTAGTTCCATGCTTAAGAGTGAGCACTGCCAACAGCCGCTGGTCAGGTGTCCCTCAGTGTCTCCCCATTTGGCAAAAGTATTCTACTCTTTGGTCTCACCCGTGACTAGAACATCGCTCCCTTGTGCTTTATGTACATCCGCTCGGGTCGATCTTCAGGTTAAGCCACGCTTGCCTGGGTTGGTCCGTGGATGGGTAACCACCCATTACGTACCGAGTTTCCTCCGTGCCTGGAAAGCACGCTAAGCCGTTGGTCCCGGCTGTCACTTGTAGATGTTTGACAGTTGTTACAGGTAACCAGTAGCCCGAAATTCTGACTACCAGTCTTACCACGGGTATTGTATTACCCACTACCCAGTACTAACTGGGTTGTGGAGGTCAAATAGGAAGTCGCTCGATGTAAAATACTGGGATTCGACCCCAACGTATGTAGTTAGGAAAAGGCTAGGCAGATGACTCGCTATTTTTATAAACAGTTACGTGTAGCCTAAACCTCCACAAATCACAACTAATACTATTGCGCATGAATTCGCCGCTAGACACGTATTTTTACTAACATTCACAATTGTGGTCTATATTGAGCCATTCCTGATCTGGGGACACAGTAGTGCCCCCGCCAAGACGAGCCAAGCGCAAGGGCACTACTTACCTTTTCTCGAAGCACTTTGTGATTTTTTTGAACCCTCATAAATAAAATAAATATAGCTAATAAAATAAATATAGCTAATAACTTGTTTACGAATTGATGACGTTTGGATTACACCAGATAAACAAAATTTTCGGGATAAGATGTCAATAGTGGACTTATCTATACTAATACTAGCTGACCCGGCAAACGTTGTTTTGCCATATAAATAAATAAAAAAAAAAATAGATGTTGGCCGATTCTCAGACCTACTCAATATGCTCACAAAATTTCATGAGAATCGGTCAAGCCGTTTCGGAGGAGTACGGGAACTAACATTGTGACACGAGAATTTTATATATAAGAAAGATTATAAAGAGGAAAGATTTTTTTGTTTGTTTGTACCGAATAGGCTCCGAAACCACAGGACCGATTTAAGCCATTTTTTCTTCAATAGAAAGCTTAATTATCAGGAAGTAACATAGGATATAATTTATTTTCCAAAAATTAGAGATGCTTAAGAAAATTACAATAATGTAACCCAAAGTATCAAAATTTTGACTATAAAATTCATATTTTGGCGTGCGCTGAGAAAACTATTGATGATACTTAAAAAATATGTACTACATGATTAAAGTACTCATTATTACCTACAAAAAAATCCACGAGGGAATATATCTAACCATCGTAGTTTAGTCACAATAGCATAGCAGCTTTTGTGTTTTAAAATTTAATTACGAGTAGTTCGCCGGTAGAAACAAAAGTTGGTTAAATTGGTATCGTTGAATTAATTATTATTCGAAGCGATTTTTATGTATTATGTATGACCATGAATAACTTTTTACATTGAAGTACTATATGCATGCCTCTTTTTTTTTTGTGAAAAGCTTTATTTGAATCTGTACTATATAATATTATAAAGCTGAATAGTTTGTTTGGTTGTACGCGCTAATTTCAGAAACTACTGGTTCGAATTGAAAAATAATTTCGGTGTTGGATAGCCCATTCATCGAGGAAGGCTATAGGTTAAATGTATAACATCATTCTATAACTAATCACTCTATAACTAATAGGAGCGGAGCATCAATGAAAAATGTTGCAAAAACAGAGAAAATGTATTCCTTTTGAGAGCTTCCGTTGTGTGCGCTGCGTAAACGGTTAAAGTTAAGCAGCAATCCATGTATGACGGAATGGTTCCTCTTAAAAAATTCAAAAAAAAAGTCCAAGATAGCATATGTCTATTTTTTAAGGTTGACTCTCTCTTATGTGGCGCAGACGAAGTTGTGCGGGTCAGCTAGTTAAACATATAGTTTCAATTGCATAGGTAAATATATTTTTTAGATTTGTTTGACATCTAAAAAACCCCGATTTCGTCACTGACTCACTCACTTACTCACTGATGATCATCAAAATTTTTAGGGTACTTCCTGAAGCCCTAGAAAGCTGAAATTTGGTATGTAAGCTAGTATTAGTACAAAAAACAACAAAAAAATATCTAAAACTTGGAACTTTTACCCCCCAACCCCTTAAACTAGGCGATGGAAGTTTTTATGAGACATTTGTGAAATGATAATGCTAGAGATCTGAAAATTGATAAAATTACTCCGTTTTATAAATAATAAAATACATATTCCAGGATTTTTATAAAATCACCTCCACCCTTTAAATTAGGGGATGGAACTAAGCGCGCGCAAAACGGCTAATGTGTACCCGCTGTGATTGATGATGAAGCAAATACAGCGCCGCGCGAGCTTGCCGTCCGAACAGAAACAATTGCTGCCGATTACGCCCGAAGTCAATTTCAGAAAGCGTTCAACCCGTGTGTAATAGTTCTTGTAGTAACGAAACGGCCAAGCCGCATATTTTGACTAAGGTGTAGAGTTTGTGAAGTTAGGGCTTGTAGAGTTAGACGCTTGGTTTTATTGAGAACCTCTTACTTTTTGGAGAAAGTCGGTAAAAATAAAATTAAAAATTAATGGGAGCCCTTTCATTTTTAATTTATTTTTATTATTTGTTATAAGCGACAACAGAAATACACATTCTGTGAAATTTTCAACTGTCTACCTTACCTGTCTATACAGATCATGAGATACAGCCCGCGGACAGACAGACAGACGGACGGACGGATGGACGGACGGACAGCGGAGGCTTAGTAATAGGGTCCCTTTGGTTACCCTTCGGGTTCGGAACCCTAAAAACATTCTGGTGAATACATAACCTCCTCCTTTTTGAGAAGTCGGTTAATAAGTGAACGTTAGTGTGTCTCGGCGTGAGGGCACGGGCGCTCGGCGGATGCCATAAAGGGATGTCGCGGGTCACTATATTAAGATGGATGGCTCGCCGCGGCGCCGCGCTCGCCGCTCGGGGAGTCGGGGACACATTTATAGCACTCCTGTTCCCGCGACTCTGTTTATGGCGTCCTGAGGCGTGTGTCGTTGTGTGCATAACGCAGAAGTAAGCCGTACTCTCAATGTTTTAGAGTAGCTGCTCGTCGCGCCGAGTTAGCCTCATGTGTAGGGAGTATATACATAAGTAACTAGTACTACATTTGCTTTCGTGTTCTCACATGTGGTGCAGTGTCCAAGACGTGGAATAAAAAAATAAAAATAAATTGTTTATCCGTTCTAGGACGCTCATTCTGTGAAGCTATTCTACTCATTCATTTAAATCGTCTCCCACACAAGTATCCCCTACTGCAGCCTGCGGTGCTCAGTGGGCGCACATAGGAAGCCGCCGCGCGCCGCGGTGTCCGCAGGCGGTCACTATGAGCTCGCGATTTCTAACCATTTATATAATAAGTCTCCGTTTCATCAAGATTTAATTTTTGTGGAAACTAATGACATCTAACTAAGAAAAGGTGACTCAATCAATCACGCGGTGTGTTACAGAGCGTCCACACGTTAGTCAAGATGGAATGTTACATGAATGTAATCAGCTCCCTGTCACACACTCGGCTACAGGGTAGCCTGGAACCTGGTCGCCGTAGACAATCTGTGCAGACGCGCTCGCCGACGAACAAAACTTATCAATACAAATATAAGGTCTAACTATTCATACACGAAATATTTTCAGAGAATCATCTAACGGCTATAACGAAGCCATTTCAAGAGCAATTTTTTTTTATCTAAGTATATTTGTATAAAAAATAAATAAATTAAAATTACTTGTCCCACAAAATAAATACTGGTTCCTTATTTTGCAACATCCATTACGCTAGTTTACTACGTCGTATTTACCTACTGTCATAGAAGCGGTTAGATCAAAGTAGCGCGCGCGGCGCGGTTAGATCAAAGAAGCGCGCGCATCCTGCCGCGCTCCTTCCCCCCGCGCTTCTTCAGCCCCGCTCCTTTTCAGTCCCGCTCGGTACGCGTGACTTGCCGCACGCTCCTTAGCTAACAAACAATCGGTCGCGAAACAATCTTAACAATGCCGAACTACAGGTATACGAACCAGGAGTACGGAATGTGGAAATGTTTTTCTCAGAGCATAAGCCCTCTTCCTGGAGCCTTATAGGAGAAGACCATCACTGCAGACTATCCTAAGTGCTGTAGAGCGGCACCAGGACTATGGGGTCTACATGCCATCAGCTGAAGATGGAGGCAGGCACCAAGTGTCAGCAAGAACTGAGAATGACATCCTCGATTCAACATCATTCAACTACGGATCCACTAACAGTGATATTTACCTACAAAAAGACTAGTTTTCAGTAGGTAAGGAAATTCTCAAAAACAGCGTGTATCTGCAACAGTTAAGTAGGTACGTATGTCACGTCCACGTCTGCCTATCTTGAGTACGATTGTTCAAATCAATCCACGCTCCGTACTGACAGTTCACATCTGTAGTACGAGTAGGTACAACCAAAAAACAGCTGACGGATATTCGAATGGTCATAGTCGACATGAGAAACACAAAATTTTTCGAGTTTTCTACAAACATTTTCAAATTCGAGTTGCACACATCAGCTGTTTATTAGTTTACAGATGTGTCGGTAGGTAGATGCTGTAGAATACGATTTGTTTTGGTCGCATCTAGGTTTCTATTCGTAAAGTTGTAAGGAGGGAATTTATTTAACGTACCTACATCTTCTTAGGTTTAGATGGTATTGTTATTTAAATTCACATTTTCTTTATTTATTTTCATTAAAATTTCTTAAACTAAAAACAATATTAAAACATTTAAAATATAAAAATTGTAGCCCACCGGTATCGGGAACAGGGTCCAAGCTACCGGCGGTCAGGGCTCCAGAGAGAGGAACCTCCTAACAATACGAGCCGTGTCCAGGAGTACAGCTTTCTGAATCAAACCCTTGATCCAGCTGCCTAACGAGAGCCTCCTCAGGTATTGGTCGAGGCCCTTGGCAATTAAGCCATGGGCAGATATAACTACAATAGTCCTGTCAGTGATGATGGATCGATCCCAGTACAAAGTGATACTGCAATTTTCGAGAACTGAACAAAGCATTAAAATTAATTTTATTTATGCAAAGTTTGCTTCATGTCAGCATCATTGATGCCCAGCGCTTCCGACATATCCAAATACTTATAGGTTTGGGCTGCTGAGAGGGATCTAAGATTTATGGAATCTGAGAGCTGGGTTTCCACAGATTCCACAATCTCCCCTCGCTTTACATGCATGACCGCACATTTGTCCACACCAAATTCCATCCTAATGGCGCTACTGAAAGTTTCAGTTACCTTCAGTAGCTCCATCAGTTGCATATCGTTGGGGGCAAAGAGTTTCAGGTCATCCATGTAAAGGAGGTGAGATGTAACTTGACCATATCTCCTCAACCGATAGCCTAGACCTGAATCCTCTAGCAGCGTGCTAAGGGGATTCAAGGCTAAGCAGAACCAAAGTGGACTCAAACTATCCTCCTGAAATATACCTCGCTCTATCCTTATCGGGTCGCTATTCCCCTGGATTTGCCGACATTTTTCATAACGAAGGACTGTCCTCCATTGCTCCATACATGACATCAGGAAGGTGCGCAGAGTTGCATCTACTTTATACAACTCTAGCACCCTCATGAGCCATGTATGTGGCACCGAGTCATAGGCCTTCTTATAGTCTATCCAAAATGTCGAAAGATCCTTTGGGAACGGCGAACCTGTTGACTAATGGCCATATCAATGAGGAGTAGCTCCTTAGTACCGCGGGACCCGTTCCTACATCCATTTTGAGAAGCGGACATGACAGAATTATCATCAATGAAATTCACATTTATTATTATTGTACCTAAGCGATAATCTATTAAAACAAGACTAGATCGAGTTATGAAGTCTACCTACGTTCATACGTTGGTTTATTTTTAACATCATCACGCCTGCATTCCCCAAATAGATAGGCAGAGATGTATTTTCGAACGACCACTACATTTCACCAACGATATTGTTACGCCCCAAGTTATAGCAGGTCAGGGCAGGTGTTTGCGTCCAGACTCACACAGACTACTGTGGAGTTGGAGCGCGGTAACCATCAGGACCCGAAATGACTACCATTCTTGCGCGTGACGTGCGAACATGACGTGCGAACATGACGTGCGAACATGACGTGCGAACATGACGTGCGAACATGACGTGCGAACATGACGTGCGAACAACAAGATGCATTCCGCCCGACCTCGCCGCGGCGCGGATGCGCGGCGCGTCTCATTCATAGAATATGTTATAAGCAAAATGTCTCAGGACATTTTAGAACTATAATAATTGCTGCATAAAAGCCAATACTTACTGTCAAAAACAAAATTATAATCACACTTGTGCTTCAATACCGATAGTTATTCATTTTTTAACAGAGTTATTTGACAAGGGTGCTAAATATTGGGCAATCAACTCGTACAAATCTGCTTTATCTTTATTATTAGGTCATAATTTAGATGATGAAAGACTGAAACGTTTCATGAAGGGTGTTTTCAAATGAAGGCCAACAAACCCAAAGTACAATATTACTTGGGATCCTGCCATTGTCCGAAACCTCTAAGCCCAAAACTGGCCTAATGAAAACCTTGACTTGAAAACTCTCTCCAAGAAAACTATAACATTAATTGCTCTTGTGACCGCGCATTATGTACAAACCTTATCTCTAATTAAAGTTAACAATATAATTACAAATTCCAATGAAATTATTATTAAAATTTCCGAGACAATAAAGACAACAAAATTAAAATCATTTCAACCAATCTTAGTTAAGACTTCCATTTTATAATACACGTCCAGAAATCTATCCAGCAAGATGTTTACAAACATATCTAAATAAAGCTAAGGAATTATGTAAGAATAATAATAATAATTTATTTTTTAAGTTTCAAAAAACCACATTCTAACATTACTTCTCAAACTATTAGTCATTGGTTTAAGGATACGTCAGTGGCGGGGCAAGACCACAATTTTATGTGAACAAGGTACATTTAGCGAGGCCCTCTGGTGGCGCAAGAAGCAATGTTATAAATTAAAAAATAGTTATCCCAATTTTGGCAATGGGTTTGTGAGGTGCGAGGCGGCCCTCGTAACGCGAGGCCGTAGGCGGTGGCCCACGTCGCCTACGCCTAGCGCCGCCTCTGGGATACGTTAGTAGAAAGTGGCGCACACACTTCAATACTTACCGCGCACAGTACATGTGGGCACAAAACCATAATTTGATTATAATTTCAAGTTATCTTATAATTTAAGGGTAGTTACGTTTTTATTTTGACATATGTTATTTATATTGAAATAATAGTTGTATTTTAGGGTAGTTAGTTTTTTATTTGACATGTGTTGATTTACTGAACTAAATTTGTATTTCAGTCTATTTAATTTACAAATAATTGTGATTTCCGTTTGTTTCATTATACTCGTAAGGGTTTGTGTGTGATTTATGTAAAATATGCTAACTTCCGTTTGCTTTATTAGCAGGAATTTATTGTGATATGTCATAGAACTATTTAAAAGTCTAGTCTAAAGTTATGATTATTGAGTAGTTATTTTGATTTCTCCCGCCTTGCAAAATTATATATTGTTATTTTTATTCTACCTATTGCTACCAACCTCTGTTTGAATTTCGGTGTATAAAAGTCGTTGTACTGTGAAAGAAGGGAGATTCTTAATTCGCTTATCATGGAAAAAACACCCTGAACTGGAGTAAGATATTTCCTTTAAACTTGTGCTGACTGTGCATATATATTGGCGCAAACCAGTATGTTGTGTGACTCTGACGAAGACGGCCATGAGCCGCCGACACACACGACATGCAGCCACATCAAACGCAAATAAATTAGGAGTAAGTACAGATGTCATATAAAAGACTGCTGGATGGACTAATGCGTCTTCAGTTTCTGCTCGCTTCTACAATAAAGCAATAATTGTAAATCATAATCAGTTCGCTAAATCATTGCTTGATTCTTCTCAAATATAATGTAGTTACTGTACGCACTTAAAAGCTAGTTATATACAGCTGCACGATTATTATACAAATGTACACTTTGGTTATTAAATAAAACAAGAATTGATTTTGAATTGTTGCTCTTTATTTTACTTTAATACTATTCACCAGGTATTTCTATATCCGGAATAAAAGCAATGTTCAAACCTATCCAAGTATTAAATATTGTTTATTGTTTTTATTTTAAAACCGTTGCTATAAACATCCTACACATGTTAAACGTAAATCGCGTCGAATGAAGCTGCTCGCATAATTGGGATCGAACTTCACTTGGTAACAGCTGTTTTGATATGGAAAGAAAAATTCGAGTGATTGTGTGTTTGGTATGGCGACTTCTATACAACATTCATTTGGCTGTAATGTCAACGTGTTGGTTTGGGTTAGTTCGATACTTTCTTAAATAGATGTAGCCAACGTCACCGTAAGACGTTATTAATGGAACGAAAATTTCGAGAGCTGTGAGCAGGGTGCGATGGTCTAATTGGTTAAGACGTCCGGTGTACAGAAATCGGAAGGTCGCAGGTTCAAACCCTGCCCGCACTCGAATTTTTCTTTCCATATCAAAACAGCTGTAATTCCCTACGCAGGGTTTGCGTGAAAAACATCTTCACTTGGTAAGTTAGTTTATCTTCAATTATACGGTACTTATAACAAAATACATTATTTTTCAATTTTTGTCTGGGTTTTTTACCTCCGAAACGGCTGGACCGATATTGACGGAACTTCTACTGGCAGATAAACTGGTAGTAATGTAGTGCGTGTGCCGTCTCCTCTGATATCATGCGTACCCTTTCTTGTGTCGTCGTCGTAGATAACCAACACGGCGTAGCGTCGTCGTAGCGTCGTAGCTCCGTAGCTTCGTAGCACGTCTACGTGAGCTACGACACTCTTAGCTAAGTAATAATACATACCGAGAGGCAAGTATCTACTTAAATTTTGGACTAATACCGGTATCAGTTTTCAAAATACAGTGCGTTGTAAAATAACGAGGCGTACTGCCCTGCCCCGTGATTGGCCTCGTGGTGTTTCCGTGTGACGAAACCACCGCTATTATCGTTGGAAGCCCTAGCACCGTGCACCGCCGGAAAAAGTTCTCTCAACAACTTTTAAATACAAAGCACAGCCGTCCCCGTTTTTACTTATACAGGGTGGAAGTGACACTGACGCGAAAACGGTTACCACGTCTTCAGTACATCAATTACCGATGAAAAATATTTCTATGTGGGGGCACATAGAAATTTTTCGTGGGCAATTTAAAAAAGATCTTAAAAGGAACATGGACAAAACCAAAGTCATGTTGAATGCCCACACAATAACACCCACTCCTATCAAGATCGGAGACTCTACACTAGAAGTTGTAGACGATTATGTCTACCTGGGACAAACTGTCCAGTTAGTCTAGCTTCGAGAAAGAGGTCAATCGTCGAATCCGACTCGGCTGGGCAGCGTTCGGGAAGTTGCGTGGTATCTTCTAGTCCAACTTACCGCAGTGTCTCAAGACGAAAGTCTATGACCAGTGTGAGGTGCCAGTGATTACATACGGGACCGAAACATGGTCGCTCACAATGGGCCTCATCAGAAGGCTTAAAGTCACCCAAAGGGCAATGGAGAGGGCTATGCTTGGAGTTTCCTTGCGTGATCAAATCAGAAATGAAGATATCCGCAAGAGAACCAAGGTTACCGACGTAGCTCGAAGAATTGCCAAACTTAAGTGGCAGTGCGCAGGGCACATTGCTCGCAGAACGGATGGCCGATGGGGCCGAAAAGTCCTGGAGTGGCGACCACAAACCGGAAGACGTTGCGTTGGAAGGCCTCCCACTAGGTGGACCGATGACCTGGTGAAGGTTGGATCCGCTGGATGCGAGTCGCACGGGACCGATCAATGTGGTGACACTTGTAGGAGGCCTATGTCCAGTAGTGGACGTCTTTCGGCTGAAATGATCATGATGATGATGAATTTTAAAAAAATCAGCTGTTCCATATATTCTGACCGTGTAGCTATTGCACTTTTATAAGGAAACATCTGTTTCTTTTACATACAACATTCTTAATGTACTTTCTCTCAATGTACAGTACAGGGGTATATAAGTACGTTTCTACCTGGTGAGGTTGAGGCGGGGTCGCGGCACGGCGCAAGACAGCGGTCGCGAATCAATGAGTACACATTATGATGTGGTTAGTGGTCCCGGCGCGGAAGCGTCGCGGCCACACACGCTTTGACCACCCTCGCCTGCACAAGCACAGGAGACAGTGCTAAGCAAGTGCTGACCACTAGCTGCTGAAACGCGTCGTGCATGATCGAGGTGACCGTGCCGGGGCACGCCACACACCGCACGCCGCCGCACGCCGCGTGTCGCACTCACGTAGTTGTGAGTCGCGGTGAGGAGCCTGGAGACCAGAGCCGCCGGATAATATTTATTTCCTTAATACTAATCCTGCCCGGTGCAACACTCTGCTGGCTGGCGTGATGTATTGGACGCTATTTGACAAATCCTCACACCACCCATTTTTATGTTAAGCATCCTGTGATGCTGTGGCAATACGGCACGATCCCGCAGGAAAGTGCTTTGTACTCGGCGCGTGCACGGAACAGAAGATTGTTTAGATATCATCGCAGTGATAGCGCCTGCTGGACTGATGGCAGGCAAACACTGATTAGACAGGAGAGCCTTGCGGGGGCGCGGGTGGGCGGGGGGAGCGAAGCCTTCGCGGTAATTACTTGTGCGTCATGGAGACAATGACGGACGTCGACGGCTCTAATGAAAAAATAATGACGTCAACGCGCGCTCTCTTCGTGCTGTCAATTAGTGGAGGTCGCGCAGCGCCACTGTGGCCGCGACGCCTCCGCCGACACTGCGACATTCGCGTAGTGGGACGGTAGTAATTCATTCCCAGTGTTAAAAGCACGTTCTACCGCGTACAATCAGTAGTCGCGAGGCCTAAATGGAAGCCCTGCGTCATGTTCGTGAACGGGCACTGTCAGTTGGAACGCTTCATCTTTTAGCTTCCACGGTCTATATTAATTCCTTTATTTTTGAATGATTGATTTCATCTTTCCCTCTCATAGAGAGGAGGCCTGTGTCCCAGCAGTGGGAACATTATAGGCTGATTATGCTATGCTTAAGCTATGATTTCATCTTTTACTCTGGATGATTCTACATCATTCTCACATAATTATATGTATAATCTCAACATGAATGATGATGACCAAGAAATAGTAAAAAAAATATTTAAAATAGTGCCCATGGAGTTTCTTGCCCATTCTTGTCCGTAGAGATCTACGCTTTAGAATGGGTAACTGCAGTACAATCACAAGTTGTTATGCCTTGTGAATGGGACTGTAGCTTCATCCTTTTGATTTTGACCTTCAAAAGTGCCTACAATGATCTTATAACTTGTGCGAGCGAAACTACAGCACGAGACTTGCCTTCAGCTATCTAGAAGAGATAGCACAGGAGTTCTACCAGCAATACGGGAAGCGGGTGTGTGTTACACATAATACTTTACATTTTGCATAGACAAGTTATAAGATGATTGAAATAAATCCTTTGAGTTTGAGCTTCCAGTATTCAGAACCACTACTCTGATCCCTAGAAAGCATAAAAGTACCTCGACGTACCGTCTAGTATTTGTGATTTTTGAGAGAGAGCAATATCTGGCTAAAAATCATATCCAGAACGCTAGTATTGCGTTTGTAACAAATCCCGCATTACAGAACTAAAAGCAGGTTAGGTTAATCTGAGTAGCAGTAGGAATTCATATATCCATAACGTTGAGTTAAGTATTGCGTTTGTCTCTTACATTACAGAACTACAGGGTAGCAGTTAATCCTCCAAACTATACGTTCAATCGCTTAAAGGAAGTACGGGGTTCTGAATACTGGATGGGTTTCCATAAACGCAAGAGACGCCGCGTGACGGACTCACCACCTCCACTTTAGATGTTGCTCAGCACTGCGAGGCGCTCTCGAACTTAAGTGCCTAAAATAAAAGTGGATATCCGGGCTTGGCACCGAGAACGTGTTCGGTGTCCGGCGGCCGGCGGCGGGCGCCGGACGCCGGACGAAGGTCGCGCGGGCCGGACAGGCGCCGCGCGCCACATCAGATAGGACTTGTCGTCCGCTAAGCGACCTCGTAAAAATTTTAGCTTCGCGTTTCATAACAAGTCGTTAAAATAATATGTCAACTCGTAAATAAGCTTCATATTCCGATATAAAATTTATTTCATGATAACGTTACAATACTGGTCCATAATCCGCATTTTTTTACGATTGATATGTACGAGTACTACATACAAGTAGTACTTATTTTGAAGACTAGTTAATGTTTCATAGATAAACGGACCCAATATAAATAGTGTTAGCACTTCCCCTACCGCGTGCCTTACTAGAAGCCGCAACTATAAAACAGGCGTGCAACCGATGGACGCCCCTTTTTGCTCGCCAGCCTTCGTGGAGTCAAGACCTGACAGTAGTGTACATACTTTGCGTTTGTTTGTGAACACGAGAGCTGTTTTTGTTTTATTGTTAGTTTTAAATTGTTGATCTGTCATAAGTTTGGTTGATTAAATTATTTTGTAAAAAGTGTTAATAAAATATGTTAGGTTTGTTTTAATTGTCGTTTTTAAATTATAATTTAGTTTTAATGCTAAATCAGAAGTGGGATAATTGGACCAATTATCTTGGTTTTGATCAGTGTTTAATTTTTTTTATATTTGTTGTTTTGTTTGTTTAGAAGTGCGACCGTTATGACGGGTAGTAAAACGCAAAGTGGATAAAAACATCGTTCCCAAAGCAGCTCGCGTGTTCAGACAGGAGACCAGTCGCGTAGCAACTTCGGGACATAAAGTCAGAAAGTCTCGCGTAAATACCAATCTCGGTCTAGGGATATTTCGAGTACAAAACGGCGCCGGTCTAACGACAACTCGAAGTACGACCGTCGTACCCGCAAGATGCGTTCGTGTGATAGATCCCGTTCCGTTTCTTCAAATACGGATAGTCAAGCGACGGTGCGCTCGCGACATGGGACTCGAAGGAGATCACCAGTCGAAATTGTTAGCCGTTGTCATCGTTCAATGAATCGTTCTCATCATGCTTCGAATAAAGCAAATAATGCTGAATCGAGGACCAATATTGTTCCAAATACCCACACCTAAGCGTTGATACACGCTCTGAAATCAGTACAGCCGAGTAGGTCATAAAACTATTTCGTTTTAAATTTCGACCCTACTATTCATAATATTGAAGCCTGGTGTGAAGAGGTTGATCGTGCCAAAGAAGCAAATTTCTGGAGTTATTATGAGTGTTTGTCTCCTGTTGATTCATGTCTCAGGGGCGATGCAAGAGTGTGGCTATCGGAATGGGTCACTAATGATCGAACTTGGACTAATTTTAAGGCGGAATTTAAGCCCCTTAGGCCAACTAAGTTGGATTACGCAAAAATTTTGTTTGAAGAAATGAAGTCTACGTCCGATAATTATCCCACGTATTCCAAGAACACACGCCGAACTCTTCTACAAAAAATAAAAATAATTCCGGGTTTAAGCGATTAACTTAGGACACTCATTGTCATTCGAGGTATTGACAGCCTGCAAGTGCGAGCGGCCACGGCAAATGCCGATGTAACCCGAACTGTACTTGTGGTACAAATCAACCAAACGCTGCTGATGAATATTGCGTCCTGTAAAGGTCTAGCTCAGAAACATTGCGTGGGGATTGTTTTCGCACATTTCAGGGAGCGGGGGTAGGCATCACGAAATATCTCAAACTACATCGATAACTCCGTTCTAAGGAACGCTAGGGACAGAAAGTCAAACCCCGGCTGTTTATCTCGTTAAACCCAAACCCGGCCACTGGTTGGCAAATTACTGAATCGACACTACTAACGAGATACGCAACCACGACATGGGGAAGAGTAAAGAAATATGAAGTGACGAAATATCACCACTTCGGCGTCCACCAATAACAAACGCAATATGTTCTGCTACAGACTGAGTCTACGGTGCGCTTGTGCAAGTTGTGTGTTATCTTAGACAAGGGGTAAATTGCCGTAAAGGGTGTAGTGAATACGCGTGTAGGGAGAACTACTAAAACGTGCCTTCCTCAATGGCAGTAGGACTTCTCAGTACTCTGTCTTAGGATTGAGAAAGACATGTAAATAATGCTTAGGGAGCGTGATCTGTTAGAATTCGTAGCAGGATCCTTAGTGGGCCTATGCGCTTAGGTCTAACAGTCACGTACTGTGGCAGTTATTGTACTGTGCCATAGAGTTGGGTTCGTAGTACGTTTGAATCATTAAATTAACGTAACTGTAAATAATGAATCTCTTAAGCGCAAGCGTAACGTTTCCTTTACCAAACTTTCATCGTATATATATCTTTGTACCCTCTTGTCTTATTAGCTTCATACTTTATTACTGATTTAGTTTTATAAGTTTGATATTATTCATGTATATGTCTTAACTGTGACCCCCCAATATTAACTACACCTTGTACCCCTCCCTGTCCCCTAGCTTCTAAAGTCGGGACAGGGCTGGAGTTCAGTTTAGTAGTCGGTGGAAAGATGACCAGTTTGGTGCCGAGTCTTACAAGGCCGTGCGGATGGCGGTGCGCGGCTTCTCCCCCCTCGGGGGGAGCCGACATTAATAGTACTATGTACATGATTTAGGAAAAACGAAAATTTTATCAGCCTAGGGTAATTTTCGAACAGTCACACTACGTTTCAGCTACCTCTTTGGGGAAAATCGCACAGACAAAAGTCTGTGCGATTATGAACGAAATTATGTCGACGAACACGGTTGACGTGTGTCGGGCATGCCACCGTCCGGGTGAGTATATCAGACATATTATTTCCGGTTGTTCTCGTTTGGCTAACGGCGAGTACTTGCACAGGCACAACCAAGTAACCAGGATTATTCACCAGCAACTTGTCTTGAAATGTAAATTTGTGGAATCTGAGGTACCGTACTACAAGTATGTGCCTGACCCAGTTCTCGAGAAAGACCATGTCACGCTGTACTGGGATCAGTCTACTCAGTCTATCAGTCTGTCATTACTGACAGGACTATTGTCCCCAATAAGCCTGATATAGTAGTGATAGACCCGATCAGCGCGCCGCGTAATGATAGTCAATGGTACCGTCCCGCATGACGAGAACCTCGTGAAAGCAGAGAAAGAGAAACAAATAAAATATTTCGATTTGGCATACGAGGTTGTCGACTCTCCTTAGGCGGTTGTCAAGGGCCTGATTCAAAAGGCAGTACTCCTCGATACGGCTCGCATTGTGAGGAGGTTTCTGTCTCTGGAACCACTGGTAGCTTGAACCCCGCCCCCGATACCGGCGGACCACTATATTTAATATTTTATAATGTTTTTCATGTTTTTTTTTAAGAAATATTTTAAAATGTAATTAGTACTCGTATGTAAGAAAAATGAATAAACGAAATAATAATAATAAAAATCTTTATTTCCAGCTTACAATTCCAATGTCACTACATGGCAACCACTAAAATAAAATAAAATAAAATCTTTATTAACAGGTGATTGTTCAAACATCAGTATAGCTCTGGCTCTTGTACTAGGATTCCCTGTATCAGAAGAGCCATAACGTCTGCAAAGATTTGACAACAGTCTCTAGAAAAAGAAACTGTACAACGAGCCACCCATAATTATTCTATTTTTCGTCCTGCCATTGGGTATGCGACCAAGTCTGAGCACCGTAGGTTAGGACTAATAGCTTCGTTTGTGGCTAAGTAATATCTAATAGTACGTTACTGTGAATTGATGACCAAACCCTTTTATACCGATTGATGGTAATAAGCTCGTCCCTTATTACATGAGACTTAAACATTACTGGTATAATGTGGGTGTGCTACTAATGGTACACCTCTGCCTAACAAGGGTTAGGCTGGGAAATACAGGCGAAATGTTATGTTATACAGGAACAGTTCTCATTCCAATCAGAAACATAATATGTTGCTGATTTTGCTGTACCTCATATTGCAGCTTCACTTAGCGTACTTTCCAACTTTTAATGGACCCTCGTCGTTGTAGTTATGTTATTATTTTGTTGCGCGAGTTATTTGCATTCTAGGATATTTCCTAAAATAATCTATATCTAAATTAAATGGTGTAATGTGTGACTTTGGTCACAATTGAACGCTATTAACGATCTTCCAAATGTAACAAATAACCCGATGTCACTTTTTGCCGATGAGAGCACAGTAACGATTAAATGCATAGATGATCAAAATTATGAAGTTGAAATAAATAATACACTTGATTCCATTACTACGTGGCTAAGTAATAATAATCTTAAAATAAACATCGATAAAAGCAAAACTTTTGATATTCAGTCAGCGTTTAACATTAATAATAACCTGAATATACATAACAATAACAAACAGATAAGTAAAGTGGATGTAAGTAAAGTGGATGTAAGTAAGTTCCTAGGGCTCACAATAGATAAAAAATTAAACTGGAAACCACATTTAGAGGACTTAAGCAAGCGACTGAGTAAATCAGCCTATATGCTCTGCAAAATCGCTCCTGTTCTGGGTGTGGATGCCAAGCTCACGGCGCACACAAGAATATTTCCATGTAAAATCCGGTCAAAATTATTTAATGGCTTATTTAATTATAAAACATGATAATATGATTTAATATAGTATTTAATGACAATAACAAGCACATACATAGCAAAAAAAACATGTTTTACTAAAATTATATTAATTTAAGTTTTTAAAATTATCTTAATTGTCCTCTTCCTCTTCATCGTCTTCATCTATGTTTTCGTAACTGGTATTGTCTTCTACTGTCGTTGGTCGTAAAGATGGCGGCGCAATTGCGCCCATCAGATCAAGCGCCTCTTTCGAAAAACGACGAACTTTCGACGCTCTTGTTGGCGTTGCCACTATTTCTTTTATCATAACTGAAGCATCAGTTTTTCCAATATTGTGTTGACTGACCCCAGTTGCATATATTAGATCTTCAGCAGATATTTGCTTCCGTATCTCACTAGTTTGTCGGCGCCTACTATGTTCACTTAAGTTTTGAAATGATTTTGTTGGCCGACCCAGTTTATACGTAGCCTCTGCACTAAATTTCTGCAACTGTATAGATGATCTGAGCCATTTGTCCTTATTACGCAAAAACCTCTTCTTTGCGACTTGCTGCAACCCAATTTTGTTTGAATTCAGTCTTAAAACATCAGAGTACGATAAAAATAGTGTCATAATCATCAGGGCATTAGGATATTTCAACTTATTTCATTCCTAAAAACTTCGACTTTTTTTAAATTTTCTTTCCTTTATAGTCCCCATGATGTCTTAAAATGCTCTTCTGGTAAAACTTAGGGCTGATTCTACTTTATCTGAAAATAAAAACATTAAACACCTCTCCATCTTTAAATAGTTGAAAATAAAAATGGCGTGCGTGGGCGCCGCAAATTTTTATCGAATTTATTAAAACATATATTAGACAACAAATAAACAAAAAAACGATTAAATAAAATAATATACCATTTTTTTTTTAATTTTCGGTTCATCTTTCTGAATTTTTTTAAAAACATTAATGAACCATATAGTATTTCATTATCATATTAAAATAATCTACGTACCTTGTACTTCTATAATCACAATGTTTTTTTTCGCTATTTATCACATCAAACGTACACATCCAACTTCAATGCAGTGAAAAATACAAACGCCGGGAATAAAAACATGTTGTCACGTGTGGTTTAGAGAACGACTGGGTTCCGAGTGCTGGTGTGGGTAGAGTCGACTACCTAAGGTAAGAATATGTCCCTTTTTAAATGGACAGGTTATTAAGGTGCAAAAATGTGTGGTTTTAATTAGTTTTTATTTAACTTCGTAATTTCGACTTTTGACCGGATTTTAGATGAAAATACTCCTATGTGTGGCGTATCATGGTATAGATGGTCCTCTTCTGAGATTTGGTGTTATCTTCTAGGGAAACGCAACCCTCAAAGAGTTAATATTCAGGTCACAGAAGAGATGTCTTAGAACCATGTTCGGCTTAAAAACAACCGACATATGCAAGCCATTCTTTGTAAAATATAAAATTTTTACCCTCCCGTC
This sequence comes from Noctua janthina, assembly GCA_963576755.1. Lineage (NCBI taxonomy): Eukaryota > Metazoa > Arthropoda > Insecta > Lepidoptera > Noctuidae > Noctua > Noctua janthina. Next base: position 20,945,070 of record OY755053.1, on the reverse strand, counting down.
ACTCTATATCTTTGAAATTGCGATGTTCGTAAAATCAAACCCGCATCTGTTTAAGAAACAATCAGATATGGATAACCGTAACCGGCGCGATAAATATAAGCGCAGATTGTGTGAGACCATCCAATACAGCAGTAATGCGAAAAAGTGTTTTCTGTATGGCACCACGTTTATTTTTAACCACCTTCCACAGGCACTCGGAGATATAACTGTTACTAACGGATTAAAAAAAAACTATAAGAGTATTTAGCAGTCAAATATTTCTATAGTATTGCCGAGTTTCTAATGGAGAAAACATGTTAATTCTAATGTGAGTACGAAGTTTGGTTCTGTTGACTGTTGCTAGTTTTTTTATCTTATTTTGAAATTTGAATGAATTTTGACGATGATATTTTGTTTCTTCTAACTTTGTTTAATTGATATTTGAATTGCTTATGCTGTACCCATCTTATATTCTAATGTAATTTATTGCAATCGTTGACAAATGAATTTCAATTAATTGTATTTTTTATATGTTTAATAATTAATAGTTACAATTAATTTTATAATTGTAACTATTAATTATTATAATACATATTTGTACGCCGTAAAGGTAAAACATGACTGTGATCCTTTCTGCAATGTACTTAACATCTTGCATGCTTTGTGTGTGTCTCATGTTTCTGACAAATAAATGAACTGTGAACTCTAACATATTATTTTGATAAGGAATAATACTACTCGTATGTTGGTAAAAACACCGCGAATAAAGCATTTTTTTTGACCAAATTTTAAAATTATTATTCAACCTTAAAAGATAGGCATGTACTGTCGTCGATTTTTTTTTAGAACTTTTTAAGAGAAATAATTCCTTAGTACGAGTACATTATTTTTGTGTAACTTTAACCGTTCACGCAGAGCACGCAATGGAAAACTCAAAAAAAAATAAGTTTTCCCCGTTTTTGCAACATTTTACATTGATGCTCCGCTCCTGTTCGTTGTAGCGTGGTGTTATATAATCTCTAGCCTATAGACCTCCTCGATAAATGGGCTATCCAACACTCAAAATATAATTTTTCAATTCGAACCAGTAGTTCCTGAGATTAGCGCGTTCAACCAAACAAACTCTTCAGTTTTATAATATTAGTATAAATTAGCAGTACACAAACTACTCGCACCAGTCCATCCAACGATTGTCTGAAAGACGTCGCTGTCGGTGATAAGACCACCACTGTAACCATAGAATTAGCAATATTGTAAAACAGTTGTTTCTATTTAGGAGTACGTGCAATAAAGTTATTCTATTCTATCCTAACTATAATTTTTGTGATGTAATGTAGGAAATTGTAATTTTCAGATAACGTTTATAGTTGATATGAAGTTACGTCTGTCTTTCTTCAAAGGGCCTTGAAGAGTGTCCATTGAGTTTATTACGCATTCTATTGCATATAGATCTACGGCTTCGAATGGGCTTCTAGTCTACTACAGTACTTTCTCAAGCTATTATGCCTCGTGACTATGACTGTAGCTTTCTTTGTTTTTCTGACATTAAAAAGTGCCTGTAATGGTCTAATTGAAATAAATGCTTTGAGTTTGAGTTTGAATCGATTTAAACAAATTAGATGTCCTTATTGTACTTAAGCCACAGTACACACACACTACTTTACTTAGTCTATGTCGTCAAAAGTAACGCATGTCGTGGAGTGTCAACGGAAAGCCAAACCAACAGCAAGTAACTACGACAAGATCACTGCTCGTATGCTCCGCGTGCGACGCATCATGCAGCTGGTGGCTCGGTGGATTCTGGGCGTCATTGTTGCAGCTGTTGGAGGGGAAGTAAAGCGTGATCTTGTTTTGAGCTTGTTATTTGGTTTTCTAATGGGGATTTTTTGTTTTATAGCTATTGGTTACCATTATCTATTTCCTGGCAAAAAAAAAGTAGGTTATTGAAAAAAACTAAAAAAAAAAAAATACCTACAACCGATTTCTAAAAAATACCAAAAAAGTGAAAAATAACTTAGTTTCGGAAGTCTCTGACTTATTATAATTTTATTGATTTTTAGAAGATACTGACTTTGTATTGAAGTGTTCCGTTGTCGATCTCCAGAGGTCTTCATCAGATTTTCACAAAGCATGTCTTCCAAACAATTTTATACAAATTATTGGTATGAGATTATTGTACGTCAACAAGTAATGGTATCATAACGTACGTAGTAGATTAAATACGCATTATGGAAGGTACCACAAAAACTTCTCTTCAGAACTTGAAAAAATTAATATGAGACCACCCCTGGGATTTTCCCCCCTAAGATTATCTTAGGTAGGTAGGGGTGGGGGCCGGGGGGGTTGGGTGGTAGGGTTAGGTAGGTTAGGTTTATCTTAGATTTATCTTAAAAATAGGCCGCCGTGGTTCAGAAATATCGCTGATCATACACACAAATCATAACACTCCTTTTTGCGTCGCCGTTGTGGGGTAAATTTTTTTTTTGAGATTTTGATGATCGTGAGTCGGTCGGTCACCACGAAATCGTCAACCAAGCATTATAGACAGTTTACAGCGCATCAAGTCACTACAACTGTCAAATTGTCTCATTCGATTTTGAACTTAACCATCAACATTTTATGCTTTAAAATCATTTGGAGAAATTTGACAGTTTCTGGTATGTTGATGTGCTGGGGAAGGCGATTGTATATCAAACTAAGTAACTTCACACAAAAATTGTTGCTGGAAGACGACTTTTTTTTCTGGGTGTAAAATTACTTTCTACGGTAGGGCACAATGTAACGCACCCAAAACATTGTGCTGATGATTGCTTTGAGTAGTACGGGGGTCAACTGGTCATGGATGTATTTAAAGTGAAGATTCGATATTAAAAACTTGTCCTTAAGTAAAAACTTGTGAAAAAGTTGGAACTTTGTAAATAGAAGGTTCCCAGCCTCCCTATTTTTTTTGATCTGACAAAAGAATATCGCAATTACGAGGAGAACTATAGTGCCTTTCGGTTTCGTTAAGGAACACCCTTAACGAAGCCGTAGTGCTCCTCCGCCCGATATAGGAAGTACGAAACCCTTAGTGCACAAATTCAATTCGCAACAAGCCGGTTTTTACTGTAAATTGTTCAATTTCATCAAAGATAAAAATATATTCGCTTCGTGCTGCGGGTTCGATTCTCGCACGGAACAAATATTTGTATGGCCTACAGGTAGTTGTTCCAGCTGTTTGTGTACGAGGGCGGGTCAATAAGTCCGTGACTTTTTGAATTTCTGACCTCTTTACTGAAACAGCAACACTGCTCCTGTCAACAGGCATCTGTCAGTTGACTCCTGTCAAAATTTAAACTTGCTGCGTCAGTTAGTTTGTGTTTGACAGCTATTTTTATCAGACTACTCACTAATTTGAGGAGAAAATGGAAAAAAGTGAATTTCGTGTGCTTATTAAGCATTATTTCTTGCGAAAAAAAACTATTACCGAGACCAAGGCTAAGCTTGATAAATACTATGGGGACTCTGCACCATCGATTTCAATGGTAAAAAAGTGGTTTACTGAATTTCGTTGTGGCCGTACAAGCACTGAAGATGCCGAACGTCCTGGACGCCCAGTTGAGGTCTCTACACCCGAAACAATCGAAAAAATTCACGATATGGTGTTGACCGACCGAAGATTGAAAGTGCGAGAGATTGTGGAAGCCGTAGGGATCTCGCATGGCTCAGTGGTTTCAATTTTGAATGATCACTTGGGCATGAGAAAGCTTTCCGCAAGATGGGTGCCGCGTTTGCTCACAGTCGACCACAAACGCAATCGTGTAACAACTTCACAGGAAGCTTTGGCGTTGTTTAATCGCAATATGGAGGAGTTTTTGCGCCGTTTTGTAACCGTGGACGAAACATGGATCCATCACAACACACCAGAAACCAAACAACAGTCAAAACAGTGGGTTTCTAAGGGTGAATCGGCGCCAAAGAAGGCCAAGGTGGGTTTGTCAGCCAATAAAGTTATGGCGACTGTTTTTTGGGATGCACGCGGGATAATCCACATTGACTACCTTCAAAAGGGAAGAACAATCAATGGGGAATATTATGCCAACTTATTGGACCGATTCAATGACGATTTGAAAAAAAACCGACCTCATTTGGCCAAGAAAAAAGTTCTTTTCCACCAAGACAATGCAAGGGTGCACACATGTGCAGTTGCCATGGCAAAAATCCATGAATTGGGCTATGAATTGCTCCCTCATCCGCCCTATTCTCCAGATTTGGCTCCGAGCGACTACTTCTTGTTCCCAAACCTGAAGAAATGGCTTGGTGGAAAAAGATTTGACTCCAATGATGAAGTCATCTCGCAAACAAAGGCCTATTTTGAGGACCTCGACAAATCATTTTTTTTGGAAGGGATAAAAAAATTGGAGAAGCGTTGGACAAAGTGTATAGAGCTCAAGGGAGACTACGTTGAAAAATAAAATTATTTTTTTATCAAAAAATCTGTGTTTTATTCCAAAAGTCACGGACTTATTGACCCGCCCTCGTATGTGAGCTTAAATGTTTGTAAACGCACACACGATACAGGAGAAATTCCTAGTGTGGGGCAACGTTTTTTTTTTTTTAAAAAATAAATATATATTTATAGTTTTTTATTTATTGTGCAACTGTTACCTACCTCACTTGTTAATTTAAAACATAACATTTTTAGCGTTAGCAGTTTAGCCAGTTTACAGCATTGTCTCTACTTGGAACCCACTGTGGCACTCGGCCGACACCGGACACGGTAGGTCTGCAGGGCTGCACTGAGCGGATCCGGAGCGATTCATTCAATCTGCAGACACTGGGCTTGCTGTCTTGAGAACGTAGTGGTGAAAGAAGTTACAGTACAGGTAATATTTAAATCTCACATTTGAAAGCAATAAAAAGAGCTCCCTATGCCGTAAGTCAATAACGATTGTGTGATCTGTGGGTAGACGATGCCACGCGGCTCTCCGCTGCGCGGCGGCATGTGGCGGTTGACGTGCGTAAACAGGGTCGAGAGTCGTGCGGCCCGGAGGGCAGACATTATGCGATTTATCTCCCGACGACATTTAATATGGGACATATTGAAGATTGATGATCAGATACCTGACGCAGGTTGCGCGGCGGTGGCGAGCGCCAACATGCACGCTCACATAATAAACACCATTCGATTGGACATCATTCCAAATATCTTCTTGGCAAAAGTGATCTGTGATCAGTCAAATAATTATAGTGATTACCGAAAACATCGGAAGTGTCACGAGCGGGACTCGACCGTCGTCAATAAAATAATGCGGTATTTGTTGTACTGTATCTATATAAGGTCTATCTTTTCATACACGAAATATTTTAAGAGTAACTTCCATAAGTCGTAAAGTCGCCAGAACAACGAAAAAAAAATATCTGAGTGGTTTTTTTTTACAAAATTATTATAATTCTAAAATTTTTTGAGACTTTGCATAAAACCTTTACTCCCATATTCTAACAATGACAGTAGGTAAATACGACGTAGGAAACTAGCGTAATGGATGCTTAAAAATAAGGAGCCAGTATTTATTTTGTGGGTCAAGTAATTTTAAATTATTTATTTTTTATAAAAAAATACACTCAGATAAAAAAAGAATCCCTTGAAATGGCATTGTTATAGCCGTTAGATGATACCCTGAAAATATTTCGTGTATGTATAGTTAGACCCTATATAACAATACATTCAAATAAACAAAAATGAAGTGTCTGTTTGTAATTTCAAAATAACGGCTTTTTACAATGCATAATTATATGAAAGTAAGCTAAGTTCAGGTTAAGCCAAACTTGTAGAAACCTTAGTCCTGCCTCGGTTGAACTACAACTACGCCGACACTGTGTACGGCCCGCGCCTATTAGCTCGTACAGATCGGCTCATACAAAGGGTACAAAATGCGTGCGCTCGATTTTGTTATGACATACATCGTAGAAGTCATATCACACCTTTTCTTAACAAGCATTTTACGCTAAAAATTTTATTTTTTATTTTATTTTATTTATTTATTTATAACCAACTTATACTTACAGTTTACACCACACATACAAGTTATTGGTTGAACATAAAAATCAGCATACAAAATAAAAAATAGTAATAAAAAAAAATGTAACTGTAAAGTAAGTGTGTAGTAGTAGTAGTAATAAAATAAAATAAATAAAATTATTAAGTAAACAATATGGTAGGCGCGAAGAATAAACAAAACATTTTTAGTAGACAGAATAAACACAATAAAAAAACAATAAAAATGAACAAAACTCGTATCATCATAAAACTATATATTTTTTATTAGGGATACAATTTGTTTACCCCGAGGAGATATTACTGGGAGTGGCAATGGACTCCAGGTATCGAGAAGTAGTGTTGAGAGGAGTCTCAGTTCAGTACTTGCAAAAATATCCATGGATTCATCAAACATTAAAATGTTATTAATATGGTTAAGAGCTAGAAATAGCGGGCTTGTCGTAAGGGTTACGGTGCTGGTTTGAGGAATCGAAAAAAGAGGACGTTGGAGTGGGCGAAGAGTGTGTCTGATAGGTAGTGGTTAAAGGAGATATCTTGCAATAAATACGAATTAAAATGGGAGCCACGAATTAGGCGTACGACATATTTAATGAGAGCAAGATTTCTCCTGACCTCTAAGCTCTGGTATGTCACCATACCTAACACGAATGGCGTAGGTTACATACATATATGGGTAAAACCCATATAATTTGAGGTAGAGGAAGCGGATAAAAGACTTCTGGACCTTTTCAATGATTAGTTTATAGACTTTTTCATGGGGGCTCCAAATTGCACTGTTAGTTTCGAGCAAACTGCGGACGAAAGAGTTGTAAATTACGGTTATGGCTTGCCGATCATTAAAAATTTTAGCCTGTGGCAAAACAAAACCTAGACTTTTGCGGGACTTGTTGCAGATTTGTATAATGTGTTGGTTAAACGTTAGGTGTGGGTCAAAGTTAGTACCCAGATCACGCACGGTAGAAACTCGTTTCAGGGGCTCCTTGTTTAAAGTGTAGATATTGATGATGGGTTGTGTGGCTTTAGAGAAGGTCATGATCGAGCATTTACTAATATTAAGATTAAGGTTGTTTTTAATGCACCAATTGTGGATATTGTAGATGTCAAGTTGGAGTGCGGCTGAATCGCTACTATTACTTATGGGAAGTGCAACTTTGACATCATCGGCATACATCAATACTGTGGAGTGTTCTACATAGTTGGGTAGATCATTACTACTATTAGATAAAAACAGGGGACCGAGGTTAGTACCTTGGCCCACGCCAGAAGTGACAGAATAGCATTCCGAATTGGCATTATACAAATGTAACATATTGCTTACGATCGTATAGGTAGTTTGCAAAGAATATAAGCGACGTTTTAGAGAAACCTGCCTAAGCCAATTTACCCAAAAGTATATCATTATCAACCCGGTCAAAAGCCTTCTGGAAATCGAAATAAGCGACATCAATCTGCTTTCTGTCATCGATATTTTTGGCTAAGAATGTAGTTATATTTAGTAAATTAGACGTGGTTGAGCGACTTGGAAGAAATCCATGCTGTTCCTCCGCAAACCACCGTTCAAGTTTGGAATATATTTTTCTGAAAAGTACCGCTTCAAAGACTTTTCCAAATATGGATAAAAAATGAAGTCCAGACGCAAACTACACCTGGCTTGCCTTTTATTCGGTGTGGTCAAATATCAAAAACCGGACTACTTGTATAATAAATTAAGTTGGATAACAAGTAGGCGGGAATGTGGCAGAAGACAATGTTCGCAACAACTCTCAAGTCAGTCGCATAATACAGCTGCTTTCAGAAGCAGCTTTCGTTATGCGACTTCCAAACTAGGGAATAACCAGCCACCGCCGCAACGTAAGCTGGATATGTTTGCTCTAAATGAATCCCTAATATGATGTACGTTTCTACCTTCCTAATTAATTTAAATTGAGCATGACAGTGTCATTTATTAAAAAAATGGATACCGTCACACTAATATTATTTACCTATTATTTACCAATTATTAACCAATTATTAAATAATCAAGGCCATTTTTATGCATAATCAATGTTGTTGACATGCGCTTACCTCTCATCTTCCTCCTTTTCCTTTATCTACCTCCAGTTTCACTTTCGCTTGAAAATACTTCAATGACCTATTTATGTACGGCACTGTAGTATCATATTAATTTGTTACACCAACCCACTGTTCGGGAAAAATCTTTCCGTTTATTTCAATTAGTCCGTCGCGCTCGGCTGCTTTCAGCATATTGTGGACCAAATGCAAGGATACATTAAATACTGAGCGTTAAAAGTCATCGTGCGAAACAGGTTCTTCTAGCATGCGTCCGTCCCATTTATCTATGTTTTCTTATATATTTTTGTTTTTGTTTTGCACTTTCATTTAGACACTCTAGTTTATTTTATTGTTTGTTTATTGTATTTTTTTGTATGCAGATTTTTTTCTCATATTTAAGTACCTATTCACCACCACTATTGACACAAAAAATAAAACTGCTTCACATCCGTAACCTCACTAATTCAGGTCCAGTTGAAAACCAGCGTCCGGCACTAATAGTCCAGCATTTTGCTGAACTGGATCTATTTGGCGCAGCCGTGAGGCACACAGTGTCACTCTATTTAATTTTTTTTGTTTAGATTTAAGTTTTTATATTTTTGGTCTGTTTTATTTTTTTCTGTGTGCACTTGTGGCATGTGCCAAATAAATGTATTTTCTTTCTTTCTTTCTAATCTATCCACCACGTCGACAGATCCCTCCGGGATCGACAAACCTGTTGGCCTATGGCTATGTCGATAAGAGCAGCTCCTTAGTACCGCGGGACCCATTACTACATCCATTCTGAGAGACAGGCATTATTGGATTGCTATACGGAATAGAAATAGAAATTATTTAGCATAGCATAGCAGCAGTCTATAATGTTCCCACTGCTGGGACACAGGCCTCCTCTCTATGAGAGGGAATGGGCAATGGAGAAATCATTTATTTGCCAATAATGTAGGCATACAGATACGAACAGTTTTTGCTCTCAGAATGGATGTAAGAACTTTATGGGTAAACAAACACGTATTTGGTCTACCCGATTTATGGAGCAGCTGGGTAACTACAGTTGTAAAGAATGGTTTTAGCGACCCAGTCTCTAAGGATGACTGGAACTGTGAAGCTTAGCAAGCGCGTGACCTTTGTAGCCATTTAATCCAAAAGTTGTGCAGTGTGTCCGGCCCTGGAGGTTTCCAGTTAGGTAACGGACGGACTGTACGGGCTAATAGAAATGGCCTCCACTTCTGGGATTTAATCACACGCTTGCTCAACAACACGCATCCAAACATCCTCAGTGTGACTGACGGGCCACCACCCTCCCATGTTCTGCATACCCACCTTTCGTCACTCTGGAACATGCAGTTCTGAGTGTATCGATCCACTCTTCGCCTATACCGACGAATACAGTTAGCCCATTCATGAACTTTTTGCTTCAGGAAGTAGATACGCTCTGTGACTCGTGACATGTATTCTCGGGGACTGATATCAGTTCCCGAAAATGCCCGCCTCACAAAGCGTATTACCGTTGGGCGTGTATTAGCCTCCCTGAGGCAGATAAGCTTCCCGATGAGTGCCCTGGCCTCATTAATACGACGCTCAATCCTGCATTGCCAAGCTGGCACGGCAGGTTTCGGTCGTGTAGCACTGTCAGTGTTTGGAAATTTGACATTGGTTACACGTCATGCCGCAACAGCCGTGCAATAAACAAGCATATTGTGCTGCTTTCAATAAAATTTGGACAGCGCATCCAGGACACACACCAGGGCTCTATTTTTTTTTATTGTTACTATTTATATCTGGTTATGGCAGCGGCAAATAGATGGGCTCTCGAGCTACGGCCATGACCTACACACATTACTGTCACATATCACCGCAGATGGCGCCACCAACAGGCCTTGATAATGTCCTAAAGTACAGGACCTAGAGTGGAGAGGAGATTCTACAAACGTGGTTCGTCTACATCTAGACGTAGGATTTTCTTGGTATGCGCGCGTGTTTGTGTGGCAGCTCGCCACACAAACACGCGACAACTATAACGTTAACTATTTAAGATATCAATTTTCATAATTCTTTCCTTAGTGTTAGTGCTCGTCTTCCTATAGAAGAACTCTCTTGCAACCAAAGCCAGCGGACAAGCTGTGCGTTGCCTAACTCATTCATATAAATTGATAACGCGCATCGTGATCGTCGCGGTATTTGTGTTGTCACGGCAATGGCCGCTGCATATGTGTCGATTAATAAACAAATAAGGACTGTGTCACTCTCAGAAGCTTAAGGTTGCCGTACGGGGGTACGGCCGAGACACTCCGAAATAGGGCGAAGTACGAGATCCAATCGAGGAGCACCTAGGCTTGGCTGTACACTCTCGCACTCGCCCTGCCTCGGAGTGTCTCGGCGAGAGTGTACTGCAGCCACCTTTATAATATGTTGTATAATGTAGAGCTCGACAGATGAGAGCGTTCGGGGTATTAGGGAGTGTTCGGGACATCGCTCGGAAGCATTCGGGGCATTGTGCGAGGTGACGAAGCTAGCGTGTAATTATTTCCGCGCAGCTTTCGCCGGCTATTAATACATCGCGGCATACAAACAGACTCACGAGCGCGGTATTAATAGACGAGGGAACTGTTGCCAAGTGCCCGGCCCTAGACACTAGGTATGAACCACGAGACACACAGAGGACATGCCGCTGCCGAACAATAGGCCATTTTTAGAAATCAGCCTGCTCATTATAAAAGAGAGAGAAGGACAAATAAATAGAAGAGCTGAGAAAGGATCGAGAATATAATTTCTGGAGCGTTTGTTTTTTTACTCGTACAAACTGAATTTCTGATTACCTACCGATCGAACCCAGCGTTTTCATTGTAGTTCCTAATACTACAATTTGTAGATTTTATGAATGATGTATGGCAGTATAACTCTGCATAAAATAAATATGCTTTTTATTAGCTGTGCCGTCACGCTAACGTTGGATATCGTCGAGGGTATCAACGAGAGGTAATATACATATCATTGCAGCAAATGTTTTGCTCGAAAAGATAGATCATGCGCTTCTAATGCGCAAATTGTTAGGGATTGGTGTGAGGGGTAGCTTGTACAGATGGTTTGTATCATAATTATGTTGAAAATAGATACCAGACTGTGGTTCTCAACGGTTATACCTCGAGAGAGATGTACATTCCGTCGGGGGTTCCCCAACGGTCCTGGTTAGGACCACTTTTATTTAATATATTTGTAAATGACATCGCCTCTTGTTTTCTAAATTCTAAAATTTTATTTTACGCGGATGACATGAAAAATCTGGGTCAAGTGTCAACCATTGAGGATGCACAGCTATTACAGGAGGATCTGGACTTATTCATAATTACTGCGATCGAAATAGGTTGAAATTAAACCTTTCAAAATGTTATGTGTGTACATTACAAATTATCGAATACCTCGATTGCCTGAGTCAACGTGATGCATATCTGCCGTCCTCCTACCCACATGTTCTATTTGTTTTAATTGTCAGTTCACTACTTATGAAGAAACAGTAAGAAACTAGCTTTCACACATACACACTCGTTCGCTTGTTTCGTGTTTCACTAGTTAAATACATGTACAAAAACAAAAATGAAATGTCAATATCAAATTTTGCAAAGCAAATTGAAGAACTTTTTGTTGAGCTCACAATCACTCAGGCAGACTCTAACGAGAAAGCGTATGAGACTTTGAGGCCAATAAATGAGCGACTGGCTGTGAAGAAATTTGCAAACGGTCTTAGAAATAGTCGGTTGAGAACTATCATTTCAGCACGCCCTTAAGGTTTCGGTGCGTGCGGCTGAGGACGAAGAACTTGCACAACCCTCAACATCCAACACAATCATGACGACGAAAGGTCAGTTTTATTATAACACTAGAAATACGTCTTCAAACAGAAGCCGAGATGAATATCGAGTGTGGATAACTAGGGGTGTAAATTACCAACAACGCTGTAACTTCCAGCGAGAACATTTACAGCAAAATAGATGTAACTGTACAAACCGTGGTCAGCGTTTTAACTAAATCGTGGCAGAAATTATCAAGGCTATACGCGTTCGAATCGCAGTGGTACTAACTATAGGGGTAACCAAAGAAATTTATCGTCTGCAGAAACGTCGGACCAAATGAGAGAAGAAGCAAATGAGAATAATCAGCAGTTTTTCCGTGCCTAAACACGATATTTTCATGAGTAAAGTAAATCATCGATATGTTAGTATTAATTTTCACTTTCACTCTTGTGTTCAGTTTTACTGAATTAATATTCTTGTCCGATCTCTGTCTCTTAAACTAGGAGACCTGTATCTTAAGAGTCAGAGATCGGACAAAAATATAGGGTTCCTTATTATTTTTGTATGCATAGACTTTTTGTAGACTTAAATCTTCGGTTCACAAAAAACCGTATCATTATTTTAACTATATTTCTGCCACCTTGTTAGGAACTATGTGTCTGTGTGTATTACTCGGATAAATAAACAATTTTATTATTTTATTATCTCCTTTATTCATTATTTCTCTTACCTAATACATTTTTAAATATTTTTACAAAGAAAAGTAAACAAAACATTTAAAAATATACAAAATAGTTGGCTCATCGGCATCAAGAACAAGGTCCAGGCTGCCGGTGGTCAGGGCTCCAGAGAGAGGAACCGTCTCACTCGTCGCCTCGCCGCCCGAACACCTTAGTTTGCAATATCGGCGTGGTAAAAGTGTTCTACATTAACATTAACATTGTTTATGGCTTACTGCCAGACCTTCTACACAAGTGGCCTGTGGGCCAGCTACACGCGGAAAGTAATGGACGCGCCTTGGATGAGGGTCCAATACAATAACAGCTTCAGACTGCTCTTGGGGCTACCGCGTTTCTGTAGTGCCTCTGACATATTTGCTCAAGCCCGTGTTCAACGCATGTTCGACATTCACGCAATGGTAAGGAAGAAAACGGCGTCACTATTAGAAAGAACGCAGTCGAGTCCTAATGGCATTCTGAAGATGTTAATGGATAAATTTGATTCACCGATGATGATCACTTCATGCAGGTGTTGGTGAGGCAGGAATGATGCATTATCGATGATTTTGTAATGTTTTTGTTGTTATGTCTGAATTTTATAGCGTAATAATATAATACACTAACATAGTTTTTTAAGTTTTTTGTAACTAACCGTGGATCATTGTTGCCTGAGTAAATAAATTATATTATATTCCTTTATTTATTTTCTATACATATAATTTACAGTTTTAAATATACAAAGTAATATAAAAAAATATATAAACTAATAATAAAAATATATTATATTCTCTTTTATTTCATTATTTCTCTTATCTAATACATTTTTAAATATTTTTACAAACAAAAGTAAACAAAACATTTAAAAATATAAAAAAATAGATGGCCCATCGGCATCAGGAACAAGGTCCAGGCTGCCGGTGGTCAGGGCTCCAGAGAGAGGAAGGCCTCCTCACTATGCGTGCCGTGTCCAGGAGTACTGCTTTGTGAATCAAGCCCTTGACCCAGCCGCGCAATGAAAGCCTCCTAAGGTGTTGGTCGAGGCTCTCTGCTGTTTGTCAATTAACCGTAACGACTATCGGTACAATGATTGCAGAGTCTACTTCCCATATGTCGACAACCTCGTGTGCTAAATCAAGATACTTGATATTTTTATCATTCTCAGCTTTCACGAGATTCTCGTCATGAGGGACAGTGATGTCAACAATCATTGTACGGCACTCTCGGCGATCTATCACCACAATTTCAGGTTTATTTGCTAACATAGTCCTGTCTGTGATGATAGATCGATCCCAATACAATGTGGCATGACCATTCTCGAGAACTGGGTCGGGCACATACCTGTAGCCTGCCTGCCTGCTGTGCCTGTCTGTACTTCAGAACTCACAAGGTTGTATTGCAAGGCAAGTTGCTGGTGAATAATCCTAGCTACTAGATTGTGTCTGTGCAAGTACTCACCGTTAGCAAGACGAGAACAACCAAAAACAATATATCGGATCGATTCACCGGGACCGTGGCATGCCCGACAAATGTCAACCGTACCGTCCTTGATAATATATTTCCGATAGTTGTTCGTCATGATTACTTCATCCATAATCGCACAGACGAAACCTTCAGTTTCCCCAAAGAGGTCACCGAATCGTAGCCAGGATACGGACGCTAAAAAGTCTACTTCAGGCACATGTAGGGCCCGGAAAAAGCGTCCGTGTAGCTCCTTGCTCTGCAATATCTGCCTACGGTTATTAGTATCCAATACCACAGGTTTGCGCCAGTTCTCGTTAGCCAATGGTGAAGCCCTTGTCCACTGAGACCACATCTCGGTGCATCCCCACGTCGGTTTCGAGAAAGTATTCCCTGAGACTGCATACCTCGCGGTTGTGCAAGGTTTTAGCATTTAAGAATCCATGACCTCCGCACTTCCGCGGGATATACAGTCTCAACACCGATGACCTTGGGTGATGCCTCCGATTTGCGGTCAGTAGTGTGCGGACCTTCCTATACAGGGCGTCAAGTTCCGTCTGAGTCCATTTGAGTATGCCGTAAGAATACATCAATACCCAACCATTAAAGGCGCGCACCTTGTTTCCGCCTGATAAAAGACTGTTTAACACTTTATTCAGGCGGCCAAAGAAGTGCTCCTTCAATGATTGTTTCATGTCGGCAGCATTGATGCCTAATGCTTCCGACATACCCAAATACTTGTAGGTCTCGGTTGAGGAGAGGGATCTAAGGAATATGGAATCCGAGAGTTGAGTTCCCACGGATTCTATAATCTCCCCTCGCTTTACATGCATGACTGCACATTTGTCCAAGCCAAATTCCATCCTGATGGCGCTACTAAAAGTTTCAGTCACTTTTAGTAGCTCCATCAGTTGCAAATTGCTGGGAGCAAATATTTTCAAATCATCCATGTAAAGGAGGTGAGATATAACCTGACCACCTCTCCTCAACCGGTAGCCTAGACCTGAATCCTCCAGCAGTGTGCTCAGAGGATTCAAGGCCAAGCAAAACCAAAGCGGACTCAAACTGTCACCCTAAAATATTCCTCGCTCAATCCTGATCGGTTCATCGTTCCCAAGAACCTGCCGACATCCTGGATAAAGAAGGACCGTCCTCCACTGCCCTATACACGACATCAAGAAGGTGCGAAGAGTTGCATCTATTTTGTACAATTCCAGCACCCTCATGAGCCATGTATGTGGCACCGAGTCATAGACCTTAGAACAGATCCCTCCGGGATCGACGAACCTGTTGGCTTATGGCCATGTCGATAAGGAGCAGCTCCTTAGTACCGCAGGACCCATTCCTACATCCATTCTGAGAGACAGACATAATTGAATTGCTATCTATATGACGAACAATTTTTGCTCTCAGAATGGATGTTAGAACTTTATAGACCGTCGGTAAACACGTAATTCGTCTATAGTTTTTAGGTTTCGCAGAACTACCCGATTTATGGAGCAGGTGGGTAACTCCTGTTGTAAAGAATGGTGGTAGCGGCCCAGTCTCTAAGGATGACTGGAATTGTGAGGCTAAGCAAGCGTGTGACCTTTGTAGCCATTTAATCCAAAAATTGTGCAGTCCGTCCGGCCCTGGAAATTTCCAGTTAGGTAACGGACGGACTAACGGACGGACTAATTCGATGCACTCTGTGACTCGTGACATGTATTCTCGGGGACTGATATCAGTTCCCGAGAATGCCCGCCTCACAAAGCGCATCACCCTTGGGCGTGTATTGCCCTCCCTGAAGCAGTTGAGCTTTCCGATGAGTGCCCTGGCCTCATTAATACGACGCTCAATCCTGCATTGCCAGGCTGGTACGGCAGATTTTGGTCGTGTAGGACTGTCAGTGTTTGGAAATTTGACATTGGTTACACGACATGCCGCAACAGCCGTGCAATACAAGATTGAGTGTGTATCACAAAGGTATCGCGCGCATCCAGGGCACACACCAGTGCTCTATTCTTTTTATTCATGGGCAAACGTGGTAATCGTGGTCTAAGATCAGGTGACATGAACCGATACTCACGAATCGCACCCTCCAGAGCGCTCCTCAATTATTGATAAAATTAGTTTAATATATTTTAAATATGGGTAAAATCGATAAAAAAATTAAATAAAAATTTAGTATGATATATATATTATTTATATTATTTCCTCTATTTATTTTTTTTACATATTAAATACATTTTTAAATATTCTAATATAAAACAATATGAAAAAACATTTAAAATTATAAAAAATAGTGGTCCGCCGGTATCGGGAGCAGGGTCCAAGCTACCGGCGGTTAGGGCTCTTGGTTATTAGACACCGGCGCGACATTATTAGCAGTTAAACGACAAGCCTTATCGAAACACATTCTAATATATTATTATACAGACAAAATTTATATCAACGGTATAGGTGGTAAGACTTGCTCGCAAGGTTTTGTTTACATAACATTACAGGCTCCAGACGGTACAACTTATGAGCATAAGTTTTATGACTGATAACTTACCATGTAAGTCTGATGGTAGATTAGGATTAGATTTCTACCTAATTACAATTTGAGTATCGACTTAGAATAAGATACGTTGATTTTAGTTAATGATAAAGGATGTACCACAGTATCATTGTTGTCCGCACCAAAAAATAGTCAGGAGTATTTCTCGATACCAGCGTGATGCGAAACAATTCATTAACTGAAGTTAAAGTTTTGTATTATAATTACTTCGCAGAGATGGATTGTGTTACAGAAAGAGAGGTGAGGATCTAAATGCACAGCGCAACAGTGAGACGGGGTAAGTTCTTGGAGTTCATGTAATTAGGCAAGCTCAATGCAATACTACTGCTTGGTATTATGAATGTACCTTAGATATGGATCTTGTGATATCTGAATTAAATGAATTCATTTATTTTTATTTAATGCAAAATGGTAATGCGTACAATGGTAAGTTACCCCTTATCAGAATTTGTTTGTGTCGTAACCCCGGATTTATCGTTTGCTCAAGAGCGCTCGCGGGATTATGCAGCTCAACGGATGAGCAGCCCTGGATCCGGGAGCCCGGGAGCGGGACCGACTCATTTGTAAAAGGCACGATATTACATCGAGTGACACAGTAACGCCGTCTCGCGCGTCGAGACATTCAAACTTCCCAGATGAGACTTAAGAGACGGTCGCGGTTGTGTATCAGAAGAATGTCGACTCCTGGCTTCGGATGTGCAACGTGCAGCTGTGCAGACACGAGCCAGGCGGCGCTAGGTAACCGGGTGATGTGATGCCGCTCGGCAGCCGGCAGCTCACGGCGCCCGGCTCGGCGGCTGCTCCCTGCAGGTCGTCGCCCCACGTCACTCAACGGATCCGCCCTGCAGTCGCGCAGCCGAGCAGTAGCGCGGCGCACACTGTTTATAACAATGCTCGGCGGCACGTGCTCAGCGCGCTCGTAATAGTGCGTTCACTAATGACCCGCTGTTGGCACCACGCATTGTTTGTTTGCAATGCATTAAATAATAATACAAATATAAATGAACAATGCGACGAAAGCGGTCACATGTTTGTACTGGCGCGCTGTGCGTCCTATCACGGTGTGCGACGACGACCTGTCTGGACACGTCGCAGAACTCACAGAGCACACACATTCGATCAGGCTGGCCCGGAGTGCCTTCCCTCCGAGTCCTCGCCTATCTGTAGCGAAGGGACAACTTACATAGCTTGAAGATTGTTTGATTGTTTGAAATTCAGGATAATATGTTTTTGGAGTTATATATCTAAATGGAGAATCTAAAAGGAGATAGTCAGATATTTAGATTTTATTTGGAAGTTTTGAACACTGAATTAGAAGAATACATTCACTGGACTGTATTTATTAAAAATATATTATATTATTTGAGTTGAAGTGCACCGCGCCTTTTAATGCTGAGCCCGATGGAAAAGCGACTGACCAGTGACCACTTTTGCTGCAGGTGTTGCTATACAGCTAGTAACTTCTGACACAGGGAAGACGTCACCAAAATATCGCGTCGTATTCCTCGGACCTTGTAATAATCAGTAGTAATGGAAATCATAGGCTTTCCCTAGGCGGTTGAATCAAGGTCCAGATTCAGAAGGCAGTACTCCTCTATATGGCTCCAAGTAATACTTACTCACATGTTAGCCAAGTCATTCTAAGTTATCTACAAAATGCATTTTTCCTTCTTCGCCAATGTGTATGATTTGCTAATAACTTCTAGTTACAATTTAAAATGGATACTTTTGGTTGATACTGAATTTGTGTGTGTGATAACCGACTTCTAAAAAAACACTAAAAAGTGGAAAATAACTTTACTTTCGGAAGTCGGTGGCAGAAATCAAACAAAATTCACCGACTTCCGAAAATTAAGTTAATTTCCACTTTTTTTTTGTTTTTCTTTTGATTTCGGTTTTTTCTAGCTAAGTCATTGTGTGATTTAAAATTGATTGTAATAACATTTGACCGAGTCGGGACCGTTGGTGGGATACGCAAATTATAAACCGAAAGAAATTAAAAAAACCATTCATAGCTTTCCCTAGTATTCCTATCCCATGTAACTTGTCCAATAGTATTTTAAATTGCACCTTGTCATAGGCTTTGGTCATATCGAGCAGCATACTTATGCCGTAGTTTTTATTATTAATGCCTTTTGTACAATTGTACGTATTTATAGACTGCTAACGTTGTGGACCTTTTTTTGCGGAAACCGTCAAGTATTTTATATTATTCACAAAAAGAGTATACGCGGTCACATAGCCTTTTTAAAGATTTTAGTCGCAGTTGGTAGTTAGTTTTAGGTTGTCGGTTGGCGCTAGTTATTAGGGTCGGTTTTGTAATTTATCTTCTGCATGCGTTTTATCAATGCGTTTTTCAGTCCAGGCTGCCGTTTTAAGTTGAGTGGGAAAAGTTCCCTGTCCATACGATTGGTTTATTAATTTAAAAATGGTAGGGATAGTTCGTCTGCAATTTGCTTAAGTAGAAACCGGGGAAGTTCGTCTCTCTTTTTATTTTTTTGTTTACTTCATAGGGATCGACAAGACTGAGAAACATGGAGTTTTCTGTGGTGCACATCACATGGGCTCCTTTTGCTGGTGACGTTTTTTCCCCAATAGAAGAAGTCTTAAAAAAAAGAACTAAAAATATTTGTTATTTGCTTAGGTTCAGTTGTCAAGTTATCATTTTAAGCAATTTTATGTAATTTTTTTCGCTTTTTATTAATTTATTTGTTCTTTCGTTTATTATATTTCACGCATTTTTTACTTTATTTGTTGACTTTTTTATTTTCTTTATTGTAGTTTGGTCTTTCTTTCGCAATTTTGTTTCGTTTTTTGTTCGTGGATTACTTATAAATTATCTTTTTTTTTGCAGTCGGGTTTATGATTTTTAAAATTATTTGTCACATTTAGTTACGTTATATGTCCTTAAGTTACAAAATGAATTTAGGCATATTTTTACTGATAAGAGGGATTTCCTCTACCAGCTTTTAAAATAAAAATATACTAATCCATAATCCGACACTTTTCACAGCCATACTAGCAATAGGAATTTAAAAGTGCGAATGTAAGTCTCTCTATATGTTTTACTTTTCCGGCCTCAACAGCTGAACGGATTTGGATTAAAGCCACCCTACTGATCATGATGTGGGTTACGTTAGACACAGGCTCTTTTACTTGGATGAAGGACATACATTCAATAATTTTCACTCGCTGGCTAATCACGAAATCTCAAGAACTATTAGACCTAGAATCTTGAAATCAGGCAAGTAAGAAACTATAGACCAAAATATGGAAGACTTAAACGATGCATGATGTTCGAAGCCATGGAAGTGTATCTATGAGTAAACCTCAAGCGACTTCTAAACAGCCGTATATTATACCAGGCACAGTAAATCAACCCAGCGATCAACAATAACAAATCGACGAGGCACATGCTATGATCCGCGCCTCGCCACTGCACCGCTGCGCCGCGCCGCACAGTATTACATCACAAATGTTGTTATTGATCACCGTTTCACACGACGCTGACGACAACAAACACCGCGCGCCGAGAAACACTCTATCTAATACTAATAAACACTCGTATGGTGACAATTATTTGTACGCCTTAGAGGGCCAGGCACCCAACTATACGAACGCGTGCGTCCGGTACTCAACCACTAACCACTCTCGAACTCGGAATTTAATCACTAAAGAGGGACCAACAAATACGACAACAACAACATCAAGTTTTTTTTATATCAGCCTTGAGCGCTGCGGCGCATGCGACCGAGTGCCGAAGGAAGATCTCCGGCAGCCGGCTCTGGCGAGCCCCCACACTGTCATTGTTCACTTGATACCAATGAGCCGAGGGTCTCGACTGGTCACACCGTCACACGCTCACGCCACATTATCACACCCACATCATATACCTTCTTGTGTACATGCACGGATGTGGATCATTTATGACTTACAGTCAGTACATGATAATCCCACTTAATAAATCACGGCGCGGTTGATGTCGAGCGTCGTACGCATATGGGCTAATGCAGTCATTTGCGAGCATCTGCATACTTAATGAGATCACTGAAGTAGTGGTCGGCGAGGCGTGTCAACACGTGCACAACGTAAACAAGGCGCAGGGGAAGGTCGCCGGTGGAAGGTGTTCGGAACAATGCGCTATAAAGCCGATCGCGTAATTGTTGGCAAATGTGGTGGACAGAGCGGCGCAGCGCCGACGGGGTGGCGGGGCGCGGGGCGGGACACGAGACAAACACGCGCCGGGTGACGGTGGGTCCTGCGCGCGCGCCGCGCGGGGCTCTTCTTAATTTGTTCATTGCACTGTAATCAACAGCTGGACATCGCCAGTGCAACGCACGCCCGCTCCACCATTGATCCAATCATCCAATCATGCTGGTTCTATGACACATTAACGATTTGTATCGTAGTTACATTAACACATACCCAGGTGCGATTAGATTAGTAGCGTCCTTTTATATAGACAGATAATATTATTTTATGAACCAGTTTCAATGAACGTAATGAGGCACCGACCGCGGGACCCGGCTTACGTCAAAAGTCAGAAGACTTATTTATATTTTCAAATCTCTGAGAAATTGTGCAGACAAACATATTCTGAAAATGGTTTACCTAGCACTTTGTCAGTCCGTTATCACTTATCTCGGTTTGGGGAGGGGCTGCTAAAACCAAGTTTATTACCAAGCCGGAAAGCCGGGCCGGAAAGGGCCCAGAGAGCTGTGCTCAAGGTAATGCTTGGTAAACCATACAGATTTCCCACTATAAAACTATATGCGGTCTGTAAGCTACTTTCAGTGAGACAGCTCTTTGTCGTCCGAGCCACACTTAGGAAGCATAGACTAATTCCCCCACCAGATAACACTAAGCGCAGAGCAAAAATGACTTACCCTACAATAAGCCACAAGACCGCATTCGCTAGGCGCCAGTTCCATGTTGTCAGCTCTTTCATTTACAGAAACATCGCTAAAAGTACTCAATTAACTGGGCTAAGTCACCATGAAGTCAAGGTTAAAGTTCAAGGTTGGCTTCAGGATCAGGACTACGTCCGGACAGAAGAATTACTTCACCTCCGGCAATAGCCGTGCAATACTTTTTCTACCCATTAAATATAAAAATCCCAATCCTTTCAGCAAGATACATAAATATACTAACAATAAAACAATTACACACGCAAATATGTACAATCTCAATCACACACACACTCACTTACCCCCCAATTACACACTTTCACTCTCACATACACATCTACACACACAATTACCTACACATGCACATTCATAATACAACTACAATTAATAAAATCCTTCGCTCCTAGTTTAATCTCTGTTAAAATAATTTAGTTGTACTTTCAAATTTGTTTCTTTTTTGTCAAGATTTTGTTAACACACTTTTTAGTAAAAGGCTTTTGTATCATAGTGACAGCAGAACACTGACTCCTAAGTCACAGGATCTCCTAGTTTGGGAGTCAGGGTTACTCTATCTGTATTACCTTTATTTCACTGAAATTTATGTGACCTAGTCTTAAATCAATGTTGAAGGTTTTTGTATAAATAAAGATTTTTATTATTTTTTATTATTATTTCCTTTATTTATTTTTATACATATTAAATACATTTTTAAATATTCTAATATAAAACAATATAAAAAAAACATTTAAAAATATAAAAAATAGTGGTCCGCCGGTATCGGGAGCAGGGTCCAAGCTACCGGTGGTTAGGGGGGCCGTTCAAGTATTACGTGAGCAGATTTCTTACCATTTTTTACCCCCCCCGCCCCCCTTGTCATCAAAAGTAAGCAAAGCACTTACCCCCTCCCCCTATGCTTACGTAAACATTTTTAGTAATAAATGTTTTTTTATATTGTTATTTTTAAAATAGGAAAATTCATGAAAATATTAGGTTTAACTGATACACATAGAGTAAATGACAAAAAAATATAATCAGAAATAAAGAACATAACTAACATAAAGAATATTTTCGGAACACATTAACAGTCTTCAGTCCATGAAACCTGAATCAATGATTCTAAGTTATCGATGACATTGGATTGCTGCTCAGTGTTGTGAGTCTGCTCACTTTCATCCGATTTTGGAATGTCTACGTCACTCTCATCGAGCCATTCAACATCTTGGTGCTCTAAATTTTGAATAATGCACATCAGTTCATTAGCACGACGAGCAGCGACTCTTACAGGTCTAACTTTTCCCTCTGTGGGCGTGTTTACTTTTTTATGGATCTTCTCGATGTGACGATTTAATGATTTGACGGAAGCATGATAAAGACCACACGTTTTGCATGTTCGGCTTGAGAGCCTCAATTTTACCGTCGGACAAAAATAATCGTAGGGCATTTGCAAAAAATCTTTGAGGGTAGTACTCAAGCGTAGAGCTAAATTGACTGGAAGATCAAGAAATTGTCCTCCTTCATCCAAAAATTAAGTCATCAACTGTTTGTTTTACTTTTGCAGGTGGTGGAAGAAACCTGTTGTCTAGTAATCTGAATAGGCCACTTCTTGGACGACAGCATTCTGTATTTTTACATTTTACAATTTGAAGCAAGTATTTCACGCACATGTTCTGAGTACCATTTAATGTCTGGAAATTCAGGAACATCTTGTTCATCAGCCTCAACATATTTTGCAGTAACATTATAGCCATCAATTTCCATTGAACTCCATACTTCAGCTAATACATTTCCTGCAAATTCGAAATTATATCTTTCTAATTGTTCATCAATTGTAATGCCACGTTCATCCAAATGAGACCCAAAATGGTCATGAGGCAGTATTAAACCAGCCAGTTCCCGACTCAGAGGAGCCATTCTTCGCTCTACTCTGTTATACGCACTCCTTCCAGGAGCATTGGTAGCTATAAACAATGCATCGAGATCATGTCGTTTAAAATGTTGTATAGCAAACCCTATGACTTTTTGATAACGCGGATTTTCATCTGGCCCTCCATCAACCGTCATAATTACTACTGGTTTTACTAGTCCATGGTCAGTTTTTGCTAATGGTCGAAACTCTTCAAGTTCGAGAAGCGTCTCGAAATCCTGAGCATGAGTATTAGCAGTAGATGAACTATGCTTTCCACTTCTAATAGCGATGAATGTTGGCCCAGAATATCCGACGGCTTGCGGTTGTCCTAGCATATTGGAAGTAACTTTGATACCAGCATAAACAGATGGTATTAATTTATGACGCTCAGCGATTACCCAATCGTGGTCAGGTAATTTGATTCTATATTCCATATGCATTAAAAGAGGTGCTTGCTTATTTGCCGCAGTGACGCCAATAGGGACTCGAGCTTTGTCATCTTGAGATAAGAAAAATACTTGATCTGGTCCAAGTATGGATGCTATGTTCTCTAAATAATGCATTGATGTTTCAGCGAACTTGCTATCTAAGTGGCTCTTGTGGTGATCAGTTTGAGCACGAATGAGCCTAACAGGGACTGTCGATACATGTCTTCGTCCCTCTGTAGAATTCGATTTTCTGGGAATCAAACGAAGATATGTCGCACTGCGACTAATGTCAAATCCTAGTTTACGCAGTTCTTGTGTGAGTTCGTCATCAAGAGTTTTTACGCTGCGAATAGATTCCGTTCGTCTCCTGTCATCACATGCACTCCCAAATAAAGCTATATCCGCAATTGTTTTCAATAGTAATGGTTGATCGCTTTCAAGTTTAGGATGTCCTACTGAATCCCTCAGAGATAGTCTTCTTTTTATTTCAGGATTTTCCTGACAAATATCTTCTAACTTTCTTTTCATACGATCCCTGTGTTTCTTCTGGGCAACTGCGTTTTGAATCTTCCTGTTTAAAGTATTTTTTGCTGTTTTTAGTTCCTCCGCAACTTAATGATCTGTTTATCAACTTCAGCGCAATTTGGCATAGTATCTCTGGCAGAATACAAAGCGTTCAGATTTTTTTCGAGTAGAGTAATCTTATTTTTCAAAGCTTCTTGAGAAGGTTTTGCTCTTTGTTTATCTGCATTATTATTATTTTCGCATTGCTCTTGTGATTCATTGCCGGTTTTAATTTTATCTTCTTTCTGTTTTTCAATGTTAGAAAATGGCTGTATAATTTGTGTTTTTTCTGCAGGTTTACTGGTAGAAGACGTTGCCTAAAAATGAAAAATTTCTAAGAGTTCTGCTGGATATTCTCTTATTAAGCTACATAAATTCACCGTATTTAATAAAACCAGCGTTTAAATATTATTGAAAGCTTTTCCCCACAGAAACCCTTCACATACAGATATTGAAAACACCGTGTATATTGTGACCAATTGCCGGAGTCGATCTTAAGAAATAAAATATCAATCATTTACCTTTTTACTTTGAGATAGGCCATCATATTTTTTACTCATAAATCGTTTTAATTGTTACAGAACGTAAAGAGAAACTTTGTACTTATATTTACTCACCTTGGAAAAAAAATGAAGCAGATTGAATTTATTTTTAGTCGCCGCTTGCAATTCTTCTTCAATTCTCTTAGATACAATAATATCTAGTTCCTTATCTGACTTTGCTTGTAATTTATAATTTCGCCAAACTTCGTTAACTAACTTTTGTACATTTTGCACTTTCGTCCCAGTATGAGATTTTTTAAAACTTTCGAACAGTTTTTGGTATAACTTGGATTTGTCTATATGATATGACATTCTAATAAGATATTTAAATTTAAATAATTAAAACGTTAAACTTTGGCTAATTGCATCAACATAAACACAAATGATAACTTTCAATGCTTACAATACGTTTAGAATCCAAACAAAACAATACTGATAGATGCGCACTTGCAGCCGGCCGGCACGAGAGTGAATTATTAGACAAATGAATAGCGCACGGTAATTTCCCTAATGCGCGGTAATTCCCCTAATCAGTTCTCAAAGCGAGTGCCTACGCATATGTATTATTTGCGGGAATCCCCGAAAAAACTTAAATAACTAACGATGACGTAATCATCATCTAGACCCCCCACCCCCCATGTCATCCAAAATAAACAAAACAGAGACCCCCCACCCCCCCTTGGTGCTTCCGTAATACTTGAACAGCCCCAGGGCTCCAGAGACAGGAACCTCCTCACAATGCGAGCCGTATCGAGGAGTACTGCCTTCTGAATCAGGCCCTTGATCCAACCGCCTAACGAGAGCCTCGAAAGATGGTCGTCGAGGCTCTTGGCTATAAGGCCATTGGCCGTCACGACGATCGGCACAATGATAGCCGAGTTCACATTCCACATGTCGACAACCTCGTGTGCTAAGTCAAGATATTTAATTTGTTTCTCTTTCTCAGCTTTCACGAGGTTCTCGTCATGCGGAATGGTAACATCGACTATCATTACACGGCGCGCTAATCGGTCTATTACTACTATGTCAGGTTTATTGGCGACAATAGTCCTGTCAGGAATGATAGACCGATCCCAGTACAACGTGACATGGTCTTTCTCGAGAACTGGGTCGGGCACATACTTGTAGTACGGTACCTCAGATTCCACAAGTTTATATTTCAAGGCAAGTTGTTGGTGAATAATCCTGGCTACTTGGTTGTGCCTGTGCAAGTACTAGCCGTTAGCCAGACGAGAACAACCAGAAATAATATGTCTGATGGACTCACCCGGACGGTGACATGCCCGACACACGTCAACCGTCCCGTCCTTCATAATATATTTCCGGTAGTTGTTCGTCAACATAACTTCGTCCATAATCGCACAGACAAAACCTTCAGTTTCCCCAAAGAGGTCGCCGAAACGTAACCAGGACACGGAAGCTAGAAAATCTACATCGGGCCCATGAAGAGCCCGGTAGAAGCGTCCATGAAGCTCCTTGCCTTGCCATACTTCCTTGCGGTCATCGGTAGTAAGTACTACAGGTTTGCGCCAGTTCTCTTTAGCCATGGACAGCGGGGTGAGTCCCTTGTCCACTGCGACCACATCTCGGTGCATACCCACCTCGGTTTTTAAAAAATATTCTCTGAGACTGCATATCTCGTGGTTGTGAAGGGTCTTCGCGTTTAAAAACCTCGATCCCCGCACTTCCGCGGGATGTACAGCCTCATTACCGATGATCGTGGGTGATGCATCCGGTTTGCGGTTAACAGTGTACGAACTCTTCTATCCAGGGCATCGAGTTCGGTCTGAGTCCATTTGAGTACGCCGAAAGAGTACATTAAAACCGGCATGACTCAACCGTTGAAGGCGCGCACCTTGTTCCCGCCTGAAAGAAGGCTATTTAATACCTTGTTCAGGCGTCCAAAGAAGCGCTCCCTCAACGATTGCTTCATGTCAGTTACGTTAATGCCTAACGATTCTGACATACCCAAATACTTATAGCTTTCAGATGAGGAGAGGGATCTCAGGTGTATGGAATCCGAGAGCTGAATTCCCTCGGATTCCATAATCTCCCCTCGCTTTACATACATGACTGCACATTTGTCCACACCAAATTCCATCCTAATGGCGTTACTGAAAGTTTCAGTTACTTTCAGTAGCTCCATCAGTCGCAATTTGTTGGGGGCAAAGAGTTTCAGATCATCCATGTAAAGAAGGTGAGATATGACCTGACCACCTCTCCTCAACCGGTAGCCTAGACCTGAATCCTCCAGCAATGTGCTCAGAGGATTCAGGGCTAGACAGAACCAAAGTGGGCTCAGACTGTCGCCCTGGAATATTCCCCGTTTAATCCATACAGGTTCATCATTCCCCTGGATTTGTCGACATCCTGGATATCGAAGGACCGTCCTCCATTGCCCCATACATGACTCAAGGAAGGCACGTAGAGTTGCATCTATCTTGTATAACTCCAGTACCCTCATGAGCCATGTATGTGGCACCGAGTCGTAGGCCTTCTTATAATCTATCCAACATGTCGACAGATCCTTGCGGGATCGACGAACCTGTTGGCTAATGGCCATGTCGATGAGGAGTAGCTCCTTCGTACCGCGGGACCTATTCCTACATCCATTTTGAGAGGCAGACATAATGAAGTTTTTGTCAATGTGTGTATTAATTTTCACTCTCAAAATGGATGTAAGAAGTTTATAGACCGTCGACAAACACGTGATCGGTCTATAATTTTTGGGTTCCGTGGGACTACCAGACTTATAGAGCAGGTGGGTAACGCCTGTTGTTAAAAACTGCGGTAGGGACCCAGATTCTAAGGATGACTGGAATTGGGATGCCAGACAAGTGTGTGAACTACTAAGCCATTTGAGCCAGAAGTTGTGCAGTCCGTCCGGTCCCGGGGATTTCCAATTCGGTAACGGACGAACTGCTCTGGCTATATCTATAGGTGTTATTAAAATTGGCTCCATTTCTGGGATAGGTTCACACGTTCGCTCGACATCACGTATCCAGTCAGCCTCAGTATGACAGACGGGCACCGACCAGATGCTACGCCAGAAAGAACTCGTGGCAGCATCATCCGGGCGGCACACGTCTGTCATATTTTACTCGGGTCGCTCCCAAGCTCTGTATACCCACCTCTCATCGCTCTGGAATATGCGATTCTGTGAGTACCGATCAACCCGCCGCTTATACCGCCGAATACGGTTCGCCCATGCATAAACTTTCTGCTTCAGGAAGTCGATGCGCTCTGTGACACGGGACATGTATTCTTGAGGACTGATTCCAGTCCCCGAGAATGCCCGCCTCACAAAGCGCATCACTCGTGGTCGTGTATTGCCTTCCCTGAAGCAGTGTAGTTTGCCGATGAGTACCCTGGCCTCGTCGATGCGGCACTCGATCCTGCGCTGCCAGGTTGGTACGGCTGGTTTTGGTCGAATAGCTACGTCATAATTTGGGAATTTGACATTAGCTAAACGACATGCCGCAACAGCCCCACAGTACAGGATCGAGTGTGTATCAACGAGGTTCTCGCTACTCTCGAAAATATTCTTGAGTTGCGAGTCCAAGGCACACACCAGCGCCCTATTTTTATTATGCATGGGTAACCGTGGTAATCGGGGTATAAGTTTGGTAGGAGTGGATCGATATTCGCGAAGCGCATCTTCCAGAGCGCTCCTCAATCGGTCGTTGCACTGGCTACTTACCATGGCAACCCTATCATCTTCATCTACAACAGCTGGGTTGGACCGCGGCGGGGTTGCGTCAATAGCCGACGCTTGCACCGCGATTTGTGCCGGAGTTAAGACGATACGGTTGCTCAGTACCTCTGAGCGCAGCCTATCAAGTGCGGCATCGTCCAACATGTGATTGCGTTGGATGACCCGCACCTGATCCGATAGTCGTTGGGCCGAGACGTTGACGATTGGTTCAAGTACCTGGAATAGAGACAGCATCCTAACACGGTACGCAGTGAGGTTAGTTCCCCCCTCTGTAGACCCGTAGTATGCGCGCATCACATTTTCGTTCATGGACTGCGTCCATCGAATGCACGACACATTTCCACCGGCAGCGGGGACCCTGTTCGTGGTCTGTTGGCCTCGAGGTCCCAAGCCCGCTGGTGGCCGTCCTCTTCCTCGTCGTCGTGGTGGTGGTGGTGTCGACGGCGGGGAGAAAAACTCGTCACTCGAGCTCGATGCAACTGCAGCGACCGGCGACGCAGCGCTCACGGATGTGGCGCGTCCCGGCGAATGCGAGGCGGAGCTGAGTGATGAGCCCGGAGATGGTGGGTGTGTCTCGTGTAATTTGGCCCGGCGTCTGGTCAGCATTTTTTAAGACGTACGTCGTACATTTTCAAATATTTATATGATTTTAGGCTCCAGTTTTTTGATGTATCTCTTTTCTTTTTTTTTTCTTTATCATAATTATTGATAAAATTAGTTAATTATATTTTAAATATGGGTAAAATCGATAAAAAAAATTAAATAAAAATTCAGTTTGATAAAATACGTGCTGTCAATTTGACACTCGGGCCACAGATTATTATTATTATTAACTTGTCGCGTCCGTGTGACGTAACTCACTTTATACTTAAAATACTACGTACCCACGACGCTCTTGACGCACTAATCAGGCAAGAACGCTTCCAGCCTAGTTCTTATTCAAAAATTTACGCACACTGGTGCATATTTTCGTGTGTATGAACGGCACACACGTATAGATTATAGGCGTAACTCCTGCCGATGTAGCCGGACACCGCGTGCTGTGATTGGCTAGCTAGATTTAATTAATGAAGAGCAGGGTTCCCAATTTGTGGAGATTTCCCCGAATTACGGGGGAATTCGAGGAACAGACTACTCACAGACACGACATTTTCCTTAATGATTACTAGAGACAATTAAAAAAACAGTGTTATTGTCGAATTTATACCTTCCAAAAAAATTATAAATTAAATACATTATTATGTAACTGTAAAAATAATTAAAAACTACATGAATTTTATTTTTCGCTATGATTTTTGGGGAGTTAGGAAAATAAGTATTGACAACTCTGTGCTGTCAACTGTCAGTATTATTATCCGGCAAAATTTTGGTAACCGCTTTTATAAAGGGTCACGGTATGACAATGATGCAATTTTATACCAGCTTATCATGGGTTGATTGGGTCAGTGTTAAGATTTTGAATCATATTTTGGGGTAACTGTAGTGAGAGGGAGGAGATTTTTAGGGCCCAGAAACGGTGTATTAGAACTATGTCAAACTTTAAAGGCACAGACAGCTGTGAACCTGTGTTTCGGTCTCTGAGGATATTGACTTTTCCATGTTTGTACATATTGGAGGTGGCAATTTTTGTAAAAACAAATCTACATTTATTCCCGTCACTAGCCAATATCAGAACACGCAATGGCCCCTTGAGATCCCAATACAAGAACTTGCTACATTCGGGAAATTACAAAACTGCACTGTTAAGGAAAAGTGTTATGACAATGGGATTATGGGACCTGTCATTTATAATAAAATACCTCGTGGTTTTAAGAATTATTCTATAAACATTTTTAAATCTAAGGTAACTGCAGTACTTTTAGTCAAATGTTATTACTTTTTTTTGCGTTCGTGTTCCACGCGCGCCTCAAAGAGATGTCAGCAACCGAGTAGGGGTCCGCAAGGGCCGATGCCTGCCAGGGCTGCGGGGCTGTTCGAAAGAGATACCGTGGCCCTGGAACACAAAGGGCAAAGAAGGAACATGGATGGGTTTTAGTCAGTACAAGTCTGACACTTCCTTCCGCTCCGCCCAGAGTGGGGGGGTGGGGGTCATTTGATGATTTCCCATCCGAAAAAAAAAAAAAAAAGACTAATGTACCTGACTGTAATTTTATTAATTAACTTCACTTTAATTTCTTTGTTTTGTTGACATTATTTTGTTTGTATTAATATTTTAACTTGTGTAATAATTTGCACGCCGTAAGGTAAACTGTAGCCGATCTCATTAATTTATGTACAACACCTAACTTGTACCTACTTTCATAGCAAATAAAATTCTGATTCTGATTCTGATTATTTGGTAGTGTTGTTCTTTTAACAAATTACGAATTAAATTGTTTAGAGAGGAGCGGAGCCATATTGATTCATGTGACAAGCAATTTATATGCGATCTTGAATCTTTTTATATCTTACTAAGTTATAACTTATAAGTAATTCGTTTTGAGACGTACAGTAGTGTAAATATTATTTGTTGTGTTTATTATTTGATTATTTACATAAAAATGGTGTTCTGTTGTGAAGTTTGTGCTGATAATGTGTGTTTGTTAGAAGTTAAAAGCAGTAAGTGTTCGCATTTATCGTTTAATGATGAGATTCAAGTTGATAGATGTGTACCCGAATTACGAGAGTTAATCCAAAAATATGATAATTCATCTCGTACTCGTCGTTTCAATCCTCAAAATTATGCAACATTTAGCTGGCTGTGTGGCTGTATGTATACACACAAATAAATTATTTTGTTTTCCGTGCATTTTGTTTAATACTAGTATGTGGAGTGAGGGATGTATTGATTTGCATAATTATTTGAAACAAAATAGGCGCGTAGATTTAATTAATAAATGTGTTGATTTTTTCACTGATTTCAAATTCGTAGTTAACTTATTACTTCTGTTTGCATCGTCAGAAATCTGTGATTTAAACCTTGAATAATGTGGTGAGTTCTTGAACGTTTTTTTTTACAGGCATATTTCAATGTTTTTTTTTCATATATATTATAAAACATATTTTTTTTGGGTATCTGTATGCGTGTCCTGCCCTTCGTGGAAAACCACTGCACGTCGCTGGTGACCAAGAACACTTTTAACGGACACACTCTATGGGTACGCAACGATACGATAGGTACAATATTCGCGCCTGTCACTGATTTTAATTTTGAAAGGATTGTAAGCGACCGGTATGCGATAGTCCGGTACACGTGTTCTAAATGCGAATGTTCGCATGCTGAGAACGTTCGTGTCTCGTTACGCGAAGGTCTTCATTCTGTCGTAAACTTTGATTGCGGAGTGGGTGCGCTTAGTTTTCCCGAGATTGTGTCCGGAGCGGCGCCCGGCGCCCTCCAACTGTTGCCGGATTTATTGCGGATAATATTACGTCGGCTTTAAGGCGAGTGTTTAACTCAATATTCAGCGCCACGGAGGTGTCTCTTCCGAGCTCGGCTCCAAACTGTTTGATTGGCGTGATAGAGGGTGGGTTCTGGCTTCACACTCGCTCGTTATGCGCACATTTGCACGCGGATGTGGCGTTTACGAGGAGAGAATGTCCCCGCGGATAGTTTAATGTGCGAGTTGAACGAGCTCTCTTAGCGCGGTGATGCGGATAAGTGTCGCAAAGGGTTGGACACGGGGCCCGGGCTCCGGTACTTCTTATAGAAACACGGCGGCCACAGAATGTCCGACACGTCAGCGCGCGTCTTGGAGATCGGATTCAAATCAACGGTTGCGGCATGCTTGCTTCTTCTTTTGAAACTTTTGCGACATTTTAATATTAATTCAAACTTTCATGTTTTATCTCGTCAGACTCAACATCTATGATACTTAAGTAGGAAGAAAATGACACGCAATCATATAAAGTAGCCCCCAGCAGTCGTTATCATGAGTGGGGCGAGGAGCGATAGCTGCTTTGTCGCCCGTCGCGATATATTTGGCAAACGATCGCGAATACAAATAACGCTAGTTGAGGGCCAAACGGCCGTAAAATATAACAAGCGGCATGTTACATACCGCTGTAGCGCGCGCCGCGAGCGTGACGTCGTCCGCGCCGCCCGCCGCCACGTCCTGCGCGCCAGATAGTACGGCCACGTACGGCTAGAGAGCTTAGTACCGCGGGGCGCTCGTGAATGAGCCCACACTACGCGCCTCCGCGTCACTACTACGAGTTTGTATAATTTACTTAGGAAAATACTTTAATTCCTACAACTGCTTGTAAACGATTCTATACCGAGACACGCGGTTGTGTTAACCGATAATATTCAAAGCTATTAGTCACCGTTGATCGGTACAAGAAGCCTGTTCCAGATGACAGCCGACGTGTCGGTGCTGTGTCCCGACATCCCGCTATCCCGCGACCTGCCTTGTATCAGGGGCTCAGGGCATCTCTCCATAGCCGATACTGCAGCATCCGCAAATTTCGACGAAAAATAAAACTACATTAGATTTTTGGAAAATCAATATTCCTAGCCAATGATTATGCAAAATAAAACCACACACTATACGTATTATTTATTACACCATTCGATAGTGTTGCTATTAGGAATCAAATTCTGGGAAGTAATGCACAGTGCGCGAGGGCTGCTGAGACGCGGCTGTCGAGCGTCACATGACGGTCACCTCCACACGACGCTATCGCATCTGTCCCCCTAAGCAAACAGGCGGCCGCGTAATGCCATGCTAAAGTATTCCCGTACCGGATTCGTTTCGCTCGTATGTTACGAAGAAAATTACTGAAAGGGTCTTTACAATCCTCGAACACTTTATAAAGGTGGCATTAAAGACGTGTGTCACAGCGCTCCTCCTACCCTCCAGTCCTCTCAGGTCCCGCAACATTTGATGCTCCTCGAGCGAGGAAAAGCGGCGACTGTCACGCCGCGCCATCAAATCCAATCAAAACTAGAATGAATTAATTTACTCCCCTATGTGAAGTCCTCATTCTCCACCCATATAACAGTCAATAGAAATTATTTCACATTCGGTGTGCAACTGTTTATGTTTCAGCGCTAAATGGAGTAATCATTAGCACGAATTTCCCCACTGTTGTCCATTGTAAGGGGCTCGTGGCTAAGGAATAACAGCCGCATGGCTCGATGATGACAGATCCATTTTATGCAAACAAACCTCACCGTGCCCTGAAAAGCACATTAAGCCGTTGATACCGACTGTTATTATTAGATGTTTGCCAGACAAAGCTCGAAACAGTCACACAATCCTCCTCTCTTAGACAAGGAACGGACCGTAAAACCATGTATTGCGACAACGACAACCGGTTCGCGCGCTTTAGTAATAGAGTGCAGAGCACACCGATACCGCACGATCTCCAGCGAGGCGGCGAGCCTTCTTGCCGGAGTGCTGCCATGGGATCCTCACCGGACACGGTTGTTTCGGAAGGTTCCTGCACCGAATTGGGTGGGAGGAAACACCCGGGTGTTTCCATTGTGAGAATTGTAGGTAGGACACGGTGGAGCACACTGTGGAAGTCTGCTAGCACCGCCGTGTCCTCTTAGCGGCGATTGGCTGGGGTGATCTCTCGCGTCCGGCCTGGTCCGGCCCTGGCCCCCGGCTATAGTAGGCGCGGGCCTGTGAGTAAAGGGCTAGCTCGCCGTCCGGCCGTATTATGACGACAGGCCGTGTCGAGAGATGCCTCAAAGAGATGTCAGCAACAAGGAAGAAGTCCGCAAGGGCCGATGACTGCCAGGTCTGCGGGACTGTTCGAAAGAGATACCGCGGCCCTGGAACACCAAGGGCAAAGAAGGAACATGGATGAGTTTTAGTCAGTAGAAGTCCGACACTTCCTTCCGCTCCGCCCAGAGGGGGGAGTGGCCTTTTAATGATTTCCCATACGAAAAAAAAAGACCTCAGACCCTGTCTCAATAGCCACACCTTCAACACCGGCAACATCCTCTTTCGACCCCTTTTGGAAAACCCTTTCAAAATTCAAAAACTCCGTTCCAGTACTAAAGCGAGTTCCTCGGCGCTAGACCGCTTGTAGCCCAAAATTTAGCTGGTTGCGTGCGCCTTGCCGTCCGAGAGAACTCGCTAAATGCTTGGGAACAACTGCTCACCTTTCCCTATCGAACCATCATGTGCAAAAGAATTTGACAACTAAAAAAACAGCGGAGCAGCCAGGATTCTCTTCAGCAGCGATGTGGTGGCACCGTGCTATCCAGAAACACTAGACCAAACACCCTGCCCCAGCGGTCATTTCTTACCCAACCCTCCTGATTCGGCCTTTATTCCCTCACCATTACAGGTCGAGAGTTGGTCACAGCCGTTTGCTCTTTCCGGAGCGGCTCCGCCGACGGCCTCGACGGCCTAAGTCCTCAGCATCTAAAGGACCTAATATGTTAAGGCGCTGGGGAAGCTGGTAAGTTGCTGTTGCAGGAGCTTACGGCTCTGCTTAACCTTGTGCTCTCCGGCAAGGTGAATGAGTCTGTCATCGATGTTCTGTACGGGGACAATCTATGTGCCCTGCGCAAAAAGGATGGCGGCACCCGTCCCATTGCCGTGGGAACTATCTACCGTCGTATGGCATGGCAGCCAATATTTGCTGTAAATGTCGTTGTAATGATGTTGTGCTGTTTTATGGTGAGGCTGTTTCGGAAAAATTTCAGCCCCTGCAGCTTGGATATGGCTCAAAAAGGGGCTGCAAGGCTGCAGTACATGCTTTGTCGACCTACCTAAATGTTGGCAAAGGTGAGGTCATCCTGAAGGTTGACATAAAGAACGCCTTCAATTTAGTGAATAGGTGTCCCTATTGTTATCTCCAGGTTAACAGAAACTAAAAAAAAGTAGTTGAAATAACTAAAAAAACAAGCACTTTTTAAATGAAACAAAAATTGGAAGCAGGCGAGGTTCATTTGAATATTAAATTATGAAAATTGAAAGAGTCAAATAGGACTTCGAAACTCACGTAGACGGACGCATGGCGCGCAGTGTTACGCAGGGCGTGTAGGACGCGGCAGTATTTACCTATAAGTAAGTAGGTAGGATTTTTCTGAGGTAGACGTGTCTGTAAATATATTTATGTGAAATCCCGATTTTCGCGTTGGCTTGTGATAGGCGACATTGATATTAAATATTATGTACAAGTAGTATGTCTATAAATAGGTTCCTAATGAATCATTTGATTGTCGTCACGGGTGTCCAATCTCAAAGCAAGGTATCAATATACATTTTACATAAATGTAATGTAATTGATATTACTATGTACTAATATTTGCAAGTTATAAGTAAGTACATGTAAAAAAACTTGAGTGCGTCTGTATTACTCAACTAAAATTAAATACTTACACTATCTATTCTTTATTACCTATTCAACTTTCGAAGTAAAAACTAGAAACATTTATAATAGTTTATGCAAGATATACATATATCTTGTATAAACCATTATAAATGTTAAAGTCTGGATGGATAGATGTTTGTTACTCAATCACGCCAGAACGGCTGAACAGATCTAGATGAAACTTGGGACAGAGATTGATTATAGTCTGGTATAGCAAATAGATTACTTATTATCCCAGAAGTAAGTCCTGTGGGCAATTCCCGAACTCCACGCGGGTGAAGCCGCGGGCAACGCTAGTTTTACATAAAACGTAAAGAAAATCGGCTGTACTGGGCTCTCTTAATTTCAGAAGCGTTCATCAATGAAAATATGTACATTTTATGAAGCAATTAAAGGTTTTTTTTTATATGGAAAGAAAAACAATCCATATCTTTTTTTCATTAAACTGAACAAAGTAAAAAAATAAGAAACAAATATTTTACTAAATCTGATCATCTAAACGTAATCATTTGCAATATCGAAACGTAGAAACAGTGACGGAGGCAATCGAGTTACCATATTCAATAGAATAAATTTCTATTTCTATAATAATACTAATTAGCAGAATTTTGCTCGTAGTAATAGTGATATCATGAGATGTTTGCTACCCAGTATTACAAGACAAGCCATTTATTTATTTATTTTTGCTGCGATAGCTTATCTATTTTGTCCTATCAAATCTAAGCCATTTTGAATAAGACTCCTCGTATCTTTTAAAACACAAATGAATTCTTTGCTTTTAATACAGCCTCTTATTCGATTCGCAACATGTTTTATGTTACTAAATAATCATACTATTAAATAAATTGGTGACTGCTGTTATTAAAAACGTAGAGTATGTACGTAACGTTTTTTTTGGAATATTTAGCTTAAATGGCAACATTCAAAGCTACGTCGTCTATGATAAAAACAGAAGATGTCATAATTGTCACTTGTCACTTCTCTGTCTTGATCAAGGAACTTATACGGAATGAGTACGAACAAAATTTTGAAATCAAAAAACCGTTTGAAAATGAACTTTATCTCAAACGAATAGAGTACTTACTACTTTAATTAATTAAAAGGGGGAAAAATACTTCAGAGCGAGAACGCGATCAAGAGTGGATTGTGTCCTTGTCTAACAATTGCCAGTACAAAAAAAAAATCTTGATAGCTAAACTAGCACATACATCGTATCGGGATTAATTTAATATTCAAATAATAATTTCTTGCGAAATACAGTAACCTTAAATAAATTATGTTATTTCTGAATGGCAAAATAGATGACACTCGTATAAACAAACAATATGGCCTATACAATTTCGCGCTGAAGTCATATTTTTGCGTTATCAAGTTCTTTTTACATTACTTAAGTGAAATCTTCCTCTTTAAATGTCGTGAAATCGAGTTCTGTGAAGGGGTGTAACAGTGAAGGGTTTGCTGGATGTGGAATTTCTTTTTTCAGGTAAGATCGTATAACTTTGTTTACAAATTACGACTATAGTGACAATGTTCTAGATATATAAACGGAGATCTTGAAAATATTGTAAAGAATACGTCTTTTCTATTATCCATATCGGTATTTATAGTCTTGTGAAAATGCGTACAAAATACATTATTAAATGCAGTAGCAAAACTTAATCAATTACTCCATTTTAATAATAACAAAAATAACTTCTCAAGAAGTTATTTTTGTTATTATTAAATAAACGAATTCTACCTTTACTTTTTTGAATACTGTTTATTGTCTGTGTATTAATAATACTGTTTTGTTTCCATGTAGACTCTCAATAAGAAAATTTTCAGCAACGGGCTTGAAGTTGTCCATTTAAAGAAGTATTCAACTAATTTTTAATATTTTTTACGCAAACCCTGCGTAGGGAACTATTGCTGTTTTGACATGGAAAGAAAAATGGATCGCAGGTTCAAACCCTGCTCGCACTAGAATTTTTCTTTCCATGTCAAAACAGCAAGTATTCAACTATTGCCTAGTTTGCAACTGTCTTCCATAATCAGCATCTTCGCACTTAAATTTAAGATTACTGACTCATACCAAAACCAACAATAACATAAAATCATAAGTTTTATAATGTATAGTGTGATTAATAAATTTATCAAATACTACATATTATGTTGTTTGAAAATGCTACATGCTCATGCTTCATCTATGTGAATGTTGCAGCCCTGTTCGCTTTAAAATCTCTTTACAAATGAAGGATGTAACCTAAGTGTCACGTATTCTTCACTTCAAAGACCTATCCCATTACAGAGTATTACAGTATGCGTAGGCTTCGGCTTCGCCCTGTTTTTGATTATAAAAGAATAACTATCCCAAAAATAATTATTATAAAAATATTTAATTAGAAAGGGATGACATCCACTATCGAAGTTTTCTCGCTCGGAACGGTTTTCCGCTGCACGTCCTCATTCCAGTTAGTATATAAGTTTCTTGGTCTTGGAACTTATATACTAACTGGAATAAAAATCTTGATGTGGGGTTTTGTTGCGAATAGTTGTGTATTTTATTTGTTTACCAGTCTTATTTGTTTTGTGGAAAAGTACAACACGAGAAATGTACAGTCAAGGTGTGCATAGATGATACGGGCCACAACAACGCCATTGAGTACAGTTGCTGCTAGCATGTGTGAGGAGCATTTTATGGTGAACAGTGTAATGCCGATGATGAGGGCATGCCCGCGCCACCGGCCGCTCAGTCATTTGAAGAAGTTCTTCTAAGATAATAATGTTACTGTGAAATACTTGTGTTTTTCACATTATTGGCGGGTTCGTTTCCCGGTTCAGGCAGGTGATTATTTAAAAAAATTTGAACGCAGTTCTAATTATTTTAAAAATCAAAATGAATTCTTCTTTTAGTAAAACTTCCTATATAAGGTGATTGATTTAGCGAGAGATTCAAGTGAACTGTAAATTTTCAAAATGGCTTCGAGAGAACCCGAAACGAGGAAATCGACAAATTACTTATATTACGACAAGAGGGTGTGCTATGAACAGGCACTCACCTGATTGCTCCCTGGGCGACGCTTTCCAATCCAGAACCTCCACGAAGGAACCTTCTCAACTAACCAGAGCTGCTAGCAGACTTACCTGGTGCCGGTTCCGTTACCTTCAACTTTGTCCGGCTGGAATCCAGGAAATACGCGACGAGCACCCAATTCAATGCACACTCACGATTGGACGAAAAACTAGCGTTATTAGTACAACTTCTAGGGAATTTTGAAGCGTCACAACGGTTTTATTAATTAAACGAGAAATTCAGTGCGCTCACGAGTCGCACCTACGAGAGCCAGCAAAACGGCCCGCTCGGTACGCGTGGCGCGCCACACGCGCTTTAGCAAACACATGGTCGATCGCGAAACAAACGTAACAATGCCGAACTACAGGTATACGAACCAGGAGTACCAGAACATGGTGATGTGCTACAGGGAATGTGGAAATGTTTTTCTCAGAGTACAAGCCCTCTTCCTGCAGCGTTATAGGAGAAGACCATCTCTGCAGACTATCCTAGGTGCTGTTCACCAGGCACCAGGACTATGGGGTCTACATGCCACCAGCTGCAGGTGGAGGTAGGCAACAAGTGTCAGCAAGAATTGAGAATGACATCCTCGATTCAAAATCATTCAACTACGGATCCACTAACAGTGTTGTTTACCTACAAAAATACTAGTTTTCTGTAGGTAAGGAAATTCTCAGAAACAGCGTGTATCTGCATCAGTTAAGTAGGTAGGTATGTCACGTCCACGTCTGCTATCTCTAGGACGATTGTTCAAATCAATCCACGCTCCGTACTGACAGTTCACATCTGTAGTACGAGTAGGTACAACCAAAAAACAGCTGACGGATGTTCGAATGGTCATAGTCGACATGAGTTACAAAATTTTTCGAGTTTTGTACACACATTTTCAAATTCGAGTTTAACACATCAGCTGTTTATTAGTTTACAGATTTGTAGGTAGATAGATGCTGTAGAATACGATTTGTTTTGATCGCACCTAGGTTCCTTTTCGTAAAGTTGTAAGGAGGGAATTTATTTAACGTAGGCTACATCTTCTTATTTACATTATACCTAAGCGATAATTTATTAAAATAAGACTAGATCGAGTTGTGAAGTCTACCTACGTTCATACGTTGGTGTAATTTAAACATCATCACGCCTGGATTCCCCAAAGAGATAGGCAGAGGTGTATTTTCGAACGACCACTACATTTCACCAGCGATATTGCTACGCCCCAAGTAATAGCATGTCAGGGCAGGTGTTTGTGTCCAGACTCGTATAAAATAACTTTACTTTCGCAAGTCGATGGCAAAAAAGTCAATTAAACAAACAAAGACAGTAGGTAGGAAGAAGTTTAGGTTTGTTTAGCCATGGGTTTTAATTTAACCACTCCGGAAAGTTAATGTGTGAAGATACTACAGCGGCGGCTCGCGCGTGTGTGAAAATATGTAGGTATAACAAACACAGACACAAAGGAAACAATCAAGCAGCCAACAAGCCACGCGGGGTTAGTTAAATGTATGGTTTCTTATTGAATGAGAGGGAACCGGGATGTAAGGTATTGCCGAGATAGATTTAGCAGTGAGCGGTGCGCCGCGGGATGTCGAAGTGTGCGGTGGGGACACTGCACACGTGCGACGGGCGCGGGTTGGCAGGCGCAGAGCCTGTAACGCTCGCCTTTTCGCGATCATGTTTATTCTGGATTCTGGATGAGTTATTTGACATTAATTCAATACCTGTCGTAAGTTATTATGGCGACAAATCGAGAATCTGCCGATAAGCACCGCGTTCGCGGTATATGCTACTTGTAGTGTAGTGTACGAATCCCAGGACATTGATGAGGACAAATACATCACCGTGCTACTAACTGCATAATGACTATGATGTTGTGAGATGACGAGCCAAGATTGCCTTACAATTTAAAAGTATAAATAGCGCAAACTTATCTAAAAACAAATTGAAGACATATTTATTGAGTTTGTTTCAGTCGTTAGGTAGTCAGTGGCCCAAAAAAGTCTGACAACCAGTCTTACCAAGGGGTATCGTATTACCCAAACTAACTGGGTTGTGGAGGTCAGATAGGCAGTCGCTCCATGTAAAATACTGGTATTCAGCTGCATCCGGTTAGACTGGAAGCCGACTCCAATATAGTTGGAAAAAGGCTAGGCAGATGATGAAGACATATTTATTGAGGAAGGGCTACTACAGTGTCGATGAGTAGCGATAGATGATAAGCGACAGCCGTAATATTGTTTTTCTGCATTGGAAATACTTTTAAATGGTGTGTTGTTTATTATTGTTTTGAATTTTTTATACTTAACATTGAGATTTTTTTTTTTATAATGTCATTTTGTTTTTATTATTGTACTAGCTTACGCCCGCGACTACGCCCGCGTGGATTTCAATAATTGACCCCCGTGATCATGCTACTGGAATAAAAAGTATCCTTAGCGTTAATCCAGATAATAAGCTGTCTGTGTGCTAAATTTCATTCAAATAACAAAGAGTAACAAAGATCCATCCCTCCATCCATCCTCACAAACTTTCGCATCATATACGAAAATCGGGATTTCACATATATATTTACAAACACGTCTACCTCAGAAAAATCCTACCTACTTACTAATAGGCAAATACTCCCGCGCCCCGCAAACCCTGTGCCACACTGCGCGCCATGCACCCGTCTACGTAAGTTTCGAAGCCCTATTTGACTATTTTGGGGGAGATTCTTTTCTTATAACAGCAGCTTTCAGAGGCAGCTTTCGTTATGCGGCTTCCAAAGTATGGAATAACTTGCCACCACCGATAAGACAAATCAACAAGATAGACAGTTTTAGAAGTCGTTTACGGCAGTATCTTGTGGAGGCACAACGTAAGCTGGATATGGTTGTCCTAAATGTCTCAGTTATATGATGTACGTTTCCACCTAAATTAACCTGAGCGTAACACAGTTTCTGTATCAACAAATGGTAATTATTATGAATGGATACCGTCAGACTACAATTATTACGATTAAAATTATTTATTAATAATTCGAACCTATACATGTGACATCTACCAACCCGCACTGGGCCTGCGTGGTGAATTATAGCCCATTCCCTCTCATAGAGAGGAGGCCTGCGTTCCAGCAGTGGAAACATTATAGGCTGCTGCTATGCTATGCTATGCATATTTTAACATTATTATTGACAGGCACTTACCTTTCATCTCCTTCCTTCCATCTATGTACGAATCACAGTGGTATCATTTTATTAATTTGTTATACCGATCCACGGTTAGGAAATCTTTGCGTTAATTTAATTAGTCTGTTGCGTTCGGCTGCTTGCAACGTATTGAGCGAAATGCATGAATAAATAAAATATAATACTGTGCGTAAATAGTCATCGTGTCAAACAGGTTCTATTATCATGCGTCCGTGCCAT
This sequence comes from Noctua janthina, assembly GCA_963576755.1. Taxonomy (NCBI): domain Eukaryota; kingdom Metazoa; phylum Arthropoda; class Insecta; order Lepidoptera; family Noctuidae; genus Noctua; species Noctua janthina. The sequence continues at coordinate 20,902,666 of OY755053.1, read as the reverse complement.
TTATCTATCCATTTTTTTGTTCTGTTTTGCACTTTCACGATATTTATTATTTCGTAGTTTATTTAGTAATAATTTACTGTATGTTTATTTATTTTTTTTGTACACATTTATTATACATATTCTATTTAAGTACCTTTTCACCACTACCATTGACACAACACAAAAAACTGTTTTACATCCGTGACCTCTCTAATCCAGGTCCAGTTGAAAACCAGCGTCAGGCACTAGTTGCCCGGCATTTTGCTGAACTGGTCCTATTTGGCGCAGCTATGAGGCACACCGTGTTACCTACATTTTTTTTTTTTTTGTTTAGTGTTAAGTTTTATGTTTTTCTTGTATTATTTTCTCTATTTTCTTTCTATAAACAGTAAACGCTTTTATAACAAGTTGCCCAAATCAGTTATAGAACTGACCGATGGAAACTTCAAGAACTACATCAAACGTGTCCTTATTAAAAAAGCATATTTCAAAATCAAGGGCTGCGTTGAAGATAAAAATGTTTGGCTTTAGTTCCTTCTGCTAATGCGGCTTCCCTGGAAGCTCATAAACGGCACAAATATGTGGATGCCTCTAACTATTCCCAATCTCATTTTTTCTCTTCTTTCGAATCAATTTTTTTACAATAGTTTTCAAATCATTTATATGTCGGATAAGTCAAGATTTATTCCGTTAGGCTCGTACATCATGTGGGCAGACGATGGGTTTCGTGCTATGGAAACACACTGGGTGCGAGACACTGTTTCTAGCAAAACTAACAAATGACTTGAGATTACAACTTAACACAATAACACGGGGCACAATGAATCGGATACAGTTCCAAGACGTCTCAACTCCACCGCAATCAGACATAGACTGTCACCCTCGCCTCGAGCTGAACATCAGGGCTCTGTAGAAGCACGCTGTGGTGTGGGTAGACTGGTAAGTAGGTCGCGTCATATCACCAGTGCCCACTGGAGCGTTTGCCGATTCATTTTATGTCCGTACTAACGACCGGATCCGACATATACATCTTTTACTCAGAATAGTCACAGCACTGATGACAGTATTTGTGTCACTTGTTTAATTTAGTATTTTACTATATTTTCTAACCTTTGCAGAGATTCTTTTTTACCTATTGTTTGTGAATGTGTGAACATTGTAGGCTTTGTAGATTCCCAGCTGCTTGTTAACTTTTTTCTTATTTTACATCTTTTGTGTAGTAAGTAACAACTTATTGTCGTGCCTACGCTGTCCCCCCATACTTAAGTAGGTACAAATGCTGTAACCATGATAATATTGTAATACCAAATAATTTGAAAAGGTAACCATGGAGTTTCTTGCCGGTTCTTCTGCATAGGAAACGACCAACGCGAACCGTGCACCTTTTTGTCGACGTTTTATAAGTGCCCATCTAGGCCTATGTAAAATAAAATATATTGATTTTTTTAGAACTATGATACACGTGTGTCATAATTTTAATTGAAGAGTGTGTACATCAATTTTTGAGTCAATCGACCCAGAGAATATAAAGAACACACACACGAAAACAAACAAAAATACAGAAAATTCAACCCCCCATTTCACCCTCTTAGGGGTGGAATTTCGATAAACCCTTTCTTAATGGATACCTACTCTTCACAAAGAATACACCCTCCAAATTTCATGTCTCTAGGACCAACGGTTTGGGGTGTGCGTTGATATATCATTCAGTCAGCCAGTCAGGACTTTGAATTTTATATGTATGGATTACTCATAGATTATTTAATGACAAATGGGATATTTTTAAATGGACATCTGTATAATTTTTCAGCACACTAGGTAACTCCACTAATTAACTGAATGCATACCAGAAAAATGAATGCTGTGCAAAAAAAACAATTGATTAACTAAAAGTGCCCTACAAAAGAAACTAAAAAAACACACAAAACGAGATGACCTTTTTTATCGAATTCACACCAAAAATGTGGTTCGTACATCGGATATATGATTTATAAAACAAAAATACGAATTGTTTATCAAAAATACTAACTTGCACTCTAAATTGTACAATCTTACTACGGAATTTCTAAAACTGATATCTACAGGTGCACCACAATAAAGGGGTATGTATTACAATACCGAAATTTAAAAGACCGTATTTTAAAATACCTATGGACAAAATCCCGAAAAATTAAACGCCGAATGATTGTTTGATCGAAAGTTTTAAATCCCGAAAGTTCATTTGCCCGAAAGCTTAAAATCCGTCCGTGTTAATATGTTTCTTGAACTAAGGAATTAATAATCTAATTATAAATCTTATTTTTGACATTCCATTTTTACAATTGAATTTTACAATTACATATTGTTACTGATCTTTTCATAACAATTTGTTTTTTTTTATTTATATTTGACATTCCATTTTATTATTATTCATAGAAAATTTGATGTCATACCATTGATCTTTTTTATAATAATTTAATTTTCGATTTTCCTTTTTTTAACCTTTTCTTTCATTGTATAATGAATTATTTTAAATTGAATGTGGATTATAATGTTTTTGAATTTGTTATTCTATATTTATTATCTTGGATTTTAATGGTATTGTTTTATTTTACTTTTCTATACAATGTATTAGATATAGTTCTGAAAGAAATGACTTAGTCCGCCAGTCGCCGCCTCGAGCAAGCTGTACCGAGCGGAAGGTCCTCGATGCACTGATAACGATTACAATCAGGGCAAATTTGTTGTTTGTTTGACCATCAAATAAATATATAAAGTAGACATAAACCTCCTCGTAAAGATCTTTTTAGTTCCTAAATGTCTTTAGAAACGAGTGATTCTGGGCAACAGTTGAATGTTTTCAGGAACCGTAAAGGTATCTGTCACGCTGTAACGTTTCATTGAGAAGAGGAATCGGATAGTAATGAAAACAATCAAATGCTACTTTGCACCAATGATTGCGGCAAGGTTAAATCAATTGAGAAGTAAAGAAGCAGCCGCGCTGAGCTCGCTGCCGGCCGGCGCTTCGCGGCGGCGGCGGCCCGAGCGCCCGCGCGCCCTCGTCGCCGTTGTACTGATGTATATCCGTAGCTCAGTGACACTCACTCGCCATCGCCACTAACAGCCTGCTCTTTTATATATTTTATTGATATGTTTATGAAATGAAATCTAACAATGTTAAAATGATTTTGGTTTTTAATTTTTATACCTAAGTACTACAAATTGTAATAATTTATGAGTAGGCAAGGTGAACATGTTTCCCTCCCAATGAAGCAGGTTTTATGAGAGTTTCTCTTTCTCCTCCATACATGATAACGAATGCCCTTCATTATCATGTATGTGAGCGATTGGCTCAGAATTTGGAAAATCGTTGTCCAAGGCACTTTTCTTGCTTAAAATGTTGTTAATTGCTTAAAGTTCTCCTATCACAAACAACCAAAAAGGTACGTGTCGTAGATTCATAGTTTCGGCCTACACCAAATTGAATAAACACTACTATAATAATTATGACCGTAACATGTTTACAAGAAAATTTCTCTTCGTGAAATTTGACATGCGGCCAAGAATGAAAGTTTCAGGGCTCAGCCAACAAACTATAAGCCGAAGAGCGTTACCTACTTGTGGAATAATATCGTCGTTTATATTTATGAGGCCGATGTAGTTAGTAGGCAAACGCGAACTGTCTCGTCGTACTTTCTGAGCCTAACAAACTGTGTGAAAAGTTTGTAAAGTTGGCGTAATTTTCTATCAACTCGGTTACTTCTACAGTTCCACGGTTGGCGTACGATTAGGTACTCCTGATCCAGAAACATACATTTTAGGTATCATTGAGGATGTGGTGAGTACCTGCCTGTATGGTTGCTCCACTAGGGGGCGGAGGGCCAGGCGCCGCAGCTGGCTGTAGGCTGGTCGGCGCTGCACTTTTCAAAACTTTCCCGCGCCGAAGTTTAAAACTTTTCCTTGGCACTAAACTGATCACAAGTTTATCACTGCGCTTTGGTAGTCACTTCACAGTTGGCTGAACTGGCGGTGGAGCGGTATCGAAGCTGTGGAAGCACGGGTGGCGTGTGGCACGGATTGCGGAGCCGGCGAGCGGCGTGCGGCAGCGAGAGCGGTGGAAGCGCGTCGGCGGTCGGGCGCACAGTGAGCCGCGGCCGCGCTGCGCCCCCGCGCCCCGCGCGCACACGCCCCGCCCTCCGGCACCAGCAGTACCACAGGACATGGACAGAGAACCACCGTACCACCGCCAGCAGGAACCAAGCGTAGCGACGCGGAGCCAGCAAGAACAGAAGCTCTGCTTGACTACACAGCAATTTTTCTTGGGAATCTATAATTTCCTTCATAGATATAGGTATCTTTCTCTGATTTCCTTTCAAACGGTTTTGCACTTACAGATTTCATTTTACCTATTATATAAGTAAAGGCAACTTCTAATGTAAATAGGCAACACAATTATTTTTGTTGTTTAACAGTTGGCTTTGAGTTGTTTTGTTTTTGTTTTAACAAAAAGAATACGAAAGACTACTGAAGCTGTTCACACAGGTAGTAGTCGTTCGTTGGTCCGCAATGTACCTAGGTAGGTAGGTACATTGCGAAGGTAGTTGGTAGGTATCGAATTTTTATATCAGTTTATTCGTGACTAGCTGTGTCCGCGGCTTCACTTACATGACAATGTATTCTATTGGAACTATACATTAATGGGAAGGCATAGTATACTCAGAATATTATCTACAACCTCGGTTGTTTTGTTAATTTGAACTTAAAAGTAGGTTACATCTTTTGAAAATCTAAAACATCATACTTCTAAAACAGTTGTAACTACCTAATTATGTATGATCTCTCCTGAGTCAATTAATAAAACTCCTTCGATACAATTTATTTTATTTCTCTGAGGACTGGATTAGCCCTTTGAAGAATAAACGGAAGAATATGTAAAAATACGCATTATTAGAGAAAATTACAGTAATGGATAAACTTAATGTGATTGGGTACAGTAAAACCAAGAAGGGTATCAGAAGGATATCAGTATCGATATAGCCCGAAGACTGGAATTTAAGTGATCGGTTGACAAAACGCTTGTTCCATTCCTGTAACGAAATATTATTGTTCCAGGTAGGATGTTATATGATACCCCGTACTCCTCTTCTTTGGGTAATATAGGCATGAACTTGTTTCTTGGCCTTCCTCTCCACCGCAGTAGACTAGGCCTCAGGCTCAGTCGTAGCTGCATCCCGCAGAGCTTGTGAAGCCTGCGTGGACGCCGAAGACACATCGGACAACTCCAGTTCCTGAGCCACCTGCCTTGCCTTGCCTTTGCCTTTTCACTTACGTCTCCCATTTTCGGATTTTTGTATTAGGGACCAGGCGTGGATCGGCAGCTAGCTACGCGCATGCAAAAGTTGGTGATGCCCTCCTCGTGTCAGCGGTGAGTGGCCGAAGGCCGCAAGGGCTTTTCTGGGGGTAACCTCTTCTCAATAGCGGCTAATTTGGCGTCAACTATGCCACCAATTTCTAACGCTATAGAACGCTGAAGTTCGGCCTCTGACTCGTTAGATTGAAAAGGCCTAGCTGCTGCAGCACCCTGGCTAAGTCCCATCAAAGAAGCGGCTGCGGTTAGGTTAGGCTTGTCATTCATTCATCCTGGCTACTAAGGACGGTGACCTGCGCTGTCAAATTCTCGTCCTGCGTAGAGTGACTGGTTAGCTGAGAATTTAAGCTAGCGTTTTCCACCTCTAACCTTTCAATGTTCATTTCAAAGGTCGATCGCGAAGACAACTCAACCATTGCGGCTTGTACTGTCACTGCTGCCAAGTTGAGGCTGTGGACATCACTCCCTTTGAGGTTACGCGACTGGTTTGCAACTCCATCGATTTTTCAAAGGCTTTGTGTTTTGCCTGCATCGTTTTGACCAACATATCTGGTTTTGGCACGTTATGCTATGCCGTTGGTCGAGTTTTAGCCTGCTTAGCGGGTATAAATAATTTCTCGACTTGGCAAACGAGGTTGTCGACATGTGGAATGTGAACTCGGCTATCATTGTGCCGATCGTCGTGACGGCCAATGGCCTTATAGCCAACGGCCTCGACGACCATCTTTCGAAGCTCTGCTTAGGCGGTTGGATCAAGGGCCTGATTCAGAAGGCAGTACTCCTCGATACGGCTCGCATTGTGAGGAGGTTCCTGTCTCTGGAGCCCTAACCACCGGTAGCTTGGACCCTGCTCCCGATACCGGCGGACCACTACTTTTTATATTTTTTAATGTTTTTTTTTGTATGGTTTTTGTTAAGAAATATTTAAAAATGTAATTAGTGTGTAAGAAAATAAATAAAGGAAATAATAATAATCATTTTATAAACAACGCCGAAAACAAATCGAAGGCTACCTGGCAAATAATATGACGGCGCCTCCGTCAACGTCAGACATCAGGTTGACTTTTAGCTGTCAAAGTCAGCCTAGCGAAGCGTCATTGTCGATGGTTGTGAGGACGGCTATCTTGACAGTGACACACTGTTGTTCGAGACGGCGCCCGCACACCACGCTTGTGACGAATCGCTTTGCATCCGAGTGATAGTTTAAATCTAGTGTTTTAATTACGTTGGTGTCGTGTTGCATAGACTGTACATTATTCGGTTGACTGTGTATTTCGATTATTAAACCCTGTGCTGATTAAATAACTGTGATTGTAACGAGGACTTGTGATTTTTCTGCTCACGCCCACCTGCCTACCTACCTACCCACATACATCACAAGATGAGTTCTGATGAAGGCCCTCCTGCCCCTTCAAATAAATAAAACCCAATTGTGTTTCCGACAAGAGTCAATCATGTACGTAAATCAAGGTAATCTATCGTTTACACATACCACAGATATTGCAAACGAATTTGACAATTATTTAATTGACGATATTGAAAATAATGCTAAAGCTAACATCACGTTAAGTAATAGTAATTTAAACATTAAATTCCCTATCCATGCAACCTGTTACAATTGATGACATTAAATAAGTAACAGCACCTCCATTAGCGCATATAATTAACTTGTGTATTGCTGATGGCATATTCTCAAACCAGCTCAAAAAAGTTGTAATAAAATCGGTGTCCCCTTGTTTCGCAGACAGTAATCTCACTACTTTAAACCCTGCAGACAGAAACAGTAGCCCCGCATAGCCCGTCGACTACGCCTTATTATAACATTTTGATATTCACCTTGACGTTGAAACGTTCAGTTCACAACGTTTCAACGTCAACCTATTTAGGTTAGGTTAGGTTAGAACTGTGGGTAGGAGGAGACCTGTCGTTGCCGACCGTCGTTCGCTCGATGGTCGGCAGCGCAGAGTCTCGGGACGCGGTGATGTCCTTCTGCGAAACCGTCATGTCGCAGAAGGACGCTGCGGAAAGGGAGAGGGAGATAACGAGCTTCCGCCCCTCTCGCAGCAGACGCACCGGGCGTCGGCAGAGGGCGGACAACGCCCTCTTCCGGCCCCCCTAAATAGGTCCAGGGGCGACGGATTCGGGGACATCCGTCGACCCGATACGGCGGTGCGTTGTGTTCCACGCGCGCCTCTCTCAGACGTAACGGGGGGAGTCTTACACCTCACTCCCCCCCGGGACGAGGCCCGCAGGTCAGGCGGCACTAGTCTGGGGCAGCGGTAGTCGCATCAGATCTTGTTGCCCCCCGGCGCAAGTGTGCGAGGGAACACTGGTGTGGTTTTAGTCAGTACGAGTCTGACAGACCCCTCCGCTCTCCCCAGGGCGGAGGACATCCATTGAGGATTTCCACATCGAGAAAAAAAAAAAAAAAATTGAAAAAGGTTAGAACTGGAACCAACTATAGCGGCCGACGAGCGCTACGTCGAAATTGGTCGCAGTAATAAAATTACGGCACTCGAACAATTATGAACCGCAAAATAAACACAGTACGTACGTGTATATTAAGTCACTATTAATGGGAATAACAACATTACCCGTATTGTTTTTGTAACTCGGTGTTGTTATTTTATAGGAGGGTATGCATTTTGTCAAAGGTATGAATTGAAGCATTTAGAAACTGTCACTCGATAAAATGTTTTTCTTGGTAATAAGTTTTATATTAACTAAACAATATGAGTACCTATCAAGAATATTTGATTTGTTATTCTTTGATATGAATATCGAAACATTAAATTTATTTTATTTGTAACAAAAATCTACGATTTAATTTTATTCGAAGTAAGTATTCTGCGTATTGAGTATTCGATGAAATGATAATGTGAGAAAATATTGATATGAAACGAAATTCTATAAAACTTTTGTCTAGATAACAGTGTGTAACCAATAAAATCCTTATACAAAGAAGATGATAAAACGGATTTAAAAAACTATAGACCTGTAGCGAAAATTCCAATTTGTTCATAATTTTTGAGAAAATTATTTATAACTCTTTTTACGCTTGTTTCGAAAAATATGAATTATTTTGTAAAAAAACAAAAGTGATTCCATAAAAATACAACAGTTAATATGGCACTCTCCGACCTATTAACAAACATCGTGTCATCTGTAGATAGGAGAAATCCGATCTGTGTTATTTACACTGATATGGCCGAGGCTTTTGATTATGTGGACCATAAAATTCTGTTATACAAGATACATAGTTACGGTATAAGAGGGAACATCCTTCAGTTGGTAGATTCGTCCTTAATAAATACACACACACACAATAATACACAGAAATTTCTAGAATTTTTCCGAGAGTATAATAGAAACCATATAAGCATCTTAACCAAGGCACGTAAAATATGGTGTACCACAGGGTAGCGTACTGGGGCCACCACTTTCTTTAATATAATATTAACGATCTCCCGAAAGTAACAACAAACAAATTTTATGTATGCACCACGTACTTTGTATTTACCGATCTCCCTTAAACGACAGCATTTATTCATTCCTTACTGCCCTCAATAACATTATTTCAACTCTCACTTCTTACAAATCGGTTATCATAACTGGAGACATTAACTTGGATATCAAACCTGATACTCAGGATTCACGAGCCCACGAATATCTCAACACCCTGGAAAATCATCGGATTTCTATCAGCTCATACACATCCGACGATAGGCAAAAACTGCCTAGTAAAGAAAGAAAAAACAAAGTGCTCGCCGAAGTTCCACCTCCGGTCTAAAACCAGGCCTAAGTATTTCATGCTTGCCCGTACCGCTATTGGTGCATCACCAATATTGAGGTGTGCGCTGGCCGGCGGCCGTCGTCGGGGCGCATAAAACACCAGGGCCTCCTTGCATACAAACAAAATAACTTAACAATAATCATAGAACACACATCGTAGTACACAATTGTGATACGATCCACAAGTACTATCCTTACTTTGGTCTATGAGTCAACGGTAACAGATCATCGTTCTTCCCTTTTGTGTATAAATACGCAAAATAAAAAAAAAATTAGAATCAACCCCCGAAAAAAAGATATTTAAAGTAGACTATGAAGCACTTGATAATACTATTAAAAACCAAGAATTAACCCCCCTTTTTCTTATCTCTGACCCAGACAACGCTATAGACAAGCTTACACAAATAATGAAAAATGCCATAAATGGATGAACGACATTTGTCAGAGTTCCTGCATGTAAAAGAAAAGTTAAAAAGTTGAAACCGTGGATTCCTCCATGCTTGCTGCGTTATATCTAGAACCGAGATTCCCTCCACAATAAAGTTAAACAGTCACCAGACAATCAAACTCTACTTTTAACATATAAGCAATACAGAAATTTATGCACAACACTTTTGAAAAAAATGAAGAGAAAGTTTGATTCAGAAGAACTAAATAAGGCACAACACAACCCTTAAAAACTACGGGACTATAAAAACCATCACTAATACACTGAAGAATAAGAACTCTTCCAACCAACTGATAACTCACTCTTACTCGCCCAGGCACTCTTGTAACGATGTAAACGAATTCTTTGTCAACATTGGAAAAAAGCTCGCAGAAAATATAAACGCCACCCAAATCCACTCAACTCCCCCTAAAACTACAAAGTTCGATAAATTGTTCGTTTTAGAACAGACGAATCCTGAGGAAGTTTTAAGTACCATTAACCAGCTAAGGTTTAATGCTGCTACTGGTTGGGATGGCTTATACCAAACCTTTGCACCTATACTATGCCACATCTTCAACCTTTGCTTTCATTCAGCTATATTCCCATCATCTTTTAAAAGAGCAATTATTCATTCTATCTTCAAGGGTGGTGACGATTCCGCCCAGAGTGGGGAGTCATTTGATGATTTCCCATCCGAAAAAAAAAAAAGAAAAGAAAGGGTGGTGACGAAACCCTACCAAATAACTAACGCCCAATAGCTGTTCTTAGTGCACTGTTCAAGGTACTTGAACGCCTCTTAAATAGGCGATTAGTCCAATACCTCAAACACTTCAGACTACGCACTTGGAACTTGGTAGGTAGGATAGGATTTTATACAAAAATAAAAAAATAAATGATTAAGGGGTGACTCCCAAAGATAAATCTGTGGGGTGGTAAAATGTGTCCCCCCCCCCTCTAATTTCAAAAGTAAGAGGAGGAAAATTCTGAAAAAAAAATTGGATTGTAGAACATAAAAAAACTTTCAACGACAATTGGTTTGAATAAGATTTGATGTTTAGTTTTTGAGATATGGGATTTTTTGATCAAACTGCAGCAGTGACTTTGTTTTTCATTAATTTGGAAAACAAATTTAGTTTTGCTGTTGAATGAATAAAATACAACATATTATGAATGAGCCTTAAAAATATTTTTATATATTAATTGGTGCTACGGAACCCTTTATGTGTGAGTACGACTCGCAGTTGGCCGGTATTTTGGAAATCAGTTGAAAAGACTTGCTGGTATGGAAACAAAAAGTTTACACTTCCAAAGTAATTTTTAAGTATCCATTACAATTTCTATAACACGTATACAATTTCTAACAATGTATACATGTTATCAAAATTGTCATGGATCACTTAAAAATTACTTTGGAAGTGTAAACTTTTTACTGATTTTGCTTCGTTTATAATACTGTGAAACCAATGTATACCCAGTTTTGACACAGTTTGATGATTAGGTAATTTAGAAAAAAATGTTGTTCACTATTTTTAGAATGGTAGAAGTTAAGATATTTTAGAAAATGTGACAATGTATATATATTATTACTCGTGACTGTACACCTGCCGCGAGTCCTGTCTATGTTTTTCACAATGTGTATTAGTCACGCTTACTTACCTGCTGATCTAATGAAGACTATCGTGACTCCCATTGTGAAGAATAGGACTGGGGATATTTCGGATAAGGGTAACTATCGTCCCATTTCTCTTGCGACTATAATAAAGGTGTTTGACTTCGCTCGCATTATGGTCTAAAACGGTACTGTAAATAGCCTTTGACAATCGGGGATAAAAAAATTCCAGAATCGAATCAGTAGTTCCGAAGATTACCCTCAAAATTCAAAACCACGTAAACATAAAAACTTTACGCCTTCATTATTAGTATTGAAGATGAAATAAATTTGAACTATCGTAATAAACAAGCAAAGTACTCTGAATAAAATAAAAAATAAATTAAAATAACTTTTCGGATCAAAATGTGGTAGTCGGCGTAAAATTTTGGAAATATATTTACACACTGGGAGAGCCCGGTCGTTACTGACGGGATCGGATTTGCGCGGTCGATAAAATAGTTAACTTTGCCTTTAATTTACGAAATTAAGTTATTGTGTATTTATAAAATAAAATTTAGATTCTTTTAAAAGATTACCTTAAGATTAATGTGTAATTTTTAAATTTTCTTTAAAGTGTTTCTAAGATAAATCCATAAATAGGTGTTAATTGGTGGTGGTGGCAATAGGTGTTTCCCTAAATTACGTTTTTTCAACATTTTTTTCTGCTATATTTCGTATTAAAGTCAATAATGTTTGTAGTTAATTTACGAGTAGACCATAATAATGATGTTATTACTACTTTCGCACGCAAAATACGCGCTTTGGACGTGGAGTTGCGGACACCACCCCGTTATACAGTATTATTATTTTTTAATGTTCAGAATATTTTGTAGTTTTTTTTTCAGCGAAGCTCAAACATGACTCGCTCGTTACTTTTGCGGAAAAGAGGTTTTGAATATGGGTGATTGCCATTAACATATAATTAACTCGGATCCGGTCGTTTGTACTAACATAAAATGAATTGGAAAGCGCGCCTGTGTGCAGTGGTGACATCACGCGATTTACTTACCAGTCTACCCACCACACAGCGTGCTTCTACAGAGCCACACACTAGGTGCGAAACACTGTTTATAATAAACTAAGAAATTACTTGAAATTACAATTTAACGCAATAACACGGGGCACAATGAATTTGGTACAGTTCCAAGACGTCTCAACTCTGCCGCGATCAGACATTGACTGTCGGCCTCGCCTCGAGCTGTAACATTAGGGCTCTGTAGAAGCCACGCTGTGGTGGGGGTAGACTTGTAAGTAGGTCGCGTGACATCACCACCAGCGGACTTGCGATTCATTTTATGTCCGTACTAATGACCGGTTCCGACATATATTATTTTAAAAATTCTTTCAGGCCGTCGATAAGAATAAGAACTCAACTCTAACAATAAAAAAATAAGGTTCAAATTCTTCTTGCCTTTCCCACAAGTAGTGATCAAAATTTTTCAAAATGGGTGGATTTCGTGCACGGACTCTTAATGATAAATTGGTGTACTGATTGACAAACTATTATTATGATTGACATACGAGTACATGTTAATATTCTGACATTGTTTTTTCCTTTTGATTGACATACTTATTACCGCTTGAAATTATTGTTTAAATTTTACTAAGTAATGTTAGTCTGGATTTTTTTTTTAATTTTTTGTGTTTCTAATGATTTGACATTAAAATTTATTCGGTATCATTACAATTTCTATTTAATTTTTTAAATGAATATTAGTTGCATGCCCATGCGACGGAAGAGTATGGAGGACTATATATTATGTTAAAAAATCACCTATGTACCAATTACCTATGTTTACAAAGAAATAAATTATATGACTTTATAATTGCAAAAGGGATTTGTCAGATTTCTATTCACTACTTTCTAAGGAGAAATATTTAAAAATCGTAGAAAATAAATAGGATCAAACGATGTCAAATAATAACCCTTCTTTTGGGCTTCGCCGCAGTCGGGTAAAAATAAACACAAAAGTATTTCATTGTTATTAGGAAATTTCACAGCATTAAAAAAACAATAAAAACAATCACAAAAAGTGAATCTTTTCTTCTCTCTTATCTTACGAGGCGGACGTGTTTACTCCGCTGACAATTGAACTAAAATAGCCGTTCTTAGGGTTAGTTCACACCGAGACGTGAAGCAACACAACGCGGCACGCACTTTTCAGAATAGTGATTCAAAATATACTCGTAACTTTATTTACTACACAATAAGCTTACACTTTTTATCGCGATAATTCGAACGAAGCTTCACGCTACGCCGCGCTACGTCTCTGAATACCGCGTGACGTAAGCGCGACGCCGCGAGGCGCAGCCTGAAGCTGTTATGGTGACTTGTTTCTACTAAGTATTTTCCGTCCACAAACCACTGCTGGCCACTTCAAGCATAGTCGCGTCGTCGTCGCGTTGACTCTCACTCAAGTTTATGTTTCATTCTAAATAACAATTGCTGCTGTGCAATTTTGCTGAACAATAAAGTGAAGTGTCTGTTTGTAATTTTAAAATAACAGCTTTTTACTGAATGCATATGAAAGTATATGGTACTTATAACAAAAAAACATTTCTTTAAATTTTTGTCTGTCTGTCTGTCTGTCTGTTTCGACGAGTGCAAAGTAAAAAAAAATAAAGTTAAAGGGTATTATTGTAACGTTTTAAACAGTACCCAATGAAAGATGAGTCTACTTTAGCTGGCCTGAAACGGCTGTACTAGTTGGTCCCTGTTTCTAGTACTATAGTGATGTCTGTCACCTCTTTTACTAAATAAATGCAGATTTTTTCTAATGTACATGATGTTTTCATAGATGTATTGACAAGGTACTGTCATGATGTAAATTTCCTTAAACAGTTCCCTTAGAGAATCGCGCCTACGTTGATCATATATGGCTGTAATAGCTCTTCTCTGCAGAATAAATATAGACTCGATGACTGCAGCCCATCCCCATAGTAAAATACCGTATGACATAATACTATGAAAATAACTAAAATAGACTAGCCCCCCGTGGTATCTACATCAGTAAATTGAGGGATCACATCGCTAGATCGCCTCTATAATTGTTGGTTATTTATGTCTTTATTTAACACTTCAAGCATAAAAGTACAGAGGCGGACTTAATGCCATAGGCATTTTCTACCAGTCAACCTTTGGGTGATGCAGAGACAAGCAGTGGTAGGTGTATATCTGAAAATAATTTTAAATAATACTAAGATTAACTACAAGGATATATAAAATACTATATATAAATATCAAAATTTAAATTAATGTAAATAAACATTTACATAAATATACTAAAATAATAACACAAACCATGAGGAAAACATTACCGTTGTGACGAAACTGCCAGCTTCTTCCGAATGTACTCATGTGTTATGTGTTTATTTGTCTTGATATTCAGTTTTACAAGGCGTTTTTATTTCGGAATTCTAATTAATCGGTATTTTAATAATCAGACTTCGTATTTTTGATGTTTCGTATTATCGTTAAGTCGGACTTTTTGTTATTCGGTCTATTGAAACTCGGTATTTTGATTTTGAATAGTAATTATAAACGTTAGGAATATTAAAATTTAGGAATTATATAAATAGGATAAATGATAAATCGAAATTTTGAACCATTCAGAATTATGAAAATCGGTATTTTAATATTCGGATTTGTGACTGTCAAAATATGTTTTTTCGTATTTACGTTGAGTGGGTACACCCACTCAAAACTTTGTGCTGGTGGATGCATTGAATTTTACGAAGGCCATGGAGGTATTTATAGTAAGTTATAACATTAAAACTAATACTTACCATTAAAAAGAAACTTGTGAAAAAGTTGGAACTATGACCTCCAATATTTCCGGAAGCAGAAGGTTCCCAGGTTAACCGAAGGTTTGATAATCCTAATACAGTTCCAGATTCCCAAAAAGTCAATATTAAAGTTTATGTTGACTGTATATAATAAAGTTGCCTTTGCAACTTATTAAAAATAAGACCCTCGTCACATGCGTCGCTTGATCCGTTCCAGTTCGTCCAATTTCGGTATTTGCTAGAAACCTTTGGTGAAGCCGAAGGTGGGTGTTTTGGCTGAAGGTGGCCGAAGTCAAAGGCTAATCCGAAGCTTCGGTCGGAAACTAATCACACGGGACACGGGCTGCGCTTGGTGATATCCCGCTGGCTAGGCAACCAGGTCCACGTAGTGTATGCGTCACGTCGGCGTCACTCAGCGGCGATTACGACGCGCTGCCGAATGCACTGTGATAAATCATGAAGTTTAGCTCATCATTATCGTGTCTACTTAATCTTAGTTTCAAACAATTGTTTTATGGTGTCTGAAAATAAAAGATTTTTGTTTTTTTATTTTATTAATCAGTTTGGCCAATTTAAACATTTGACTTGTCATTGTTCATTACGCCCGGGCATTATTTATACATATAAAATTCAAAGTCCTGACTGACTGATAGACTGACTGACTGATATATTAACGCACTGCCCAAACCGCTGGTCCTAGAGACATGACATTTGGTGAGTATATTCTTTGTGAAGAGTAAGTAAGAAAGGGTTTTTCGAAATTCCACCCCTAAGAGGGTGAAATGGGGTGTTAAATTTTCTGTGAAACTTAATATTCTCTGGGTCGATTGACTCGAAAATTGGTGTACTCACACTTCAATTAAAATTATGAGACACGTGTATCACAGTTTTACCAAAATCATCCCCCACCAGAGTCAAATAGGGCTTCGAAACTCAAGTAGACGGGCGGATGGCGCGCAGTGTTGCGCAGGACGTGCGGGGCGCGGGAGTATTTACCTATTAGTAAGTAGGTAGAATTTTTCTGAGGTAGATATGACTGTAAATGTATATGAAATCCCGATTTTGACGTTGGCTAGTGATACGCGACATTGATATTAAATATTATGTAAAAGTATTTTGTCTATGTAGATTTCTAATGAATCATTATTATGATTGTCGTCACCGGTATCCAATCTCAAACAAAGGTGTCTATATTTCACATATGTAATGTAATTAATATTACTTATATTATATGCCTTGGTTGTTCACTTAAACGACAAAAGAAGTGAGATCTAAATGGGTGCCAATTATATTTTAAGTTGTTAAAAAATATTTTATATTATTTATAACAATTTAAAATATTTTTTAGGAGCTCGTGGCTAAATAATAACAGCCGCTCGGGTCGATCTTTAGGTTAAGCCGTGCTTGCCTAGGTTGGTCTGTGGATGGGTGACCGCCCATTACATACCGAGTTTCCTCCGTGCCTCGGAAATCACGTTAAGCCGTTGGTCCCGGCTGTCATTTGTAGATCTTTGACAGTCGTTAGGCAGTCAGTGGCCCAAAAAGTCTGACAACCAGTCTTACCAAGGGGTATCGTATTACCCAGTATAGACTGGGTTGTGGAGGTCAGATAGGCAGTCGCTCCATGTAAAATACTGGTATTCAGCTGCATCCGGTTAGACTGGAAGCCGACCCCAATATAGTTGGGAAAAGGCTAGGCAGATGATGATAAAATATTTTTTAACAACTTAAAATATAATTTCTTCTTATAACTTAGGATAATATATTGAAGCCTAAAGTCTGACTTGGCTAGTTTTCATATACGAATTATATTTATTTATTTATTTTAGTACATGGAGGACTTACAGCTAATAAAAATAAACAAAAAAGGAAACCATAGTCACCAGAAAGTCAATTACAAATCCTCACGTATAGACAATGAATAAAAAATTTATTGTGTGAGCACAAAACCAGAAAATACACCGCTTTAATCAAAGTAAGAAGAATATAAATACTTTGCTTGCAATTATATGACTGAAATAATAGAGAAAAAAGTAAAATAATAAAAACAATAATATATAATCTACCGCTACTTCAAAAATTTGAGGCTTAAGCACCTTCTGGCCGAATTCACACTAATTGTGAACGGATCTAAATCATATTCCCTGCATATGTCATTGAAATTTCTGCTTGCGCGCACAATATAACTGTTCTGCATGCGGTACACGTATGGGTGGATTAAAACAAAATGTTTTACTTATATTATAGCCTTCGCAAGTTCTAAAGCTGTAAGTTCTTATTTTATTCTTCCGAAAATTTTACTTGCTGGAGAAACTAGCCATCGAACATAGGGCTTTTCCATGACGGTTTTAGTAGGTACTTTATAATAATTGTTATATGAGAAGGGCGGCCGCCGCACCGTGCGCCGTGCTCCGTGCTCCGTCTTACACTATTGATGTGCGCTAAATATTGGAATAATAATTAATACTAAATCCCATTTAATAACATAATAAATACGAAAGTCGACTATACTCTTAGTTATAAGTACTAAAACTGGTATGTTTGGACTAAAAAAATTAAGGATGGTATTCCACTCGTTATATATTTACGGGAAGACCTTAAAATCCACATAAAGACCGGCTGTCATCAATTTTGACTGCTGATTATTACATTACAGGCACTATAAGTAAGTGTTCCTAATATAATCAATTAATTGAAAAATTATAATAAAATGATAACAATTTACCAGTTTCTGATTTATTCCTTTGTATTCACCCAACTACCTATCTGGATGCCAAATTTGGACTTTCTAGGTCATCTGGAACTGGGTTAGAGTTTTGATCTATAAGTCAGTCAGTGATAAAAATGTCGATTTTTGGTCGTTAATATTTAAATAACCGATTGAGACGTGTTTGTGAAA
Organism: Noctua janthina; assembly: GCA_963576755.1. NCBI lineage: Eukaryota > Metazoa > Arthropoda > Insecta > Lepidoptera > Noctuidae > Noctua > Noctua janthina. The sequence continues at coordinate 20,884,782 of OY755053.1, read as the reverse complement.
TTTGGAGCTCGTATGTAACTCGCAAGTCTCAATATATGAGCCAAATTTGACATGTTTATGTGAAATAGTTTTTGGGTTATAAGGGGTCAAAAGTGGCTACAAAGGTTCGTGTAATATTACCCACGGTGCTGCTCGCTAGCTCTGTTAGCTTGAACTTGGCTTCACACGCTACCGCGTGTCTAGATAGTTAGTGTAAGTAATTATTTCATTTTATTTGAGTAATACAAACACACTCGCGTTTTTTGACCACGTACTTACTAATAACTTGCAAAATATTAGTTCATAGTAAGTTAGTAAGTGAATTTTATTTGTTTAAACATGGTGTACATACATTGCATGCACGATAACAATAAGACACAGAAAGTTCTAACATGTTCAGCTGCATATCGTGGCGTACAAATTGGTAGCAAGAGATGGTGCATAAACCGTGATAACATTCATCAAAATTAACATTTATGTATATGTCATAATATTGAACTTGGCTCTCATTTCACATTTATGTTTTTGATGGAATAAACAAATTTCAGGACTGACCATTGAACTTGACACCCATTTAGATCTCACTTCTTTTGTCGTTGAAGACAACGGCATATATCATTGATCTTGGCTCTAATTTCACATTTATGTTTTTGATGGGATTTTTATTACCTATTCAACTTTATAAATAAAAACTAATATTATACATATATCTTACATAAACTATTATAAATGCGAAAGTTTGGATGGATAGATGTTTGTTACTTAATCACACCAGAACGGATGAACAGATCTGAATGAAACTTGGCACAGAGATAGATTATAGTCCGGTATAGCACATAGATTACTTGTTATCCCAGAAGTAAGATCCCGTGGGCAATTTCCGAACTCCACGCGGCCGAAGCCGCGGGTAGAAGCTAGTCAAAATATATTTGCTTATTTAGGGAGCTCTTCTAGTACAAGTCTGTATTGATCACGGCAACTTCCAGAGCTTATTTCGTCTTCTGAACTAAACTAATGATAAAATAAGACTAAAAGTAAGAAAATATAAACATCTAAACAACGACAATAGGACACTTAGGCGTCAAAGTACTCCTTCGCATCGCTGTCATCTGGAAACGTGCCCAGAAGACTGGCAGAATTGCCACGCTGAATAGCAATGCTAATTCTTTGGCCAAAGAAAGAGCCAGCCCTCTGGTCACGCGAAGTGTCGACCAGTCGGTGAGAGATTTCCTTAAAAAAGAGACGCGCACTCGGGCCCCATGACCCGAGCGTTTCGACCCCAAACGGCTCAAAACTGTAGTTACCGTTAAGGTTACAGTATTATTTGTTTATTTCAGACTAGGTAATGTCCATATTTTGTTAGTAACAAATTAATTATCTTAAAACAAATTAGTAGCATTTATGTAGGTAGTCCAGATCCAATAAATACGGATAAAAATTTAAAATAACTCGACTGAGATAAATTAAATTGAAATAGATAAGATTAATTAATGCAAATAAAATAAATAGAATTGGAACAAATTATATGAAGTTATTTGAAACAAAATTTAATTAAAAATTAACAAATAGAATAAAATATAATAATAATTAGATTAAATTCATCATAAGAGATGTAGCCTGAAGGGTCGATCCGCAATCATCCTCAGGATTCGTTGCCACTACCTCGAATTCTGCGAATTGGTGAGGCAGGTGAGGCTGGCTCTTTGCGCATTATAGCAAAACAGTCATCCAGCCTCGTGTCGGCAGACATGCCCGAAGCACTACAAAAACGAGGTAGCCGCATCAAAATCATACAGAAGTTTAGTATCTTGTTGAGTCTATTAAACAGAAAATGTCCTAAAAACACATAAAATCGATTCGCAAACGCATGTGTAGTTTGAGTAAACCACAACCTGGTTTGCACAAAGCCTCAAACTAGACATGCGTGTTCCTTCTCCTATCGGAAGGAACTGGGTCATAGAGAAGTGTAGAGTGCTGGTGTAGTATTATGTGAAGAATAAATAATTGCCGTACTGTGAATACATTATATGCGCAATATTATGTATTCACAGTACGGCAATATGCGCAATTACAATACGCATATATGCGCAACTGTGCGCAATGTTGCTTACATTGGGGACAGTTGCGCAATGTAAGCAATAGTTGCACACACTTGCATACCGCCGTAGAAGTAAACAGTAGTCGGTGGAGTTGTGTGTGTTCATGTCAGAGAAATTGTGCGAGTTATAGTGTTTGCAATGAAGTACCGCTGCCCGCGCCGTCCTGTTAATAACGTACTCCAGTCCCGCGCAAGCCGCTTGTACTGCACACAATCGGATACTCGCCCAACAATCGTTAGCTATTCTTGGCACTGAGGCCTCCAGGCAGCGCCGCCGCGGTCGACTCCGGTTCGGATCTAGTCAATATTTGTGCTCGTCCTTAAACGGATTCAGTTTAGGTTTGATTCAATAGTCACGACATTTTCTTGAGCATTATTCAGACTATTTATTTATCTTAATTTGAATATAATAATATTATCTGCCTCGAGGCGGCCGTTCGACCAAGTTTGTGCGGTCAGAATAATTAGTAAAGTAATTAGTTGTCGAGCCCGGCCCGGCCGGGTGGCTGATCGGCCGGGTGGCTGGTGGGTGGCTCGGCTGTTGAGAGGCTCGCGTGGCACGTTACAGTGTTACTGGAGCGCTGCTGATGGAAAGGGCTCATTCGTTGATTGTCAATGTCAGAGCAATAGCCGTCCCCCGCCGCCGCGCCTCTCCGCACAGACCTGACTAATGCGTCCACTCACTGAGGACATTAAGTGGATGGAGCGCGCTCGCAAGATACGTGTCATACCTGCTCTGTCTGCAGATACGCTGCAGTTGCAGGGACGCTAGCGCTGGTCAAGTTTGGACGCAAAACTTCCGGACTGGCTGCTGCTGTGATGAGAGTGCGCGAGTCGTGCTCGTGACGTCACGAGAAATCGCGCGCGTCCCGGTCACGTCGCCTTGTCGCACTGCTCGCCCATTTAGCCCGCCTTACATCCATTTTGTTACAAAAATACACTTTAGTCAGATGAATGTTTATTCAAACGTATGATACATGGCGGGAGCGTGCTGCTGCGATTGTTGCCAGAATATATTAAAAGTAACATCTATTTTTTGATTATTAATATTAAATCAGCATTTCATATTGTATCATTTTGATGTTTTCTCTAGGGCCACTAGGTCGACTGTTGAATGTAGTAAGCGATTGACAAAGCACCGCGCCACGCCGCACCATTGGGTACAGACCGCTTGTTAGATATAATACGCTGCAAGTCAATGAAACCGACAAAGGTGCGAAGTGTATTATTATGGTTGTAATATCATAATGCAGCGAAATGCTCCGTTGTAACTATCGCTCCATCCACAAGCCAGGTAGCGCGGCGTAGCGGCTCAGCGCTCCTCAGAGGACACCGGCGGCGCGGTACGGGGGCTAATAAACGAAGTTTGTCACTTGCGGTCGTCTAATGTGCGACCGGCTCACCGGCCACCGCGCGGTGGAAACGCCTCACTAAATGATATTTACTGTTATTTACATAAATGATTAAGTAAACGAGTGAGGGACATGCGTCCGACATGCGTTTCATGAACACAATTTTCACATGGTATACATTGTCCCAGGTGTTGTCAATTCTAAAAACATTTACAAAGTTAACGCTGTAAAGTGAGACCAAAGTAGGTGGTCATATCATGAGCCGCGCGCACCTGCACGGCGCCCAGCAGTGGGCGAGCTCGGCCGGCGCGCGGTGACGACTGCGTCGAGCGCGTTGTGCCGCGTTATCAGCGGAGCGGTCTCAGTACTCGTATATGTGATCAGTGCGGACTTGTTACTAGCCACACAATGTAAGGGCTGTACCATTAACAAAGCGAAAGGTACTTATTCTCCCCGTCATTGTGATATTTGTTTTGATCTAGACCATTATCTGGGAACCTTCTAGTTACAGAGATAATAAATAATAATAAATTTATTTTATACAACTTTTATTGAAGTTATACAGGGTGTAAGGGACAGCCCTCCACGAACTGATGGGGTGAATTCAGTATATCATACTAAGATGATTGTTGGAAATATTGTTTAGTTTTAAGCCAATAGATGGCGTTGTTAGATGAGCGGCGTTTTCTGAATCGCGGTATCAAGATTCTCCGCGATTTAACTAGGCTCGCGATGATTATAAATCAAAAAGTTCCAATATACAGTAGAACACCAGTATCGTTGTTTTATTGTGATATCAGTCGATCATCACCCTTGTTACGATCGCGGGTGCTGCAGAATAGAGATGGGTTGTAACAGGTAAAACACGATATCTGTTATCACTGTTACTGTTACATAAAAATAACAGATCCAAATATCTGTTATTAAATAACAGCCTGTTATTTTTGTACAGACGATAAATCTCAATTGAATATCTTCTTTATTTCTTCCATAAAAAGTCGAAAATCGTATAAAAAATAAGTATAGAAATTAGAAGTGTTTATATTGTTGTCGTCCGGTTATTGCTATAAAACTAGTGTTATAGCAATAACCGGACAGCCACTTTTCTAGAAAAGTGTTGGCACTCAGCCTAATTTGAATAAATGATTTTTGATTTTTGAGATCTCAACCCCAACATAATGTAAAAGATTAGATAGATAGGAGATACTGATTGTTCATTAAAAAATTCCTAACTGAACACTTTCCTTCATACTTTATTACAGGCTTAGGACTGTCAGTTTACTATAAATTTATGAATATTACGATGTAATTAGTTAAGTTTGAAACTGGCGCATTTAATATGGGGACTAGTACTATGAGTAACAGTAACAAGCCGCGGTAACAGTGAGGTCTGTTCATAACAGGCTGTTATTAAAGTAACAGATAAAATAAGTTGGTAGGAACAATTGTTATTTGTTAAATGTAAATATCTGTTAGTTCTATCTGTTACGATAAATATGCCTCACCCCTACTGCAGAAGCAGTGCAAGATAGTGAACGGTTGTTCATTTTGGTCCTTCGAGTCGGACAAGTTTGTCTGGGGCTGCTGTCTCGACATAGATAGCGACAAAAATCGGTCGTTAAGTCATAACGATGTCAAATTAGAGATGGGTTGTAACAGGTAAAACACGATATCTGTTATCACTGTTACTGTTACATAAAAATAACAGATCCAAATATCTGTTATTAAATAACAGCCTGTTATTTTTGTACATAGACGATAAATCTTAATTGAATATCTTCTTTATTTCTTCCATTAAAAAGTCGAAAATCGTATAAAAAATAAGTATAGAAATTAGAAGTGTTTATATTGTTGTCGTCCGGTTATTGCTATAAAACTAGTGTTATAGCAATAACCGGACAGCCACTTTTCTAGAAAAGTGTTGGCACTCAGCCTAATTTGAATAAATGATTTTTGATTTTTGAGATCTCAACCCCAACATAATGTAAAAGATTAGATAGATAGGAGATACTGATTGTTCATTAAAAAATTCCTAACTGAACACTTTCCTTCATACTTTATTACAGGCTTAGGACTGTCAGTTTACTATAAATTTATGAATATTACGATGTAATTAGTTAAGTTTGAAACTGGCGCATTTAATATGGGGACTAGTACTATGAGTAACAGTAACAAGCCGCGGTAACAGTGAGGTCTGTTCATAACAGGCTGTTATTAAAGTAACAGATAAAATAAGTTGGTAGGAACAATTGTTATTTGTTAAATGTAAATATCTGTTAGTTCTATCTGTTACGATAAATATGCCTCACCCCTATGTCAAATTTCTTTAATAGATTTTCAACCTTATGGTTTCGAAATAAAGTTGAAAATCTATTAAAGAAATTTGACATCGTTATGACTTAACGACCGATTTTTGTCTATGTCGAGACTGCATCCTCTGGAGTTTTTTGATTTATTCTTGGCTGGGCAAGTGGATCGCTTGCGCGAACTAACTAAGGCACTGCAAGAAGAAGCAGCAGTAGCAGCGCGTGGTACAGCGCGCTATTGCAGACGGTGCCGGGTGTCGTCATCGTCAGGGATCAGCTGCAAGGGTGACCAGAAGACAGTGATTAGTGATATAATTACATCAGGTGATATCAATACAGGATTGAAACCGTGAGTGAACGTTTATTTAATAAAACACCACCACTGATATATAAGTGGAAATTGCAAACATAAATCTTTGGAAGAATTCTTGACTACACAAATTTGAACTTTATTTACTTGAAGAATTTAACTTAAAGAAAATTATAATAATATGGACATTAACTTAGAATAGTTCAACTGTGTTGTAGACTTAGCCTAATTTTAAGAGAATTTGGTTGAGACGGGGATCTTATGCCCGAAATTTCCCAAATTATTACTGTTTCTTAAAGACTTGTAAAAATTTCATCTTCGTTCTCAACACTTATAAAATTTCCTTGCACTTTTAATTTTAAATGTATGTACCTATTTAAAAAAATATTTTACTTGTAATTGTTTGCTTTTATGCCCATCTAGTTAACTTTGTACTTTAGAAACAATAATTTGGATTGTAATTTAGTCCGTTACAAAAGTGTTTAGTGTTCATAAAAAAAATCAGTTAGACTTGTATAATATAGAAAATGGAGTCATTAATTAATAAACAAGAAGATGTTTACAGTAGAATAGATAAACCTTATGTCAACTTCAAAAAATCGCCTAAGGATCGAATAACACGCCCTTATTGTAAAGTAAGATTAGAAAATTTGGAGAAATTGTGGGATCAGTTAGAAAATGGCCATAGTAAATAGTAATGTATGAGGAATATGAGCCAGATAAGTTGAAACGGAGTCGATATGTGAAGAATGATGTTTATGATTTAGCAGACGAAGTATATATTCAATACAAAACTGAACTTGAAACTGTCTTAGAGTCATTTAATATTAAAGAGCAGGATCTAAAAGAAAATTGTCAAGTTGGAAGTTCAAAGCAGTGTCAGGTAAAATTACCAAAAATTATTATTCCGGTGTTTTCAGGAAAGTATACCGATTGGGTAACCTTTAGGGATTTGTTTTTATCACTTATACATAATAATAAAAGTTTAGATAATGTGCAGAATGCAGTATTTGAAAGGATATTTGTCTGGGGAAGCAGAACAACTTCTGCGACAAATACCCATTTCCGATGCGAACTATGACCGATGTTGGGAACTATTGATTGCGCGTTATAACAATAAAAGGTATTTGTCACATTTTTTAATAAAGAGGTTACTTAGTCAGAAAAATCTCAATAATGAATCAGCAGCGGGGCTAAGAGAATTACTTGATAATACCAACGATTGTTTAAAGGCGCTTCCCAATCTTGGCATTAATGTTGAGTCATGGGACATTATAGTTATCCATATAATAACTGTTTTTGACATGGAAAGAAAAATTCCAGTGCGAGCAGGGTTTGAACCTGCGACCTTCCGATTCAGTACACCGGATGTCTTAACCAACTAGACCATCGCACCCCGCTCACAGATCCCGAAATTTTCGTTTCATTAATAACGTCTTACGGTAAAATTAGTTTGGTATGGCGACTTCTATACAACATTGATTTGACTGCAATGTCAACGTGTTGGTTTAAGTTAGTTCGATACTTTCTTAAATAGATGGCGCTAACGTCACCGTAAGACGTTATTAATGGAACGAAAATTTCGGGATCTGTGAGCGGGGTGCGATGGTCTAGTTGGTTAAGACATCCGGTGTACTGAATCGGAAGGTCGCAGGTTCAAACCCTGCTCGCACTGGAATTTTTCTTTCCATGTCAAAAACAGCTATGTTCCCTACGCAGGGTTTGCGTATAAAATATTAAAATCCATATAATAACTTTGAAGTTAGATCCTGAATCCCGAAAAGAGTGGGAATTTAATATAACTAAACATAACTCGTCCGAAGAACTTCCCACACTCATTCAGTTTACCGAGTTTTTAACTAGTCGGTTTAGAGCTTTGGAATTTTTGGATAATAAATCTAATTCGGGATCTAGAAGTCAAAGTCACCAAAATAGTAACACCAACAAGATAAATAGTTTACATGTTGCGGACATTCAGTGTTCCTTTTGTTCGGAGCCACATAGGCTTAGTTATTGCAAACAGTTTGTACAAAAATTAGATTGTGACGCAAGTTTTGTATTAGAGAAAGGTATTTGCTTCAATTGCTTGGGTAACAACCACTCTGCTAAGGTGTGTAATAGTACCGTCAAATGTCGAATGTGTAAACGTCGTCATCATTCTTTACTGCACCCCCCGAACGGGTTTTCTTCCACGGGTTCTGATATAAATACACAGGCAAACGTGGAAACTTTGGCAAACAATGAAAACATCCCAACGAAGGAAAACATGGATAGCCCTATGTCCACAGAAGATAGGGAAGGTAACCAGTCTGTTACTTGTTTTTCGACAGGAAAATTACGTAATACAGTTTTATTAGCCACGGCTCTAATAAGAGCCGAGTCGAAGGCAGGCACTTACCAGGTGGTTAGAGCATTAATAGACCAAGGTTCTTTTCGATACAAAAAAATATTTCAGGAATGTTATGGGAATCCAATAAATTTGATTTGTTTTAATTCCTCATACGCTATGTATCGTTACCGTGGCAAAACGCACGTAGCGAATGGCAAGCGCGACCACGAGTTCGATGAACTCTGTAGCTAGGCAAGAAGTGAACAGCTAATTTCACGCGTCGTTCGTTAGAGTATTTCAAAATCCATTGTTGCATTTTTTATTGTGTGGTGTGCTGCGTACAGGGAATGTTATTTTACATAGAAATAAAGGAACAGCAACGGAAATTAAAAAAAAAAAAATGAAATTTTCCGGAGCAAAATTCCTGTGGAATATGATTCAAAATAAGGAGCTGAATGCACCCTGTCAGTTTATGGAGGGCTGTCCCTTATACCCTGTAGAATACATTCCATCAATGTGGTTTCAACCCCTGAACTTGGACAACCTGTATGACAAGGGTTGAGGTTTTTCCGGTTACATATCTCTGATTGTGGACGCTTAGACAGGGCTTACTGCAACTCCTGAAGAAATTGACTTAAAATAAATTTTATATCTACTGTAGAAATTGACTTAATATAACAACTCGAGATAAACTGGCAAAAACTAACAGAAAAATAAAAGGAAGATTAGATAAAGTAAAATAAAGGCACATTTCATAATTATGGAATAGAGGTAGCGTGTGTGTGGTGAGATGTGTGTTGGTGTGTGTGTGTGTTATGAGTATTTATATCACTAGGTTAGAATACTGATCAGGGTCAACATTCAGTGTCATCGGAGCTATAGTTTTCCAGCCAAAGCAATATTTCCTTTTTTATCTGGAAATTACTCACATGCTTAACTAGTTTATACTGGTAATTGTTTAAAGTAGACGCGTGGTGCTAAGCTGTTTTAATGATTTCTGGCAACTGTTGGGGTACGCGTTGGGTCTCATCCTTGACTGATATCCCGGTAGTTGTTGTAGGAAGGTAGTTAATTCACACCAAACCATTTTTTTTTCAAATCAAATCGTTTATTTCTTTTCAAACACGGGTAATAGGTGCATAGATGTTCTTTTATAATGAGGTTCTCCACATTTTGCCGTCACATGGGCCATGCAAAGAGTTTTTTTTTACAATTATAAATTTAAAATAAGTGGCATGTCATTGGAATTGTATATGTTACGACAGGGAACGGATTAGGAGGAACACTACCTAATCCCAAATATCGACGCCATCCGCCATCCGCCATATTGTATTCGCGTCTATAACCGTGAGACACGATTCTTCATTGTTGGTAGATAGGTAGGTGGGTAGTTTAAATCACACACAATACTTCACTCAAACTTCAAACGTTTATTTCTATTAAACCATTTACAAATTGAGCCACCCGTTCGCGAACATGGTTGTTTATAAGGAGAAGAACGGGCTAAGAAACTCCTTACACACTCTTTTAAATCGTGTTACAGTTCTCATTTACACAACTTAATATTGTTCACTTGAAAACCACTTTCAATTACATGCTTCAATTGTTTTCCAATCGCGAGCTACCAACTCGGCCTCCGTTGTACCTACGCGTGTTCTCTGTCTGGGCGGAAGTGCCACACACCCAGTACAGTAATTAAACTTATTACATAGTAAGTTCATTAAAACTTACTAACAATACTAGAATACTTCACAATTTATTACTGTAATAATTAAACAATGCCAATATTCATAAATGCAAAGGCGTTATTGAGTTAAAACTAATTAGTGGCTTCATTACTTTTTACATCAATGGGATCTTGCTGAAAACCATTTCCGGCAGATCAAAGGATTTAATACAAACAGGTCTTTCACTAATAATAGGTCACCTTTGTAATTGGAGATTTAATAACCAGCATTTTCAGATTTAATTATCTGTGGATTGGCGCGTAATTCGAAATACAAATAAATTTCATTCGAAAGCCGTGTTCTTTTAATTTCAAATTTAGTCATTTGTTTTTAGATAGGTTTTTGTTTTTGTGAAATTGTGGTAGTTTTTGGCGCCATGGATAAACTGAAAATTCGTACAATTTTCGAAAATGAGTTCCTACGTGGACATACCGCTGCGCAAACAACACGAAACATTAACGACGTGTACGGGCCTAACACTGCTTGCATAAACACGGTCCATTGTTAGTTCAATCGTTTTAAATCTGGAAATTTTGAGTTGAAGAATGAGCCTCGCAGTCGGCCGGTAACCATTGCCGACAACGACGAATTGAAGGCGGTAGTGGAAGAAACGGATCCAACTTAATCTACGGCTGAGTTTGCTGCGGGCCTTGGAGTTAGTGTCAAAACGACATTGAAGCACTTTCGTCAAATCGGAAAGATAAAAAAAGCTAGATAAGCTAAAATAAAAATAAAAATACAAAAATTTTTATTTTTAAAATATTCATACAAATCTCTAATTTCATAGGTAAAGACCTAATACATTGCTCTGTAAAATAATCTTGTTACTTTTTAGTTTGTAATTAATTACAGAAACCGATTTAGTTGTAGTTTCAAATTATAAATTGAGTTATTGATCATTAAAATCGTATTCGGCGCCATCTTCCACAATATTGTGGAATGTTGCCTCATAACAAATCTTAGTGTTAAATGAGCAATCGTTAAAATCCTAATTGTCAAATATTTGATTATCTTAATTTTAACTATAGTTCTAGCTAAAGACTCGTTTAATAAATTAATCTTCAGAAGATCTAGTCACGAACTATCTCAGTACTAGTTAATACAGAGACCATTAGATGGCGCTTATCTCTTCTGTCAATCGATCAGATCATTGTAATAATCGTTCTTGCAACCCACAGATGTCAGGATCAATATTATGATGGATGAGACATTATAAGTTGGTTATTAATTAGATTAACTAATATTCTTAACAGATGAGAGAGAGAGACACTCTTGTGGCGACATAAACAATAAAAAAATGTCAATATGGTCAAAGTAATAAAAAATAAAAAATATTATCAATAATGTGAAACGGAATAATATTATGCCAACTTGAATAACAATATGTCATTAGAGTAAAAGTAGGTATTTTATAAATAGGTCAATAACAGTAGGTGCATAGAGTAACAGTAAGTATATCAATCAGTCTGTGAATCATCATTTAGTAAGTCGTCAATTAAGTAATAGCTTTTCATAATTAAAATTTCCTTTAGCACCCCTTTAAATTTTAATACAGTCATGTTTTTTATAACATTAGGTACTCTATTATACAACATTAGTTTTAGTATATGCGAAACCTGAAACACGTGTTGGTTTAAGTTAGTTCGATACTTTCTTAAATAGATGGCGCTAACGTCACCGTAAGACGTTATTAATGGAACGAAAATTTCGAGAGCTGTGAGCAGGTTGCGATGGTCTAATTGGTTAAGACGTCCGGTGTACTGAATCGGAAGGTCGCAGGTTCAAACTCTGCTCACACTAGAATTTTTCTTTCCATGTCAAAAACAGCTGAAACACGTGTCGAGTATTTTTATGTAAAGAATCTATGTACAAATTTTCAAAACTGTATTATGAAAAATCACAAAGTTATAAACTTATTCTGTTACCTGGTTGTCCGCACAAAAGCGTGGTAACCACGCAACGCTCCTCCAGCGTCGTCTTGAGCTCATTGATATACATATGTGTTAAATTATAAATATGTGTCAGAGACTGATGGTCTGTGCGTAGCGTAAAACGCCTTCCGAACACAGACTGGTGATGTTTCGTGACTCCGAACATTATAGCCAGCGCCTCTTTATCGAGCTGGCTGTAGTTGCGCTCGGGCGCACTAAGTGTGCGCGACACGCAGCTGACGGGCCACTCACTACCGTCCGAGTACCGGTGCGCCAGCACTCCGCCCAGACCGTACGCGCTGCTGTCCACCGACAGCACCAGGTCGCGCCCTTCCTCGTAGTGTGCTAATACACGTTCGCTCAGGAGACATCGCTTTGCCTCCACAAAAGCCTTATCACACTTGGAGTCCCATTCCCAGCCGCCATCCTTTTTTAACAAATTGTGTAATGGTTGTAGCATAGTGCTCAAACTAGTAATAAATCGCCCGTAATAATTTACCATCCCTAAGAAACTTTTCAGTTGTGACACGTTTTCTGGTCTAGGCGCGCTGGAAATGGCCTCCAGTTTCTCGGTATCCGGTCGCAAACCTTCCTTATTAATAATAAAACCTAGATATTGTACACTATCTTGTAAAAATTTACATTTATTTAGTTAAACAGTAAGTCCCTTTTTACGTAGCCTTTGCAGTACAGCTCTCAGATTCTTCATATGATTGAGTGTGTTAGACCCCGTCACACAAATATTGTCTAAGAACACTACACACCCTGGCACCCCGCGCAGCGTCTCCTCCATAATTTTTTTAAACTTTTCCGGTATAACCGACAACCCGTCGTGTACGTCTGTACACAAAAGTACCCATATGCGTAGTTATAGCCGTCTTTGTGAATTTATCTCCCCCACTAAGATTTGCGAATAGGTCTTCTATACGCGGCAACGGATAATAATCCCTTTTTAACTTTGGATTAATGGTTATTTTATAGTCCCCAAAAATACGTATGTCTCCGTTTTGTTTTACGACGGGTATTATTGGAGTTCCATAGTCTGAGTAGTCAACTTGGTAGATGGAACCGTCTGCCTCGAGACGCTCCAGCTCCCGCTCGACATGTGCGCGCAGTGCCAACGGCATGGGTCCCGCACGCAAACCGGTTCCATATCAGACGCTGTAGTCGTATGGGCTGTTTACATGTACCTAACTTATCGCTGAATTCCTTACATAATTTGTTTACCAATTCGTCATCTATGATTTCATTGAGGTTTATTTGCGTAATCTTTAAAGCGCGCATCCACTGTCGTCCTAACAAAGGCCGCGCCCCACCCTTAATAATGTATAATCGTAATGATTTAGCTTTAAATTCGCCTACACAAACGTCTACCTCAATGTAATCAAGTGATTCAATTCTTGAACCCGAGTAACAACGTAAAACTATGTTATTCTACCTTTTTATGCGAAAACATACATTGGTACAGTAGGGACCATAAGTCCATTAGCAGTTTCACAAAACGATCGCATCAAGACAACTCGCACTTAGGACCTTCTTCTATAACAAACATTTTGCACACATACACGATTTCGTATATCGCACTCTTTCATTATTATCTAGTCAGAAAGAGTGCGATATAATGATCTTTAGCCTTAGTGACAAGCCTGCATGTCGCGACGTAGTATTAAGTTAGTGGTATTTAATTTCAAACTAATAATTATGTGTCTATCTGGCTTAACACTATAGATAAAATGTCTCGCACGTTGTAGCCTGCGTTCGAACCCAAGTGACATTACAGTTTTTGTGTTTTAATTATAAATGATACGTTAGACCCGATGAGATATGTTTTTCTAAATATTAGTTGAACTTATTATTAAAAAAAAAAGATGAGGGTGAATGTGAAACAAAATAAACTTCTGGATTGAACAAAGTACTAAGTTATGACGTTGTTAGTTGGTGAACTTTGTTACAAGCGTTTGTGTTATTATTACGATTAGCGTATTGTTTGATGGCTCAGAGAGCTCCCGGCGCGGGAGGCCCGGGGCTGCTGCGGGGAACAGGGAGTTCCTACGCAAGCGATCCAGGCCGGTAGGCGACCGAGAGTCGTCGTCAGAGGGGGAGCTGGCTTCGGCTCGCAAGATCCCCACCAGCAAGCGTGGCGGGATCCGCGGCAAGGGGAGAGGCCTCTCTGTCACCGAGAGGTCGGCGCGGCTTGCCGAGGAAGGGCGCCTCCCGGGGGTGGCCGGTCACGGGGTGGATCGTTCGGGCTCCTCTGGTGACGAGGCGGTCGCAGACGGCGGCTCAGATGCGGAGCGCAAGGCCGAGTTTGCGAAGAAGGTGGAGGTGGCGCTGAGGGCTGTGTCCTACAAGCAGAAGCCCTCTACTAGACAAAGGGCCATACCTGCAGCGGCCGCCTCCATCATAGCGGCAGCGAAGGCCAGATATGCGGGGCCTCCACCAGACGAAGTTGCCAAACTGCGGGCGGAGGTCGCTCGCCTGACGGCTGCTACGGAGCTTCTCCAAGAGGAGAACAAGAAGCTCCGAGCAGACCTGGCCGATCTGCGCGAGTCCGGCTCTCGCGAGGCGCCCCAAAATGGGGGCCAGCAGCGACCAAGTCAGCCCGTGTCGGTGGAGAACCAGGTTCTCAACCTGGTTCGGCAGGAGCTGGCTGCCTTCCAGACGCGGTTCTCCGTTCTGGAGGGCATTGTCCTGCGCCCCCCCCTGGCGGCAAACAAGTCGGCCACATATGCGGCTGCTGTGGCCTCCGCACCGGGGCCGTCCAGCCAGCTCTCCGGCAGGGTTACGTCGGCCCCCGAAAAGCCGGCTCTGGCGAAACCGGCTCCGGTCGGGAGGGCGGCGGCCCTGAGGCAGAGCAAGGCGGTGGCCCAAAAGAAGGGCAAGGCGGCGTATGTACCGGCGCCAGCCGCAAGACAGCCGCCACCGCCACCGCCGCCTCCCCCGCCCACTAAGCCTTCTGTGGCCGAGTCCGGGTGGCAGGTGGCCGGAGAAAGAGCGAGGGAGCGAAGGGCGGCAAAAAAGGCCAGGAAGCGGGAGCGGAAGCGCCGACAAAAGGAGCGAAGCGTCGCGGCTGGGCTCAGCGCCCCGAAAACCGCAGCTGTGGTGATAACGCTACAGCCGGATGCGGAAAAGAGGGGCGTCACCTACCGCGACGTGCTAGCTAAAGCGAAGGCGACGGTGGATCTCAGAGAGCTCGGGATCGCCGGGGGCCTCCGGCTTAGAGTGACCGCAACAGGGGCTCGAGTGCTAGAGATCCCCGGCGAAACCCGTGGCTCGTCCGCTGACGCTCTGGCCGAAAAGCTCAGAGCGTCCTTAAATGCGGACGAGGCCCGACTGTCCAGGCCCGTCAAATGCGCAGACCTGCGCATCCTGGGTCTGGACGACTCGGTGACCGAGGAGGAGGTGGTGGCCGCCGTCACCAGGACCGGTGGGTGTCCTGCCGAGCAGGTCAAAGCAGGCACCTTACGTCCGGATCTGTCGGGCATGCGAACCGTAACGGTAAGCTGCCCTGTGACGGCGGCGAAAGCCATTGTGGAGGGCCGAAGGCTCTTGGTGGGCTGGGTGTCAGCGCAGGTGAAGCTGCTGGAGCCCAGGCCTCTGAGGTGCTTCCGCTGTCATGTGGGGCACCACGTGTCGGTCCGGTGCACCTCCGAGGTGGACCGCAGTGGCCTGTGCTTCCGCTGCGGCCAGCCCGGTCACTTGGCCGCGGCCTGCTCTGCCGCACCGCACTGCGCCGCATGTGCGGCAGCTGGCAGGCCGGCCGATCACCGGGCAGGGAGCAAGGCCTGCGGTACTCCCGCCAAGGCCAGGGGCAAGGGAAGGCCCTCCGCCACCACCGTCAAAACCCCCACCGTCGCCACCACCGCAGCCGCCGCCACTGTCGCCGCCGCTGCCGCTACTGCTGCAACTTCCGCAGCTGTGCCCTCGCAGGGGGCTCGGGAGGGGGCTGAAATGGAGTGCCAGTAACGGCCCCATTACGCCTTCTCCAGGCGAATATCAACCACTGCGCCTGCGCTCAGGACCTGTTGCTCCAGAGCATGGCGCAGTGGTCGATTAACATTGCCGTGGTCGCTGAGCCGTACTTTGTCCCGCCCAGGGATGACTGGGTGGAGGACCTTAGCGGCTCAGTGACCATAATTGCGTCGGCCGCCGCCGGTACCCCGACCCTTGAGAGTGTCAGGAAGGGTCAGGGGTGCGTGGCAGCACGGTTCGGGGAGATCGTTGTAGTGGGAGTCTACTTCTCCCCGAGCCGAACTCTCGCCGAGTTCCACAACTCCCTCACGGAGTTGAGTGTCGTCATCGGAAGCCATTCCCTCCCCGTGCTTGTGCTCGGGGACTTCAATGCCAAGAACTTGGCTTGGGGTTCTCGTTACACGGACGTGCGGGGTAGGATGGTGGAGGACTGGGCTCTGGAGACAGGTCTAGTCGTCCTAAATCGGGGTTCTGTCCCCACGTGCGTGCGGATGCGGGGCGAGTCGGTGGTGGACATCTCGTTCGCTAGCCCCGCTCTGTCACCGCGTGTCGTCGACTGGCGCGTCATGGAGGGGGTGGAGACCTATTCCGACCACCGGTACATCCGGTTCGACGTCTCCACTCAGACCTCAAGCGCACCGGTCCTACAGGCCCCGAGTGGTCCGCGATGGGCGCTGAAGCAGCTGGACCGGGAGCTCCTCCTGGAAGCCTCAATCGTGCAGGCCTGGGTGTCATCACCGGTCAGGCCTGCCGACATCAACAACGAGGCGGGTTGGTTCCAGGAGGCCATGTCCGAGATTTGCGACGTGGCAATGCCCCGAGTTCGGCCAGGAAGCGCCCGGCGTCAGGTGTACTGGTGGTCGCAAGAGCTGACGTCTCTGCGCAAGGCGTGCGTTGCCGCGCGGCACCTGTACGCCAGGCATCGCAGGCTCCGCATCCGCCCTCCGGATGCGGCAGCCATTGAGGCGGAGCTGTACGAGGGGTACAGAGCGGCGAAGACCGCCCTCCAAGAGGCTGTCCGGCGGGCCAAGAATTTGGCCCGCGAGGAGATGCTGGAGTCTCTGAACGGAGATCCGTGGGGGCGCCCTTACAAGATGGTGCGGGACAAACTCCGCACCCGGGCCCCCCCGCTAACGCAGAGTCTCCGGCCTGAGCTCGTGGAGGACGTGGTGAGCGTTCTGTTCCCTTCGCGAGGGGAGCATCCTCCCCCGCCTATGGCTCCGTCACCGCGTGCGGTGCCGGAAGCGGACCACACCGATGACGACTATGACGTTCCGGAGGTGACTGGGGTAGACCTGAGAGTGGCGGTACGCAGGCTGAAAGCCAGAAATACCGCCCCGGGACCCGATGGCTTGCCTGGCAAAGCCTGGGTCCTGGCCTTTGAGGCTCTCGGGCCCCGACTGGAAGGGCTCCTAAGCGCATGCTTGGAGAGAGGCCAGTTCCCGCTTCGTTGGAAGACGGGGAAGCTGGTCCTAATCCGGAAGCCAGGGCGCCCTGCGGACTCTCCGTCCGCATACCGGCCCATCGTGTTGCTCGACGAGGTGGGCAAGCTCTTTGAAAGAGTCATTGCCAACCGCCTCGCCGGGCACCTTGCAGGGATGGGGCCGGATCTTGCGGAACACCAGTTTGGTTTCCGCAAGGGGCGCTCGACGGTGGACGCCATCATGCGCGTGAGAGCCCTCACGACGGGGGACGCGGTGTCCCGGGGCGGGGTTGTCTTGGCGGTGTCTCTTGACATCGCCAACGCCTTCAACTCCATGCCCTGGACCTGCATTGCGGAGGCACTCCGGTATCACGGGGTGCCGACCTACCTTCGTCGCGTGGTCGGGGACTACCTGACGGATAGAGCCGTCATCTACCCCAGTCGGAGCGGAGAATGGAACCGGCGAGAGATGTCGTGCGGTGTTCCACAGGGTTCGGTTCTGGGGCCGGCCTTGTGGAACATCGGTTACGACTGGGTGCTGCGCGCCGACCTCCCTACCGGCGTCAGTGTAGTTTGCTACGCTGACGACACGCTGGTGCTGGCGCAAGCGAGGTCGCACGAGGCGGCGGCCGAAAACATGACACGCGGGGTTGCGATAGTTGTGGAGAGGATCCGGCAATTGGGACTCGAGGTGGCATTGCACAAGTCCGAGGCCATGTGTTTTCATGGGCCTCGAAATGCGCCACCGTCGGGATCATTACTGATGGCAGGAGGGGTTCCCATCGGCGTCGGGTCGACGTTGAAATACCTAGGACTCGTCCTCGACAGTCGGTGGAACTTCGTGGAGCACTTCCGACGTTTGGCTCCCAAACTGGAACGGACGGGGGCTGCTTTCAAGCGGCTCTTGCCCAACCTGAGGGGTCCAAACGCCTCCTGCCGGAAGCTTTACGCGGGGGTCGTGCGGTCCATGGCCCTTTACGGGGCCCCGGTGTGGGCGCGTTCTTTGAGGCGGCAAGCCGCCCACTACCTGAACGCGCCCCAAAAGGTGATAGCCATAAGGCTAATCCGGGGGTACCGCACGATCTCTGGCGAGGCGGCTAGCCTCCTTGCCGGATTGCCGCCATGGGATCTGGAGGCGATAGTCCTCGCGCGCCTGCATGAATGGCGCGCGGAAGCACTATTTAGGGGGGAAACTCCGCTGCCGCGACAAATTACCGCTCAGCGGACAGACCTCCGGCGTGATCTCATGGCGACATGGAGAGAGCGACTGTCGCAACCCCGTGCAGGGCACGCCACCATAGTGGCGATAAGTCCCCTCTTTGAGGAGTGGCTAGAGAGGCGCCACGGCGCCCTCACCTACCGTCTGACGCAGGTCCTCACCGGACACGGTTGTTTCGGGAGGTTCCTGCACCGAATCGGGCGGGAGGAAACGCCCGGGTGTTTCCACTGCGAGGATCGTCCGGAGGACACGGTGGAACACACCGTGGAGGTCTGCCCCGCTTGGGCGGAGCACCGCCGTGTCCTCATAGCGGCGATTGGCGGCGGCAATCTCTCGCGTCCGGCCTTGGTTCAAGCCATGGTCCGGAGCGAGAGAGAATGGGAAGCCGTCACCTCCTTCTGCGAAGCAGTCATGCTAGTGAAGGAGGTGGCAGGACGTGAGAGGGAAAGAACCTCACGTCCCAGCCGCCGCGGGAGACGCCCTGGGCGTCGGGGGTCACGTGGTGGCTTCCGACCACCGTAGGCGCTGGCCTGTGGACGGCGAGTTATGGGCTAGCTCGCCGTCCGGCCGTCTTATGACGACAGGCTGTGTCGACGGCGCGTTCGTGTTCCACGCGCGCCTCAAAGAGATGTCAGCAATCAAGTAGGGGTCCGCATGGGCCGACGCCTGCCAGGGCTGCGGGACTGTTCGAAAGAGATACCGTGGCCCTGGAACACAAAGGGCAGAGAAGGAACATGGATGGGTTTTAGTCAGTACGAGTCTGACACTCCCCTCCGCTCCGCCCAGAGTGGGGGGGGTCATTTGATGATTTCCCATCCGGAAAAAAAAAAAAAAAAAAAAAAAAAAAAAAGCGTATTGTTTGATTGTCTTTATTCAAGATGCAAGCTAATATTAGTATTGATGCCAGGGCAAATATTGTCGCTTTGCGTAAAAATAGAATTAATATTTCTCAAATTTCAACTGAAACTGGCTTATAATGTGTAAGTTATTTTTAAAAATTATAATTATTATGATGATAGTTGTGGTGTGTGATTTTCTTATTATTAAATAAATTGCTAGTTGCAAGTGTGTAATCATATTTTGTATTTTTTTAGAAATACGGTTAGCCGTTGGGTAAAGAGGTTTGAGGAAGAAGGTAGTCTGAAGAGTTGTCTAAGAAGTGAAAGGCCGCCGCTTATTAACCCGACTCAGCGACGTTTCATGGTGGAAGAATATGAAACAAATGGTTTCATTCCAACTATAATGTTTGCAGATCAATTTGATACTACATTGCAAACTGTTCGCCATACACTCCATGCTGAAGGTTTACATCATCGGAAGCCAGCTAAAAAACCATTTTTGACACAAAAACACAGGGAGGAAAGACTACGTTGTGCTCGAGATTATTTAGATTTTAACTGGGAGGTTACTGTATTTTCTGACGAGAAGACTTTCAAGTCTTGCCAAAAGGAAGACTTCATTTATGGCGAAAAGTTAATATGTAGACCGGATAACTAAATATTTAGTAATATTAACATTTCCGTAAAGAAATTTTAAATTAAATGATCTTAAATTGGGGTTTAGTTTCAATCTTCTTTTCGTCAAGAAAATGAACATTTAAGCTAAACCTCAATACATTCAATGTGACGTTACATAAAAAAAACACGTTCATAAAGTCTAACTCATATATTAGTTTTCAATGAACTCTGCTAAATACCGATACCTATAATAAGTGGGTATCAACAATTATATTTGTGTTATTAAAATATCCTTTCCGTGTTCTGTTATTCTTATTATGAATTGACTAAGTGGGTATCAATCAATCAATCAATCAACTTTATTTTTCTCACCTCAATATACACAAATTATTTTACATCGGTCAGATTCGACAATGATACACAATTCAGGTAAGTATATATTGTGGGAGACTGGCCTAGGCTCGTGGCCTGTGTTTCAGGACACCAGGATCCCACCCCTTTACATTTTCATTTTTAAAATTATGTACTAGGCCCGCTGACAGATTGTAATTAGGAATCAGACATTTTATAGTTTTATTTACTATGATTAAAATCTAGGTTAAGTATGCGAAACGAATGTTAGTAGATGTGTAGTATGGGTGATTGTGTGTGTGAGTGTGTGGGTGTGTGACTGTGTGTGTGTGGGTGTGTGACAGTACGTGATATTGTGTTTAGGTCACTATAAGTATATTTTCAGTATTATTATAGTTTAATGTTAGTAGCCAGTCTGTTAGCCTCTTTTGGCATTTATTATTTGTGAGGCTAAAGATATGTAACACTTTGTGAGTTTTATTATATAAGTAACCACCCAGATAGCAAAAGAAACGCCTTGCGAACATAGTTTTGAGACGTAGATGATGGCGCTCCACAGGGTCATATCGTCATTTCCCCCTGGAAAACGTTGGATTATAAACCAAAAGAGAATGCTGTTTCAGCAGAATGTGCAATATAAACAGTTGCCGCACTGTCAGGACTTCATTCTCTTTGTATAACTGTTCAGTGGGGTAGCGATACGGTCGAAAAGACGAAACTTTCAGTATAGCTCTTTGGGTTCTTTCAATTTCTATTAGGGTAGTTTTTGGAGCTCCACCCCAAGAGGTGATGCAGTAGCATATTATAGATTGAGCAAGGGTATAGTACACTGTTTTCATAATATTTTTATCGACTACATGTCTCAGCGTTTTAAACACATAAATTAGTTTCCGTAATCTGTTACTAAGAGTGGTTATGTGATCTTGAAATCTTAGGTTTTTGTCGATCGTTATTCCCAGGTATTTTACATTCTCAGCCTTGGTGAGTGGTTCGCAGTTACAACTACGGGTGAGTGGGTTTGTGCAGAAGTGAGCTACAATAGTATTAGGTAATGTTTGGGAGTATTCGTTGTTTTTCATGGTGAATGCTATGTAATTGGTTTTGGTTATATTAAGGGTCAACAGATTTTCGCGTAACCAATTGGATACTGTATTAAAGCCTAGTTGTGCACGCTCATATACATCTTCCCACGAGCTCGCGCTGAACAAGAGGGCAGTGTTATCAGCAAAGCTAATGATTTTGCCATTGGGGATAGTAAGCATACCCAGATCGTTGATATAGATGAGGAATAATGAAGGTCCAAGGACACTACCTTGAGGCGTGCCGTAGTTAATTTTTTGTTCCTCACTGATGAATTCATCTATCTTTACTGTCTGGGTACGCTCACTCAGATAGTCTTTAAAGAGTTCCAGTGGAAGTCCTCTGATTCCCAAGCTTTCCATCTTACGTACAAGAATTGGGACAGAAACCGTGTTGAAAGCCTTAGCAAGATCTAGAAAAACGGCCATAACTTTATCCCCACTGTCCATGTTTGTGACCACATAGTCTGTTAACTCATGGACCGCGTCAGAGGTGGATTTGCCTGAGCGAAACCCAAATTGCGCTGGTGCGACAAGATTATTGTTTTCCAAGTAGCTCACAAGTCTGCTGTTCATTACCCGTTCCAGTATTTTGGAAAAGGCAGTCAGCACAGATATAGGTCTGTAGTTATCAACACGGCTTCTGTCCCCACTCTTGTGGATCGGATGAATTATGGCTTTTTTGAACACGTTAGGAAATTTACCTGTGGAAAGAGCAAGGTTACATACGCAACGTTAACGGAGGCACAATCACGCCCGCATGCTTTTTCAAGAGGTCACCGTATACAAAAAAAAAATTCTTATGAATGGTGATAAGAGAACTTCTTTTGCCTAGGTAGGAATGTGACGTCACAATTCTCATAAAGTTTGTTAATTTTATAAATAAATAAAACGAATAAACATTTTTGTTATCATTCACCACGAATTTTTTATTTCCTCCTTCCACCAGCGAAAAGAATCAATTAATGAGGTTAAATAATAATACAATAACTTTCTAATATTTAACTTCTTATAAAAAATAAATAATAAGCATGACTACATTATAAATAAACATTAATACCTAACGACTTTCTGCTAAAAATACAAATATTATTAAAGTTTCAAAGAAACAAAACACAGCCACACTTTGTAATAACATAGATTCGAACTTAGATTTCATTGATCGTGAACCCATGCTCAGCCCAAACAGCTACACATGTTAATACTACGCGAATTTTAGCAATACAATGGTAAGAACAGGTCGCCACTACGATGTGTATTCTAAATGCAACAGAAATATAATGCTATTTCGCGTAGTGTGACGACAGTTCATTAGTGTGTGTTATGTGTGGAATGTTGAAATATCCCTCATACACGCACACGCACACACACTGCTGTATCGCGTTCGCAGAGTTCATAGAAATGTAATCTTAAGCATGCTAGTGCACTTTTGAGCGTCTATTGTACATCACCTCACTTATTGCAGATATACGACTACCTGTGTCCACTTCACATTCGATATCAATGTTATCAACATACAGTTTAATGAAATATGGTTTGTTACCTCGAGCTGCCACGTTGAAGTTGAGCATACCGTCCTCTGATTCGTCACTTACATAATTTTGCCGACCGCCACTACCGCGCACTTGTTTGCACATCACAGTCATCAGTGGCCTTTTTTGCCGCACTCATCACAACTGTAATTTTTAAAACGATACTTCTCGGCGGGATGCCTTGCCACAGCGCCAGCAGGCCCGCGTGCATCCGTGCGCCACGACCACACGCGCGCCGCCTGCGCCTGCCGGACCAGCTGCTGCCGCTGCTCCATCGCCGCCGCCACCGAGCGTGTAATGCAGGCCTTCGCCCGCCTCGCTGCCTGCCGGTTTTGCTGAGTCCGCCGCCGCCGCCGTCGTCGTGGTGCCGCTCACCTCGGCATGCTTCTCCGCTGGCTCTAGTGCCAGCGCCAGCTCCACTGCCTCTTTGTATTGTACTTTTTTCTCTGCGAAGATTCGATCGCATTACGTCACTTGCCAGGCCTGATACAAACTGGTCGCGCAAATTCTCTTCGAGCGTCGAACATGACTTGCACTTTCCGAAACTACACGTAGATGCCAAGTGTTTCAACGCCTGCAGGTATTCCGTAAGGGACTCGCCCGGATGCTGTCGGCGCAACCTGAACACGTGGCACTCGGCGATCTCCGATCGTTGCGGTTCCAAGTGTTCCGTCACCAATCTCACTAGTACGTCAAATGATTTCTTCTCCGGATAACTAGGTGAACACAGATCGCACATAAGCGCATATGTTTCTTCCCCGACGACCGTTATTAACAAAGGCACTTGCAAATCTTCGCCGATTTCGTTAAGCCGTACGTACTGATTTACTCGACGAATTAGTCTACATGACACTGCTTTGAAAATCTACATAGCCTGTACCCTGTAGAGTGTGTGTTCGATCGCTTTCCATGCGCTTTGCATAAGGAAGCCAGTTGCAAGAAGTCCGCAACAGTTTACAGCGGCTCATTTCATGCTTCTTGATGAGAACTTTAGATCTAGCTAGAGTATGACTGTCATGGACGGTCTACCGATGGAAACTGAAGGCAGTTGCAAGAGGTCCTCAACAGATTACAGCTACAACAGATTAGCTTGTTGATTGATTGATTGTTATTGGGCTTATTTCATGCACCTTGATGAAAACTTTAAACCTGCCTGGAGTACGACTTTCATCGAAGCACTGACGATGGAGACGGCAGGCAGTTGCAAGAGGTCCGCAACAATTTACAGAAGCTTAATAGTGTCTCTTTAGACCTAGCTGGAGTATGACTGTCATCAAGTGTCTAAGGATGAAGACTTAAGGCTGCCGAGGGAAGCTTATTTGGAAAAACATAAGTAGAATATTATAGCGATTAATGCAAATATTGAATCTTTACCAATATTATAAAGATTAAGAGTTTGTTTGTTTGTTTGATTGGTTGAACGAGCTAATTTCGAATTGAAAAATTATTTCAGTGTTGGATAGCCCATTCATCGAGGAAGGCTATAGGTTGTATAACATCACGCTACAACCAATAGGAGCGCAGCATCAATGAAAAATATTGCAAAAACAGGGAAAATGTATTCCTTTTGAGAGCTTCCGTTGCGTGCGCTGTGTAAACGGTTAAAGTTACGCAACAATCATGAGTCCGCGATAGCATATGTCTATCTTTTAAGGTTTACTCACACTCTCTAACTCTCTCTGTTATGTGGCGCAGACGAAGTTGCGTGGGTCAACTAGTTCCCTATATTTTAGTAGGATCTCTCGCCGATTCTGCGTGACAACGGGAAGGCTACAACAACACAACAGGCAACACTTCAGCTGATTCCAGAGTTATAAAACGAACCCCAAATCGGTTTGTGCGCATGGTTTGTGCGCATCCGCACAAACCGATCCACTGTGTACTAAAGTCCACGCTTGTCAACTATCACACTGAGACGGACTGGCTCCGTGAGTACGAGAGCGGCAGCCGGCCCCGAAGGCGGGTGCTTGTGCGGACGCGGGCGCTGTTACCGCGAGGTCAACGGTTATGACGTCGCTCGGCTGCAGAGCACCTGCATGTGAAACACTCTTTGCACCCAAAAAGCCGGTAATCATTCAGCGTCTAACAGCAGTGAGTCAGTGAGTTCAGGACTCCGGACGTTGGTAAGCTAGCTAAATTCTTGTATTTGTGCGGAACAAACTGTTAGCTCGCCCAACTGAGATCCTAATTAACGCAAGCTCGACTGAGCTTCTAGTAATACCGATATTTTTCACCAGTTTTCTGAATCAATAGCCCCTAGTTATAATTTTGCTTGCCCGGAGTCCGGGGCGAACAAAACTTCACTCAATAACTTTTTGTGAATATTAAATATTTTTTTGATGGATATGAGTTTAGTGAGTCGTGTGGATAATTCCCAGTCGCCCACTAAGCACCACGCGCCACACATCGCATTCAGCTCCGCTTCTTGAAAGATGAAGGCCTGCCCGTCTCATCGGGGCCATAATAAAGGAGGAGATCAACTTACGTACTGGTAGCTCGACAGCTAGCGGTATGTGCGGACCTTACTTATTTACATTCCAATTGACGTTAGCTAATCTGTTGTGTTGTGAATGGGGGACGTAAGTCGCAAGTACACCGAATATGAATAATCACAATAGAATATTCTATTAAGTTATTTTGGGACGTTAATTCTTTAACTCTTCTGTAAAAATGACTAATTTTACAAATTCTAACAAATCTATACACAAATGCGACGGAACGAACAAGTCTTAAATAACTAGAGAAACGCTTAAAATCTATAAATAAATTTCAAGAACTACTTTCTACAACAGCGTTCAATGAAGCTTGAGGTCGCGTTTCGGGAAAAGTCTCGATTTCTAAACATTTAAGTTGAGATGGCCAGTTGGACTGATCTTCCTTCAAAACACCACCACAGATGTAAACCCTGAGAGCATCAACATCCACGCCACGAGATATTAGATCTGCTGGGTTCTTGCCAGTTGGGACATGACGCTAAGTACAATTTCTCGTCTTATCTAGAATTTCAGCAACGCGATTACGTACAAATGGCTGAAGTTTAGAGGGCAACATTTGTAACCATCCCAATACAATGGTCGAGTTTGTCCAACAGTAAACCCAATCAAAGTTTGCTTGAAGTGATTTGACCACCTTCTCACACACGCGAGCTCCCACTACCGTACCACACAGTTCCAATCTCGGAATCGTAGTAGGTTTAATCGGCGCCACACGACTTTTGCCTATCAATAAGCAGACCATGCATACACCAGCGGATACTACGGACATAGGCATACGCACCGTACGCGCGCTCAGATGCATCCGTGAATACATGGAGTTCTTACGTCTGATACGAATCAAAAAGAACGTGGAATACGCAAATTAGAAAAGGGAGATCTTTAACAGTAGCCTTAAAAGTTGTTTTGAGTTCCAGAGTCAACGGTTCGTCCCATGAAAGGTTGTCTAACCACATTTTTTGCAACAGATAAGACATTAAGACCTAAAAGGTCAAAAATGCGTGCAATTGCTGAAAGCAAGTCACGCTTAGTGCCATTAGAAGGCATCTCAGAACTAATTAAGAAACCTAGTTCGTCAGAGTCGGCAAACCATTAAAGCCCTAACAGCTTTGTGGGCTCACTAGATCCCCTACCTAAATCTAAGGATGACTGAGAAGTCCCTGAGACTAAAAACAGGTTCGTTTGACTCCCACTTTCGAAGTGGCATGCAAGTTGATCTCAGTGCATTGGTGACTTCATTACGAATTACCAATACTTCATTTAAATCATTGCCACCCGTGAGTAGATCATCTACGTATTAATCATGCTTGATGATGGTGGCAATCTTATCATTGGTGCACTAAATGCCTAATTGCTTAAGGCAGCGCGTCGCAAGAAACGGCGCACTTGCCGTACCGTATGTTACGGTGTGCAGTTTAAATACCTTGACAGCCTTGCACGTGTCTTCACGCCAAACTACCTGTTGCAAGTGTCTATTGTAAGGTTAATTAGTCAAGATGTGGGTATATTCGTCCAGTTTACTATCATAGATACAATAATGTAACACATTATTGTATGCATGATTGACATCGAATTTGATAAATATTAAAGTACTACTTATTATTATTATTTAAGTTTTAATATTAAATCGATTATTGAATTGTATCGTATCAGAATCGACTATGGCAATATTTTGTCTATGAATTATTTTTGACGTTTGAAAGCACTGTGAAATAGATTCATTCGTTATTCGACGGTTGAACCAAACGTTTCTTTAAAAATAAATCCGTTTCTATCATTGAAATCATCGTTTAATTTTAGAGATAAAGAGTAGATCCTTTACTATCAGATGGACGGACTACTATCGGGGTCGTCCTGAACCGTAGGACCCACCATCTGTCAAAGTCAAAAGCATTTATTTCAATTAGACCATCACAGGAACTTTTGAATGTCAAAAAAACAAAAATAAGCGAAGCTACAATCACAGTCACAAGGCATAATAACTTGAAAAAGTATTGTAGTTGCACATTCCAAAGCGTAGATCTCTATGGAGAAGAATGGGCAAGAAACTCCATGGACACTCTTTTAAATCAAAATATTTTTACAAAATCTTGTTTACATCATTCATGTTGAGATTATACATATATGTGAGAACGATGCAGAAAGACGTACACATTAAGAGCGTCCAGAGTAAAAGATTAAATCAAAAATGAAAAAAAAAAAAGTATTTAAAATAAACCGTGGCAGCTAAGAGATGACCAGTCCCAACTGACAGCGCCCGTTCACGAACATGACGCATGGATCAGCGCCATTCAACTCAACCATATTGAAGCGAACTAAATGACCCGACACACCCGCCACCATCAGCGAGACATTTAAGTGCGCATGACATTCTCTCAGCCACCAAGGCACATTCAAGTTAATGAAAGATAACAAAATTTAAGTTGTAGCCTTACTCACACATGAGATATGCAATTATACAATACTATCATGGAATCTATACAAAGCAAGGATATTTTACAATCTTCTGCAGCTTCCACAATAATTTAACATGGTAATCAATTAGTTTGCCGCTATGGTTGTGGAGTAGCAAATTGTTGCTTCTGTATGTGAACACAATGTAGAGATAGAAGGGAAAACAAAAAAAAAACACAATTAAGACCTTAAAGATTAGGATAAGTTCTACTAACCATAATAGAGAGTCTGCGTAAAAACTGAAATAATGCTTCTAATTTATATAACCCAATGGTAATCAAAGTAACCAAGTTTCCAAACGAAAAAATAAATAAATTAAAGAACTAGAGGGGCTCCCCCTCTAGTTCTTTAATTTATTTATTTTTTCGAAACATTAAATTAAGTTCGTGAGCCCAAGTGTGCTGTGGAGCAGCACCAGCATTAAGCCAAGCATTTTTATCTACAATATAGTCTTCTAACTTATAATACGAGTATGCTCGCTTACATAGTGTGCGTTTTATGCAGGTTTTAAATTTCTTTTCATTAAGTTGTAGAATGTCAAGTGGTATTTAATTATAACATTTTACACAGTACCCCATAAAAGAAGTGCGTACTTTTGACAACCTGAAACGTGGCTGATCTATTTTGTCCTTATTTCTAGTATTAACATTATACCTGTCGCTTATTTTACTAAAAAAAATAATGTTTTTCCGAACATACATAACGTTTTCATAAATATATTGACAAGATGCTACACTGTCATGATGTTAATTTGTTCAAACAATTCTCTTAGAGATTCTCGTCTGCATAGGTTATAGATGGCTCTAACGGCCCTCTTTTGCAGAATAAATATTGCCCCTCCCACAGCAGAATACCGTAAGACATGATGCTATGGAAGTAACTAAAATAGACTAGTCTCGCGGTATCCATGTCTGTTATTTGCCGGATTTTGTGGACAGCGTAAGCGGCTGAACTTAGCCACCCTTTTTTTTTTTTTGATGGGAAATCATCAAATGACCCCCCCCCCCCCCCCACTCTGGGCGGAGCGGAAGGGAGTGTCAGACTTGTACTGACTAAAACCCATCCATGTTCCTTCTTTGCCCTTTGTGTTCCAGGGCCACGGTATCTCTTTCGAACAGTCCCGCAGCCCCGGCATGCATCGGCCCATGCGGACCCCTACTTATTTGCTGACATCTCTTTGAGGCGCACGTGGAACACGAACGCGCCGTCGACACGGCCTGTCGTCATAAGACGGCCGGGACGGACGAGCTAGCCCATAACTCGCCGTCCACAGGCCCGCGTCTACGGTGGCCGGGAACCACCACGTGACCCCCGACGCCCAGGGCGTCTCCTGCGGCGGCTGGGACGTGAGGTTCTTTCCCTCTCACGTCCCGCCACTTCCTTCACTAGCATGATTGCTTCACAGAAAAAGGTGACGGCTTCCCATTCCCTCTCGCTCCGGACCATGGCTTGGACCAGGGCCGGACGCGAGAGATCGCCGCCGCCAATCGCCGCTACGAGGTCACGGCGGTGCTCCGCCCAAGCGGGGCAGACCTCCTCGGAAACTTAGCAAGTGCTGTTAAGTGAGGACCCCATTTCAGTTTCGAGTCAAGCGTAATCCCCGAAAACCGTCTGTTCGACGAATTTTAGTATCTCCCCGTTCAATACAATGTTACATTCACTACTTCTTGCATTCGGTAACGCGAATCTTATGCATTTAGTTTTCTACTCAATTAGCACGTTATGAATCTTAAGTATAGCGTTATTTACGTCGTCAAACTCTTGTGCACGTCTGTTAACCTTAAAAATCAGTGATGTGTCATAAGCAAAGAACACCATTTGAGGTCGACTTTTCAGTAAATGAGGTAAATCATTTATATATATATATAATGTGTTTATGTATCCTTGGATACTATGGTGAACAGTAAAACTCTAACTATAATTGAGTTGCTCTGAAAAGAGAAACAATATTTAAAGCTATGGTTTCACCAGTTCTTAATCAGTATTATTTAAATATTCATATTTCAATCTAATTTTCCTAACCTAATTCGCATGCGGTATTCAATACGTCAATCTGACAGACAGCTTCATAGAAACGACCAAGTTCACTCACAGATAACTTATACATCAAAGTCATTACGCGGCAAATTCAAACATACTTAAATGAAGTGTCAAGCACTTTGTTTACAGTATATTATATTATTTTTCCTCTGGTAAATAATAAGAATGCGAGGTAACCTATTCAAGGTTCCAAAATCGCATCAAATCATCACGAATGAATCTTGAGTCATGAACATTATAGGAACTAGTTTGAGTAAAATGACAACTTACACTGTTACTTAATTTACTACTATTATATATAATATGGGACCAGAGACGATCCAGTATAACCTGGTTTCACATAACACTGGCTTTCCAACCCCTAGGTTTACTCTTTGTGAACCTAACAGGTCCCAGAATAGATCAGCACCACAATCTGCACCAATTAAAAGATCAACATCGGAGGGCTTGTTAAAGGTAGGGTCTGCCAGACAAATATCAGTAGGAATATTCAGGTTAGATAAATCTAATTCACGACATGGCATTTCATTAGTTATTAATGGCAAAACATAACAAAACAACTTAGCTTTACAACTGTTGTTGAGTGACGTCATGTTTACCTGACAAGTATTGCCTACGCGAGAGGTCGTGTTATTTACGCCATAGATTGAGCCCTCTAACGGACTTGTATCTAATTTAAGTCGTTTACGTAGTCGCTCCTTCATGAAGCATGATTACGACTACCGCTATCATCATCATCATCATCTGTCTAGCCTTTTCCCAACTATATTGGGGTCGGCTTCCAGTCTAACCGGATGCAGCTGAATACCAGTATTTTACATGGAGCGACTGCCTATCTGACCTCCACAACCCAGTTAGTACTGGGTAATACGATAACCCTTGGAAGACTGGTAGTCAGAATTTTTGGGCCACTGACTGCTTAACGATTGTCAAAGATCTACAAATGACAGCCGGGACCAACGGCTTAACGTGCTTTCCGAGGCACGGAGGAAACTCGGTATGTAATGGGCGGATACCCATCCACAGACCAACCTAGGCAAGCACGGCTTAACCTAAAGATCGACCCGAGCGGCTGTTATTATTTAGCCACGAGCTCCTCGTTGTATTACGACTACCGCTATCGCTCGCACAATATGCTCACGATCATCTGTTGACAACAACACGCCGCGCTTCTTCCTACTGTGACCATAAGAAGGTAAAATGTTCGCAGATAAAGCTACATTATTAACGTCAGTGTTAGCAGAGTTTTTAAAAAGAAGAAGAAGAAAGAAGAACTTACAACCCGGCTTTTTACAATTTTTGGAGAAGTGACCCGAACGGAAACAGTTGTAACACAATTTAAAACAAGGCACTAATTTACGACGGGCTTCGTTACTCAAAGCAAGGAACTGTGAACATTAGTTAGACTATGGTCACCTTTGCGTTTGGGACATACGTAGCTCATGAGTTTGTAAATTTCTTAACCGATATTCCGTTAAAAACTACGGAGGCTCTTAATTCCTCTCTTGAAGTGTCAATTGGTTTATTAAAGGCGAATGTGTCTGACTGCCCAGCTGAATTTAAATTTAAACACATAAACTCTATGATAGTTATTAAAGCTTTCCGGCAAATAAAAGTCAAACTGACCGAAGATCTTTGGGGAATGTCTATCAAAGTTTGTACATCCATAGTTGAGACTATAGCACCATGCTTAGCTTTAATTTTTAATTTGTGGGTAGACCAAGGAGTTTTCCCGGATTTAATGAAATACAGTAAAGTCAAATCAAATCAATCCTCTGTTCAAATCCGGAGATAGTAAAGATACAAATAATTATAGACCTGTTTCCGTGACGCCAGTTTTTAGCAAGGTGTTTGAAAAGGTAATGCTGAATCAAATACTCAATCATTTTAACACCAACAGAATCTTACACGATCAACAGTATGGTTTCATCAAAGGACGTTGTACAACTGACGCCGGTGTAACCTTATTAA
This sequence comes from Noctua janthina, assembly GCA_963576755.1. Classification (NCBI taxonomy): domain Eukaryota; kingdom Metazoa; phylum Arthropoda; class Insecta; order Lepidoptera; family Noctuidae; genus Noctua; species Noctua janthina. Next base: position 20,852,760 of record OY755053.1, on the reverse strand, counting down.
AGCACATATTTACTGCGTGGGAAGAGTCCCAAGACGCCATGGGAATATTTTGTGACCTCTCTAAAGCATTTGATTGAAATAAAGATTATCTTCTACATTTTTAAATATATAACTTAACTTATTATATTATATTATTATTGCGTAAATCACGACACATTACTTTTTAAACTTGAGCATTACGGACTAGGGAAACTTGCACTTAGTTTGGTAAAATCATATTTGAGTGATAGATAACAACATGTGCAAATAAATGGTGTTAATTCACAGGGTTTAAAAGTATAAATGGGGGTTCCGCAAGGCTCAATATTGGGTCCTTTCCTCTTTCTAGTATATATAAATGATCTCCCCTATTTATTGAAAAACCAACCACGAAATATGGTGTTATTCGCTGATGAAACTTCCCTAATTTTTAAGATAAATAGACGAGCCTTAATTCTAGATGACCTGAATAATGCCCTACTTCAGGTCCATAATTGATTCACAGCAAATAATTTAGTATTAAATGAAAAAAAAAAACGAAATGCATAAGATTTGCTTTACCGAATGTTAAAAGTAGCGATTGTGATATAGTATTGAATAAAGAAAAACTTGAATTTGTAGATAAAACGGTTTTCCTGGGAATTATGCTTGATTCAAGGCTACAATGGGGTTCTCATTTAAGATTTCTTGCGGGGCGGCTTAGTTCAGCAGCATTTGCTATAAGAAAAATCCGTCAATTTACTAATGTAGATACCGCTAGACTCGTCTATTTTAGTTATTTTCATAGTATTATGTCATATGGCATTTTGTTGTGGGGACGGGCTGCAGACATTGTGTCTATATTTATTCTGCAAAAAAAAAAGCCATCAGAGCCATATATAATCTTCGTAGGCGCGATTCTCTAAGGGAACTGTTTAAGGAAATTAACATCATGACGGTAAATTGTCAATACATCTACGAAAACATAATGCATATAAGAAAAAATCTACATCTTTTTAATAAAAGAGGTGACAGACACAATTACAGTACTAGAAATAGAGACTAATTAGTTCAGTCGGGCTTCAGACTCACTAAAGTAGAATCATCTTTCATGGGGTACTGTTTGAGATGCTATAATAAAATTCCACAAAGTATTCTTTAACTGAATGAAACGAAATTTAAATCATGCATTAAACGCAAACTATGTAAGCAACTATGAAAGCATATTACAAGTTGGACGATTATATCACTGATAAAAATGCTTGGCTCATTGCCGGTCCTGCTCCACAAGAACAGGGGCGCCTAAATTGATAGCATTAAATAGTATTGTTGGAGTTGCTGAAGATTGTAAAACTATCTTTACATTGTATAAATTCAATCTCTTTAGTATTATATAGCCGCATAGCCCATATTGTGTGAGTACTATGTACTAGAAAGCTGTCAATCGCTGGAAACCTGCGTCTTTTCTTGACTTGAATGTGCCCTGGCGGTTAGGAGTATGTCATGCTCACTCAAATGTCTCGCTGATGGTGGCACCTGTGTCGGATCATTTAGTTCCCTTCAAAATGTTTGACTTGAATGGTGCTGATAGATGCGTCATGTTCGTGTTCATGCTCTCAGTTGTGACTGGTCATCTCTTATTTGCCACGGCTTATTTGAAATAATTATTTTGTTTTTACTATGGACACTTTTAGCGTACACATCTTGCTGCATCGTTCTCACATAATGTAAAATCTCAACATGATTGTTGTAACCAAAGTTTTGTAAAAGTATTCTGATTTAAAACAGTGTCCATGGAGTTTCTTGCCCGTTCTTCTCCATAGAGATCTTCGTTAGGGAATGGGCAACTACAGTACTTTCACAGTTTTTGTGTTTTGTGACTGGGACTGTAGCTATATTTAATTGTTGTCTTTGTTTCGACAATTCAATAGTGCCTGTAACTGGCCTACTTGAAATAAATGCTTTGATTTTGATTTTTGATTGATACCTTCGTGACAGATTCAGTGCTTACATTATTAGAATTTTGTGTCGTCACCATAGATTTGATTTTACTCGTGGAACCTGATTTAGCGATACCTGGCACGTTGTGTCTTGGTATTTCTAAGGTTTCAACTAAATCAGCGCGTGTTCGAATAAATTGGAGGAATGTATCGAACGTAATCTTGCTGTCCTTGTCAGTATGGCCAATAAATATCTCCCATTCGTGATAAGACTTCTGATCCAACTTACGAGTAACTAAATAGAATAGATCAACAAAGTTTCTCATTGCTTGATTGGTTCACCTAACGATCCTAACGCTCGCAAGTTTTTATTTAATAGGTCTAATAAACGGTTCTCTATTGTGTTTCCTAACTTTTTTATCCATCATATAAAGTGCCATATTTTTTTTTGCCCTAATCATCATTTGTCTGAGTGATAACTTACCCGAACTTAATATTATACAACGTGTAACAGATTAAGCGCGATATACCTCAGACACCCCAATTAGAATATTAAATTATAAGTCTTAAACAACATCCGTAATTAAATAAATTTAAACCAAACCTAGTCATTTTTATAAAACAGTTATCCTTAATAAACGCAAAACGTGTGTGCATCGCACACACACTCATGCAATGTTAGCGGCCGACGCGACACGCACACTCGTGCGCTCGCCAGCTGACCATAGCTGTAGGCATTAGATATGCGTTAGTTCAATGAACGAAATTTTCTAGTAAGTGAAATTATCAACACGAATACGACTTTAGGCTTAGTAACGGGGATGCATTTAAAACAGCGACTTTATCTTTGGAGATTGCACCCCCGCGAATCCCTCGATCCCTCTGGTAAGTTGTGTTTAGGTACAGTTTATTGTTTGTACTACAAAAATATTCAAAGACGGCGTGTTTAAAAGATTTGAATCATAATATTTACAGTGATAATAATACAATCGTATTGATAGGTAGAAGTAGGTAGGTACTTACAGAACTGGACTATTTACACTTTACACTAAGCTTCTTAATTTGCACTATTTCTGCGATCCACTTTCATTAAAGTTTCAAAATGACCACCGCCTTATTCTATGCACTTATTTGCACGCTTTCTTAAATTGTATTTCAATTTTGACACACACAGTATCACTTTTCACCGTCACAAATGCTTGTACAATTTTTTTTTAGAGCCTCGACACTCGTAGATTGACTGACGTACATGAGCGATTTTATGCGACCCCACAAATAAAAGTCTAATGGTGTTGTCAGGCGATCTGGGAGGCCACGGCACAGGTCCTCCGCGACCTATCCAACGACTGCCTTACTCCGCATCCAGATGCCGCAGTCGTTGAGTTGAAGCCAGCATCGTCCTGGCGCTCGCAGCCGCAGCCAAAACGGTCATTGAACTCCCGACAAGCTAACGCGACATTATCAAGACAGCGAGCCAGTGTCCTCACCATCTCCGTGTATTGTATGTTGGTATACCGGAAAGCCATCGCGAAAAAAAACTATTACGGAAGTAAATTTAAGAACATCCACACTACATCGCTATCGCTTTTCGCATAACCCTCAAAGAGGTTGCCGACAAATGCTTTATCTCTTTGCAATAAGTTCTAAATTTCTTCAAATTAAATAATTTTATTTTGTAAAAATGCCTAAATTGCTGTTTGTAGGGATACTCTGATGACCAACTAAGTTAGGTCGTGTATTCAAATAAGCCTTACTCATTGGAGATAAAGTTGAAATTCCTTTAAATTACCTCTTTATTTGACGCACACTGCTTTTAATGTAAAATGCATTGATCTTATTTACGTGTGTGTATTATGAGCTATGAGCGAACTACAAATAATGTCGTGCGTTTTAGTAGCCTTTATTGCTCTGAGTTAAGGTTTCAATTTCCTTGAATTAAGGATTGTATTAATTTGTCATGATACTGTGTTTCTAATTTAAGTTTTTTAAAAGATTTTTCCGTCGAAATTTAACACCTATTTTTTATGACGGAAATCGATTCAGAAGCCGATTCTGAACCAACTACTTTCAGGAATTGCGTTTATTCTGTTACGCGTTGTATAATATCACCTGCCATAGAATAGAAATCCCTAAATATAGAAAAAATGAAAAAGCCTAGCCCTAAATGATTTTGTCATAAATATTAACGACTATGTGACGCGGGCTCGCTACACTCGCATTTTACATTACACACCCACTTTCTTTCACAAATGTCGTCGTGTCAATGGCCGGCTTTCGGCCTACGTTCCTGACGTCAGCTAGCAAGACTTTTAGGAAAATTGCTGATTACCCTTGCGTTGCAGTAATAATACACATTATAATACAACACAATACTTAGGACAGATGACTTTATTTCATACAAAATTAGGAGATTCAATTATTATGGTACTCGATATTATGACAAAATAGTTTTAGAAGTAACGATAATTGTAAAATAATATTTCGAATTTTTGAACATTATGGTTACTGAAGTTTATACCAAACGTGTCATGGATAACTATTTTCGGACAAACAATTTTGGGAGAAGAAAGGGAGTGCCTAATAAACCTTTCAAAGTGACTGAGGACTCCTTTGTGATGATTTCTATCTAATCTATATCTATACCATATAATAAAATCGTAGACTTTCCGTGTCTGTATATTACAGATTTTTGCAAAAAAATATCACTGGAAGGTGCCAGAATAAGTAATAGAGAGTAATATTTTTTTTTTAAGTTTTTGTCTGTTTGTCGGTTTGTCAGTTCCTCTTATTGTATTCAAAATCGAAATATTACAAAATAAGAAGCATTTTTGTGAGTATTATCTTGCGTTTATTTCATGAAAATCGACCAACAGACGCAAACAATTTCATTTTTTAAAGGAGATGGCCAATTTTCTTAGGGCGCTCTGCCTAGCATCTAAAAATGCATGTACATTAACGAGTTTTGCTTTATTTTGAATTTAGTATGCTCTAAAATTAACTGTAAAAGTTACATAATCCAATAACTTCAGATTTCTTAGAAATTAACAAAAACATGTCTTAGTCATGATAGTCGGGCTCATAACTAAGTAGTAGCCAGATTATTCTGCGTGGGAAGTTCTCATGATCAATGGATGGGTGACCATGTTCTTATCGATACCCTTTCGTGCCTCGGGAGTACATATAAAGCCGTCGGCTCTGTATGTAATATCTCTTAGGTCGTGAGTGAGAAATAGAAGTATAGGTAAGTATAGAAAATATTGTTAGACATCCAGCCCTCTCTCTTGTCTAATGTGATGTACTATGTATATATAATCTAAAACCTGTGAGGGTAGTGGGAGAGTAATGAAATGATTGAGTACCTAGCACGCATGATGAAGGTTAGATAGTGGCATTAAGGATTGCAGTGTTAAAATAAAAACAAACAATGAATAACTTAAGAATGAAATATTTAATATTCAATTATTCTAACAAAAATATCTTCTAAAAAAGATGCTGGTGAAGTAACATTGGTCTGATGTCTTGCCCAGCCTAAGTACAAGATCATAGTCATTACGTGGGAACAACACCCTACCATCTTGTTACCAACCAAGCAGTTACAATAGTAACCCAAAATAGATTCTAGTGGGCAGTTGCTACTGGGCTCAACATCAAACAAAATATATGTTTAATATATCCTTTGACTAGTATGCCTAGACTTTATACGCCAATATTTTCAAAATTAATGTATAACCTGTACATTTAGGTATTTTGATTATATCCTCTATTTGACTGGCATTAAAAGAAGAAAATGGCAAACCATTTTGGGGCGGCTCATGCCACTGATTTGAATATAAATGTCACTCCTATACTCTTGAACTACGAGGAATATAAAAATTATGGTCATTGATTAAAATCCGTTTTACATAATCAGGTATTAGATAAAAGGATCTATTATGACATCTAATAAATACACAATGGGCAGAGGTATTTGAAGCCCGCTTATAGTTAGGTAATGTAATTAGAGTGGAAGTACGAGTTGGTGAAATAACAGCCGGTGGAGGCAAGATGGGGGGCTCTGGTGGTGGTGACATTGCATTTTCATTTTGTATGTTATCTGCAGGTTCACCAGTTTCTTCTCGAGATGAATCTTGATGTAATAGTCTATTAGCCCTCATCCAGCAGGGATGACAAACATAGTTTCTTGTTATTCCCTAAAACAAATAATATTGATTTTTAACTAATATAGCTTGTGATTTTATTTATTTATTTGGTTCACCAACAATTGTTTACACATAAGCAAATGAAACAGTAGCAACAAATCAGAATAGAGTGTAACAATCACTTACAGGTAAACTCTGCATGCACACAAAACGTTGTCGTAACTTAGAAAAAAAAAATAGAAATAAACTTAAATAATTAATTAAACTAAATAAAAACAAATTAAACTAAATTAAAACAAATTAAGCTAAATAAAACTAGGTAATACAAAAGGGTAATATTATGTAGCCTTAATTCACCCACCCAGTGAGATAACGGAGACCTAAGAAACTCAATGTTCAGGGAGATGCATATAAAAACTGGCTTTCAATTTGCCTAAACCGTCAAAGTGGAGGTCGATCTGATCACTGCACCCGTTCACAACCTTGCAAAACCTCGCGTAGGGAGAATTTGCACCTAGCACCGTTCTTCTCTGCGGAGGGTAGAGTGGCGTTATAGGACTGCGAGGAATTCTTGAAGGGGCACGGAAGTTGAAATTATTTAATATTTGTGGACAGTCGATTTTATGGGCCATAACTTTGCACACAAACATCGCGTCATTCAGGCGGCGACGTTTGTCTAGAGAAGCCATATTAAAATGTTTGAGTCTAGCACTATATAAACGTATTTTCTTGGACAAGCCGCTAGCGTAGGCCAGGTGCCCCAGAAACCGTTTTTGTACACGTTCAAGACGCAATGCGTGAGTAGCATAATGCGGCCGCCAGACTACGCTACAATACTCTAATATGCTTCGAATCAAACATATAAAGGTTAATTTTTGTTCTGCAGCTTTTAAATTGTTTTATGTTTCTGATAACAAAACCCAGCATTTTGGAAGACTTCTTCACTATATTATCTATGTGAGGGACAAAAGTTAATTTGCGATCAAACATAACACCTAGGTCTTTTATTGTTTCCAATTCCTTTATTTTTTCTCCGTCAATGTAATAATCCTGGTTAATGAGATGATATTTCCTGGTAAATTTTATATGGTAACATTTACCAGGATTTAGGAGCATCTGGTTTTCCTGGCACCATTTCACCAATCCATCCAAATCGCTTTGTAATTCTGAGGCGTCATGCTTAGATTTAACTATTTTTACGAATTTTAAGTCATCTGCAAACATAAAAATTTGACAGTGGCGAAAGCAATTCGGAATATCATTGATAAAAAAGTTAAATAAAACCGGCCCCAAATGAGACCCTTGTGGCACGCCAGAGGATATGTGCCTGACTGTTGATCGAAAGCCATTGACTACTACAAAGAAAGTTCTATTCTCAAGATACGAATTCAACCATGAGAGTAAAGTTCCAGCGATACCATAAGTTCTTAGTTTGTCAATTAGAATTTGGTGCGAGACCCGATCGAACGCTTTGCTGAAATCTGTATATATGACATCAGCTTGATGGCCAGAGTCTATTGCTGTCGTCAATAACTCAGTAAAAAGTGTAAAATTCGTATTTGTTGATCGAGACTCCACAAAGCCATGTTGACCCTCACTTAAGTAAATTTTAAGGTGATTTTGAATGTGAGGGCAGATCAGCCTCAGATGTTTTTTTTGTTTTACAAAATATGATTTTTATTATGATTTCGATAATGAATAATCATTTTAAAGTAAGAATATTTTTTAATATTACTCTAATGGATCATTAATATGTAAGCTTTACAGGGAATGGAACGTTTATCCAAAATGGCACGCTCCTCGATACGCTGGAAACGCAAAACAACTATTAATGTTTAAATATTTTTTCAGAAGTTGTACGAAAATGTAAATAGTTTAGTAATTTTTGTTTCTATTTTTATTTATTTATAATTAGGCGTCTATTAATGTACATGCCACTGAGTAACTAGGCAGAAACTGGCCATGGCCTTTAGTTAGTAACCTCTTACGCGATTTTTCTAATTCTTTTGATAAAGATAATTTACGTAAATAGGTTTTAGTCGTAGTGTAGTCGGAATGGCTGAAAACTAATTTTGTTTTATTTTTCCTTTTGTCTTTACTTCTTGCACGGAAGTAATGGTTTAAGATCATTTATTCTCATAAGAATTACACTATTCACTTACATGAGAATATTAAAATAAGTATTAAGTACTACATACGCACGCGCGGCCAGTCAAGCTTTACAAAACCAGTTTATGCGGATCTCTCATTGTATTTATATGTAATCAAAATGAGCAAGCTGTTGATTGGTAAATAGGTTAAGTTATTTAAACATACTGTGCACGGGCTGCTGCCAGGTCACACACTGCCTACCAGAGGGAAAAATTGCCTTGACCACTTTATCCTAAAGTTAAAATCGTCACGCAAAACTGGAACTATAGCTTATATCAATACTACTGTAACCGATCACTTTATGACTTTTTTAAAACTATCTGACCAGGAATATAAAGATAAGAGCACTGTCACAAAAACTACGGTAAATATGGAGAACGCACTAGAATATTTAAAACAAAGTTACCTTCAAAATTTGTTAGACTTAGATGACCCTAATACACTTACCGATCGCCTCATAAATATATTACAAACAAGCCTTATCTCCAGTACTCTAACTAAATAAATAATTCCTGTGAAACACAGGCTGCTGAAACCATGGATGACCATTGGCTTACTTCGATGCATTTGAAATAGGAATGACATGCAAAAAAGGCTTAAGACAGACCAGTATAACGAAAAATTAAGAGTCACATACAGAAGATACCGTAATTATTGTAACTATATCAACAAAAAAAAAAGCAAACAAAATTATTGTGCTTTGACCATGCGATATTTCCAACGGCTCTAAAGCTTGCCTTAAAGCTTGCCTTAATAACACCAGTGCATAAGAGTTCAGACAAGACAGACCCATCGAACTATAGACCCATATCAGTATTACCGTCCATCTCCAAAATTTTAGAAAGACTAATAAACTTACGTCTAATGAATTATCTTAATAAAATCAAATTATTGTCACCCAATCAGTTTGGCTTCCGGTGAGGAATGTCAACGGAAGATGCAGTCTTGGCTCTTGCCTCCACTGTAACCAGTAAAGTAGACAGTGGAGACACTACTAAAAACCTTCTGTTACAAATTTACACATCACTGACACAGTCGGTACTAGTGTACTGTTTACCAGTTTGGGGAGGAGCAACAAAAACTAAATTTCTAGAACTAGAAAGAGCTCAGAGATCACTACTAAAAGTTATTTAAGCCCCTTAGGTTCTCAACTGAAACTCTTTACCTGACTTCTGATGTTCTGACGGTTCGAAAACTTTATGCGCCCCAAATTATTTTAAAAAAACATAAACCTCTAACCTTCCGACTCCATGACTCGACAAGGAAGAAGGAAATACATGATCCCCAATGTTCTTGTTAAATCAACTTTTGCTAAGAGACAGTACGCTTGGCAATCTTCTCACTTATATAACTTTATAAACAAGGAATTAAATATTTATCCACTTTCGTATCGAGACTGCAAAAATGCTCTGACTGAATGGCTAAAGACAAAAACTTATGACGAGATTGAGAATATAATCCAAAATATATGTTCTTAGATGCATATTAATAATAATCGGTTTTAATAATAGAGACTACTTTTTCTTCACTAGCAGTCTAGCACATATCCAATGATATTTACATACCATATACTATCATTAAACACACATACACTGACACTCACTCAAAGACACAAACACACCATTACACACCCTCCCACTACAGCGCGCCTTTGATTAACCTTTATTTTGTTTATGTTTTACTTTATATTTTTGATTTATATCACTTTATTTTCTAATATCTACTGTAATGGTATGTCTATTCAATAACCACTGCAAGAGCGGAACTTCATAACACAAGTATACTTCTTACTTAAATTGAAATTCCCTGAAGACCAAATGTAAACATATTCTTAAGTTATTGAAATAAACATTTATTATTATTATTATTTATTTATTTATTTTATTTGGGTGCTACAGCTGTTTTGACATGGAAAGAAAAATTCGAGTGCGAGCAGGGTTTGAACCTGCGACCTAACCTGGCGCTAACGTCACCGTAAGACGTTATTAATGGAACGAAAATTTCGAGAGTTGTGAGCAGGGTGCGATGGTCTAATTGGTTAAGACGTCCGGTGCACTGTTCAAACCCTGCTCGCACTCGAATTTTTCTTTCCATGTCAAAACAGCTGTAGTTCTCTACGCAGGGTTTGCGTATAAAAATATTAAAAATTAAGTCTAAGTGCCCCATAACCTAAAGAAGAGCACTACATGCACTATATTATGCGCCTAAATGTCTAATTAAACAGTGAAAAAAACGAAAAACTGATTAAAAATACAAAAAAAAAAAAAAGAAAACAACATCAGTATCGATACTATTACGTAAGTTAAGGTAAGGTAAGGTAAGCCAAACAGAATTAAACTAAAACTTAATTATTTTTATTAAACAGTTTCTTGAGAGTAGGCACAGAAAATACTGGGTGTAAACAGACCCTTCACATATCCGTCAACTAAACATTCTGTACATCAAGCTAAGTAACTTTACGCAAAAATTATTGCTGGGAATCGACTTTTTTATTGAGGTGAAAAATCACGTTTTACGGTAAGACTCGATGGAAAGCACTCATAGCATTGTGCTGATGAATGGATTGAATAGTACGAGGTTCGTGGAGGTGTGTAAAGTAAAAATCTTACATTAAAAACATGTATTTAAAAAAAAACTTGTGAAAAAGTTGGAACTTTGACCCCTAATATCTCCGTAACTAGAAGGTCTAGGATGGTCTAGAACAAAAAAATGATCGCAGTGACGGGGAGAACAAGTGCCTTTCGTTTATGTTAAGGGTCTATTTACACCCTTTATAGGAAACAAAAATAGGAAATCTATATAAAGCGAGGCCAAGTTATACTGGAAATTTACAGCTTCATGTGCCACCATGTGTACAACAGCAATTCTTATTTGCATTAAAAATTTGCCACCAAAAGAGAGGTTAAAATATGCTTAGTCCTCTTTCTAATAAGGTGACCATACATTTTATGTAAAAAGTAGGACATGATGGAAAGGCAGAGAATATAATATTATTAAATTAAATTTAAAAAATGATTATTAATTTTCGTTTCCGAGGCAATCAAATAATAAAAAATGTATAGTAAAATGTATAATAAGAGAAAGCTATTAAGCGTCGGTAGATAGGTATTCAAAAATAAATCATAATCATAAATCTTTATTTATCTCAACATCATAAGTAACAGATACTGGTATATGCACAATCTTAAATAGAGAAAGGTGTCTGAAGTAGGAAGGTCCTGAGGTACAGATCACCTCTCCGGCTTAGATATGCCATTTTATTTACAGAAATTTACAGCAATTCAACCTGAAGTTTATTTAAATAAAAAAAAAATATTATTTAATCTTACTATATTTAATGGTGACCAGTCAAATGATGTATTAAATAAGATTAGTTCTTAGATAATAGGCAGATAAACAGTGATTCCGTTTAGCTCTGACGTCAAGGATCTGGGTTTGCATGTTGACACTTGCCTTGACTGGCGTAAGCAGGTCGCGATTGTGAGCAAGAAAGTCACCGGAACGTTGCGGTCGCTTTATCGGTTGAAAAATGTTCTCCCATCACACGTTAAGGCAATGCTTGTACAGTCCCTAATCTTTCCCATAATTGACTACGGTGATGTGTGCTACTACGACCTGAATGCAGATCTGCTCAACAAACTTGACCGACTTCTTAATAACTGCATTCGATTCGTCTTCAATCTCCGCAAGTATGATCATGTATCTGCGCATAGATCGCTTTTAAGATGGCTGCCCATCCGGCAGCGCAGAGAATTGAGGGCTTTGACAACCCTGTTTTCTCTTCTTCACAAACCCACTTCTCCCTCTTATCTGACGTCTAATTGTCAATATTTATGCTCTGCGCACAGCAAGAATCTTCGTTCTGCTAATAATTGTCTTTTACGATGTTCTTCTCACCGCTCTGGTTTTATAAAATCTTCTTTCTTTGTCCAGGCGGTTTTCCTCTGGAATGCGCTCCCTCAGAGTATCAGGACGGTGACCAGTCAGTTCACTTTCAAAGTGAAAGCTCGGGAATATATACACAAGAAGTTAGTAGATTCGTCTCTGAACTAAGTTGTTATAGTTTTTCTTGTTTATCTCTCTTAACTTTATAAAGTTTAATATATGTATGTATATAAGTATTTATTCTTATATATTTTAGTTATAAATATTTTCTAGTCTTTTTTTCTGTTATTGCACCTACTGTATATTGTCTCTGCATCACCCTAAGGTAGACTGGTAGAAAATGCCTATGGCATTAAGTCCGCCTTTGTACAGTTTTTTTACTTGTGCATAAAGTTTTAATAAATAAATAAATAAATAAACAATATCCCACAAAATAAAAACTTTATGAGGACAATACCAAAATAAGACAATGACGTTGTTGAATTCAAGCAGACCACCTTTTTCCAAAGTTACCCGCACACAAACCGACTAAAATATTTTCGTTTGAATATTAAAACAGGCTAATTAGTCTTTAAAAAAGGCATCGTTCTTTTCGTTTTTAAATATCAAAATACCTATCCAAAAAATCAAACAAATTATTATTTGTGTTTTGCTTACTTTGACAGTCGTGGGTAGAAGATTTCCATTTCGTATTTTTATATGTGGCCACCGAAATGACTTTGAATACTAATAATTTAGTAGGTTAATGATCATTGCCACATTGTGCGAGAGGGACAAGGATACAATCCAGCAGTGACGAGCCTCAGAACGTCTATTTAAAACTAACGTTAACGGAGTAAAATACTTACATAAACAAACTAACATTGCGAATGGGTTGCCTCATAAAGTTAAGTCAAGGCTACTCTTTATTAAACTAACGGAACTAATCTTTTTTTCCAAACCAAATGAAATCAAAATTTAATTTGAGTACATATTTACAAAGCATAAGAGTCAAGAATCTGCTAGGTTGTCATCTTTTTTTCCCTACTACAGGGTTGTAAGGTATAAATAGATAAATTGATACTATTGTGTCCACTCATCTATTTTCTTATTAAAATATGTATTAAAAGAACCGAAAGGTAATTTTATTACAAACACTATGGCATAACGTTCGGTTGTCTAAGTAAAATCCGTCAAGACCCACGCTTGTCGCAATTTTAAATAGTCTTCACTTAATGATATCAGGCAACCCATTTGTTATGATTTTTTCATGTTTATTAAACATATTTTTGACTCAAAAAACATATAGGGCATAGAATTTTTTTTTAATACTAAACAGGCTTATTTACAATGGTTGAGATACCCCACAGTGAACAGGAGTTATATCCGTAAGAGAAACTGTTTCACTTGCGGCATATCTTTAACATTTAAATGTGACTACACTTGCATTTGAACTTCGGAGCAAAATATAAATAATAGTCAGTGGTAACATAAACATGGTCAGTAGTCAAAGGGCTTGCTTTCAACAGTATTAGTACATCGATCTGCGTAATGCTTGCGTTCACGCTTCTACTTTCTTTTGGGCCGTTCATCAGAGTGTTCGGAAAAGAATCCGCTCGGAAATCATGGTCTGTCTTCGGAAATATGAGATCTAATATTATTCCCATGTTCTTTTTCTTCTTTTGTATCGATGATTTATCAACTTATTAGCACACAGGTGGCTACGTTAATCACGGTTTCACCTGCGTTTTAGAGGACTTACTGTCAAAAACGCTATTTTTGACAGTAACTCCACTAAAACGCAGGTGTAGGGACACTTTGGATACTCCAGGAAGTCGGCCATGATCTGGTCGGGAGCCCTGTATTCACAGTTAGCTGCTGCTACCATGGAAGTACATGTCTATTAGGGGCCAGCCATAAGATTTATGACGTAATTTAATTACGTCATACGTTAAAGGGGTAGGGGGTGTCGACGAAGTGTGACATTGTGTGACAAGGGGTGGGAGGGCTCCTAAATTTGGTGACGCCACATTTCAAAATCTAATATTGCTAAGTTTTAAAACACGAAATTTGAACTATTAACGAAAAAAATATTAAAGAAATATTTTCAACTCTATCGGGGGTCACATTTGGGAGGATTTTTTGACTCCTTAGGTCAAAAAATCACAAAATTCGTATGACGTAATTTATGGATGGTCCCTTATGTATCACCATTGTTGTAATGTGAATCTAAGATTAAAAAGGAAGACATCACTGACTGTGTATCAGAGTTGTTAAAGTTAAATTGTAATAAAATCATATTGTGAGCTTTCCCATATTTTGAAAATGTATCTAATAGAAAAAACAATTTTATACATATGTTAAATAAACATGTACATTTTTTAGTAGGTCACTATAGTGACAAACTTATATATCTTGATATCAACAATTTTTTTGATAAACTTCAGTCGACTCGGGGTAAAGTGTATCTACCTATTAGATGTAGACACAAAATAGCTCGGCTATTAGCTTTTAATATTCACTCAGACATAAGTAGTATGTAGAAGTTTAGTTATATTATTAACACTGCGACCTTAAATAAATATAGCATTAGTGCTATAAATGTTTACAAAAACTGTACTGAGGAGGATGTGTCACCATGGAAAATTCTCAATTAGGGTATATTAGTAATAGGATTTTATTGTCTGGTGATAGCACGGGAGTCTCGGGGCTCACTCCAGATATTAATATTAATTTAAACTAGGAAGTGAGACAACAGAAGGTACCATTAACAATTTTGTTAAACCTACCAACATCAAGGTACCTTCTTGCACTCATTTAAATATTAAAAAAGGGCCTCAGCAGAACACCTTAAAATTATTCCACCAAAATATCCAAGGCATTTCTTCCAAATTATTAGAAATTTAATTATTTTTAGAAAGAAGTATGTTTGATATTATTTGTTTTACTGAACATTGGCTAAAGGATTACCAAATGCTTATTAATTATGAGAACTATGCGGTGGGTAGCTGTTTTAACCGTAAATCTATGCTGCGTGGAGGTTCCCTAATATTATTGAAAAATTGTGTTAAATATAAGCAACGTAATGACATAGTAGGTCTCTCGGCGGAACATTGCGTCGAACTGTCTTGTGTTGAGCTAGATAAGCATGTAATTGTGTGTGTGTACAGACCCCCAAACTATCAAAACTTTTCCTTATTTGAATCAATAATGGAAGATGTCCTGGCAAAACTAGCAGCCAGTGATAAACCTATAATTATTTGTGGTGATTTCAATATCAATATTTTAGAAGCAAATTCTAATAGCAGTCGATTATTAAATCTTTTCAAGTCATTTGACTTGACCAACATTTTTATTGAACCTACGAGAGTCACTTCATCTTCTGCTACTTGTATAGATAGTGTTTTCTGCAATTGTGATTACTTAGATAAAGCCATAGTAAATTGTTTGCCGTCTGACCATAGCGGACAAACTGTAACTTTTAGGTGTAACATACCATTGCAAAAAGTTCAGATTCAATTTAGACCTATAACTACTAATTATTTAAAGAGGTATAATATTTCCCTACAGAACAAGTTAAGTGTTATGAGCCATCATATGGACGATATTAATACAAATCAATTGTATGATAATTTCTTTTCAATAGTTCACACTGAATTTAACAAAACTTTTGAAAAGAAGACAAAATGTATTTGCCCTAAATTTATATTTAGTGATTGGGCAACTAGAGGTATCAGAAAAAGTAGGGAAAGACTATTTGAGCTTTATGGCCTTAAGCCTTATATAAACTCTGAAACTTTTAACAAGTATGTTGCTAAGTATTCAAAAATTTTTAGAAATACATGCAAGGTTGCCAAAGCCTTGCACATTAGCAACAAGATCAAAACAGCAGAAAACAAAATTAAGACAGTTTGGAAAGTAATAAATAACGAGACTAACAGGAAGAAAATACGTAATAATAGGTACACATTAGATACAGCAAGTGGTCCTAAAAGCTCTAATCAGGAAGTAGCTCATGAGTTTGTAAATTTCTTTACCGATATACCGTTAAAAACTACGGAGGCTCTTAATTCCTCTCCTGAAGTCTCAATTGGTTTATTAAAGGCGAATGTGTCTGACTGCCCGGCTGAATTTAAATTTAAACACATAAACCCTATGAGAGTTATTAAAGCTTTCCGGCAAATAAAAGTCAAACTGACCGAAGATCTTTGGGGAATGTCTATCAGAGTTTGTACATCCACAGTTGAGACTATAGCACCATTCTTAGCTTTAATTTTTAATTTGTGTGTAGATCAAGGAGTTTTCCCGGACTTAATGAAATACAGTAAAGTCATACATCTGTTTAAATCCGGAGATAGGAAAGATACAAATAATTATTATTATTATCCGTGTTGCCAGTTTTTAGCAAGGTGTTTGAAAAGGTAATGCTAAATCAAATGCTCAATCATTTTAACACCAACAGAATCTTACACGATCAACAGTATGGTTTCACCAAGGGACGTTGTACAACTGACGCCAGTGTAACTTTATTAAAGCACATATTTACTGCGTGGGAAGAGTCCCAAGACGCCATTGGAATATTTTGTGACCTCTCCAAAGCATTTGATTGCGTAAATCACGACACATTACTTTCGAAACTTGAGCATTAAGGACTAGGGAAACTTGCACTTAGTTTGGTAAAATCTTATTTGAGTGATAGACAACAACATGTGCAAATAAATGGTGTTAATTCACAGGGTTTAAAAGTAAAAATGGGGGTACCGCAAGGCTCAATATTGGGTCCTTTCCTCTTTCTAGTATATATAAATGATCTCCCCTATTTATTGAAAAACCAACCTCAAAATATGGTGTTATTCGCTGATGACACTTCCCTGATTTTTAAGATAAATAGACGGGCCCAAAATCTAGATGACATAAATAATGCCCTACTTCAGGTCCATAATTGTTCACAGCAAACAATTTAGTGTTAAATGAAAAAAAAACGAAATGCGTAAGATTTGCTTTACGGAATGTTAAAAGTAGCGATTGTGATATACTATTGAATAAAGAGAAACTTGAATTTGTAGATAAAACGGTTTTCCTGGGGATTACGCTTGATTCAAGGCTACAATGGGGTTCTCATTTAACATCTCTTGCGGGGCGGCTAAGTTCAGCAGCGTATGATATAAGAAAAATCCGTCAATATACTGATGTAGATACCGCTAGACTGGTCTATTTTAGTTACTTTCATAGTATTATGTCTTATGGCATTTTAATATGGGGACGGGCTGCAGACATTGAGTCTATATTTATTCTGCAAAAAAGAGCCATCAGAGCCATATATAATCTTCGTAGGCGCGATTCTCTAAGGGAATTGTTTAAGGAAATTAACATCATGACTGTACATTGTCAATACATCTACGAAAACATAATGTATGTAAGAAAAAATCTACATCTTTTTAATAAAAGAAGTGACAGACACAATTACAGTACTAGAAATAGAGACCAATTAGTTCAGCCGGGCTTCAGACTCGCTAAAGTAGACTCATCTTTCATGGGGTACTGTTTGAGATGCTATAATAAAATTCCACAAAGTATTCTTGAACTAAATGAAACGAAATTTAAAACATGCATTAAACGCACACTATGTAAGAAAGCATATTACAAGTTGGACGATTATATCACTGATAAAAATGCTTGGCTCAATGCCGGTCCTGCTCCACAAGAACAGGGGCGCCTAAATTGATAGCATTAAATAGTATTGTTGGAGCTGCTGAAGATTGTATAACTATCTTTGCATTGTATAAATTCAATCTCTTTTGTATTATATAGCCGCCTAGCCCATATTGTGTGAGTACTATGTACTAGAAAGCTGTCATCGCTGTAAACCTGCGTTTTTTCTTGACTTGAATGTGCCCTGGCGGTTAGGAGTATGTCATACTCACTCAAATGTCTCGCTGATGATGGCACGTGTGTCGGATCATTTAGTTCCCTTCAAAATGGTTGAGTTGAATGGTGCTGATACATGCGTCATGTTCGTGAACGGGCGCTGTCAGTTGTGACTGGTCATCTCTTATTTGCCACGGCTTATTTGAATTAATTATTTTATTTTTGAATTGTTTTTACTATGGACACTTTTAACGTACACATCTTGCTGCATCGTTCTCACATAATGTACCATCTCAAAATGAATGATGTAACCAAGGTTTTGTTAAAGTATTCTGATTTAAAAGAGTGTCCATGGAGTTTCTTGCCCGTTCTTCTCCATAGAGATCTACGTTAGGGAATGGGCAACTACAGTACTTTCACAGTTTTTGTGCCTTGTGACTGGGACTGTAGCTATTTTTTACTGTTGTCTTTGTTTCGACAATTCAAAAGTGCCTGTAACTGGCCTACTTGAAATAAATGCTTTGATTTTGATTTTGTTACAGCTGATATATGACTAAAATTCTAAAAGTGCGGAATGAATGCACTACAATGCCTTGAAAAACCAAACTTAGAGGCTTTGTATCTGTCGGTTACACTGTGACGCGACGTTCGTGTTAATTCGGAAACATGAAGATTATCGAAGCGCATAGTCTTTCTTGTTCTATTGCTAAATACATTAAATTCAAGCGTTCGCAGTATTTTTCAGTTACATGTTTTTTGCACATTCTCACTTTTGTTTCCGTCGTTTGTGTCCATCACATTTTTTCCATCGGCTGATCGGGCTCTCAGAGCTGAAAGATTTTTTTTAATTGTTAAGGATATTAACCGTTGGGACCTAGCTTGGGATAGATCATGAGTTGCATCTATATTTTGCATTCGTTCATAAACTTTGACAATGACAAAAGAATGTGCGCTCACGTGAGCGAAGCTGCGGGCACAGCTAGTATTAAATAATGCTGACAAGTGATTCTGCCAACAATCTTTTATTGTCAAATCGATCGCATATTAAATTCCGAGTCACATCATAGTTGCTAGCAGAAAACTTAATTGACTGGACAACCACAGCAGCAGATCCTTCCAGAGAAGCATGCAAATAATGAAATTTGTTGATTTAATCAATCTCGTCATTATGAAAGAAAAAAAAAGAAAGAAAATACATTTATTTGGCACATGCCACAAGACGACGACGGCGGCGGCGGCGGTTATGGTGGACGATGCTAGTAAATGTGTCACGAAACTCCAACCAATTGCTATAATCCGTTAAATTTCGGAAGTTGTATGGTAGGCAACTTAATATTATTATTTTTTAAATATTTCAATACGCAAACCCTGCGTACGGAACTACAGCTGTTTTGATATGGAAAGAAAAATTCGAGTGCGAGCAGGGTTTGAACCTGCGACCTTCCGATTCAGTGCACCGGACGTCTTAACCAATTAGACCATCGCACCCTGCTCACAGCTCTCGAAATCCTCTTTTCATTAGACCGCTTTCACATTTAGGCGACTTTAGCAGTGCGACAGTCGCGCGTCTTACGTCCAAATGGTACTTTTTGTGTGCGAATGTGCTTCTGCCGCGCTACTGTCGCGCTGCTAACGTCCTAATATGAAAGCGGCCTTAATAACGTCTTACGGTGACGTTGGCGCCATCTATTTAAGAACGTATCGTATCACCGTAAGACGTTCACATCAAACTTACACTTAACTGAATAGTTACGCTCGGATGCAGCAATGCAAATTATATTAATGTAGTGCTAAATCCTACTATACTTAAAGTATTATATAATAACAATTGTTGCTAATTGTACGCCTAGCATACAAAAATAACGAAACCATTTAAAATGCAAAACAGTACTCAATGAACATCTAAAAATATAAAAGCGAAAGGTCACTCACTCATCTATAATCACGAAATATCGAAAACCGCTTGACGTATAAAGATGAAATTTGGCAGGGAGGTAGTTTATAGTTAGTAGACGTCCGCTAAGAACGGATTTTGCGACAGGGCCGGTTTAAGTAGGTCTAAGGGCTCTCGCAAGTTTTTGGGCTACAAACTTAATATTTGGCAGGGAGGTATTTATTAGTTAGTAGACGTTCGCTTAGAACGGATTTTGCGACAGGGCTGGATTAAGGAGATCTAAGGACTTTAGCAAAAAGTAATTTAATGTTGTATACAGAACGGTATTAGAATAAAAAGCGCCTCACAAAGTTCACTTTGAAAAAAAGTTGTATAGCGCCAAAATAAACCGATTTTTAAAGCAATATCGTAGCCTCAACGCCATTTAATTTTGGTTTGGACCTCTGCCATCCAGAATTACAGCACCCAAAAGGAAGCCTTTTGTAGTCATCAGTACATTATCACCTTGACCTGGCAGTCAGTTCTCACACATAACATGACGGCTTTAATCCCCGAAGGATTGGGTAGAGGTGTACCTAATTGTAGACACACATTTCGCAAGTTATGTTGAAGTCCCATGTAATAGGGGGTGAGCCTATTGCCCACAAATCCATATTCCGCGGCGCCTACTGAGAAATTCTTGATGGAATAACCCAATAACATTATTATTTATAGTATTTTTTCAATTGCATATACATACATTGTTTAATGTTAAGTGGAAGAGAGGAGTCACCAAAGGGGGCGTCCATTAATTACGTGAGGCGTTTGAGGGGGGGGGGGTGGAGGGGTGTCGAGCCGATTCTCACCCAATTTCACGAGGAAGAGAGAGGGGTCTTGGCAAATATCACGTAATTTTTTATCTCGCAAGAAACTGTAAAATTGCAAGAAAAAGGGGTAAAGTAAAGATTTTTTTTTAATGAGTTCTACGGAATCAAGCACAGATCAGCGTATTTATACTAAACTACGCATTTTGATAAATCTCACGTGAGATTAGAAGGGGGGAAGGGGGTCAAGTCAAAAATCACGACATCTCACCAAGGGCCTTGGTGAGATGTCGTGAGGTCGAAAATCGCCAAAGTTGCCTCACGTAATTAATGGACGCCCCCTAACACAAGCATCTCCTTGATTAAAAGGTGATCTGCAAATCATGTCTGTAATAACTTTAAGTAATTGAAATACACATATTTTTTTTGACACTTTGCCCGAGCCGGCAATCGATCCCAGGACCCTATGCTTAGTAGTCGCGCCTGCGACCACTCGACCAACGAGGCGGTCTCACGCATACACACCAAAATTTCCACGCGAACGAAGTCACGGGCAACAGCTAGTAATAGTAGTTTATATAAATAAGTTAAAATGCACTAACCTCTGGTAAATTATAATTAAAGGGTATATATATATCGCCATGGGATCTGGAGGCGATAGTCCTCGCGCGCCTGCATGAATGGCGCGCGGAGGCACTACGTCGGGGGGAAACTCCGCTGCCGCGGCAAATTGCCGCTCAGCAGACAGACCTCCGGCGTGATATCATGGCGACATGGAGAGAGCGACTGTTGCAACCCCGTGCAGGGCACGCTACCATAGTGGCGATAAGTCCCCTCTTTGAGGAGTGGCTAGAGAGGCGCCACGGCGCCCTCACCTACCGCCTGACGCAGATCCTCACCGGACACGGTTGTTTCGGGAGGTTCTTGCACCGAATCGGGCGGGAGGAAACGCCCGGGTATTTCCACTGCGAGGATCGTCCGGAGGACACGGTGGAGCACACCGTAGAGGTCTGCCCCGCTTGGGCGGAGCACCGCCGTGTCCTTGTAGCGGCGATTGGCGGCGGCGATCTCTCGCGTCCGGCCCTGGTTCAAGCCATGGTCCGGAGCGAGACGGAATGGGAAGCCGTCACCACCTTCTGTGAAGCAGTCATGCTAGTGAAGGAGGTGGCGGGACGTGAGAGGGAAAGAACCTCACGTCCCAGCCGCCGCGGGAGACGCCCTGGGCGTCGGGGGTCACGTGGTGGCTCCCGGCCACCGTAGGCGCGGGCCTGTGGACGGCGAGTTATGGGCTAGCTCGCCGTCCGGCCGTCTTATGACGACAGGCCGTGTCGACAGCGCGTTCGTGTTTTACGCGCGCCTCAAAGAGATGTCAGCAACCGAGTAGGGGTCCGCATGGGCCGATGCCTGCCAGAGCTGCGGGACTGTTCGAAAGAGACACCGTGGCCCTGGAACACAAAGGGCAAAGAAGGAACATGGATGGGTTTTAGTCAGTACAAGTCTGACACTCCCTTCCGCTCCGCCCAGAGTGGGGGGGGGTCATTTGATGATTTCCCATCCAAAAAAAAAAAAAGGGTATATATATATATTCCTGGCTACGTTCCGGAGACCTCTTTGGAGAAACCGAAGGATTTGTCTGTGCAATTATGGATGAAGTTATGATGACGAATAACTACCGGAGATTTATTGTGAAGGACGGTACGGTTGACATATGTCGGGCATGCCACCGTCCAGGCATATCAATCCGTCACATTATCTCCGGGTGTTCTCGTCTGGCTAACGGAGATTACTTGCATAGACACAACCTTGTAGCCAGGATTATCCATCAGCAACTTGCTCTAAAATACAACCTTGTGGAATCGGAAGTACCGTACTATATGTATGTGCCCGACCCAGTTCAGTGGGATGTGGACTCGGCGATCATTGTGCCGATAGTTGTATCAGCCCATGGCTTAATTGCCAAGAGCCTCGACCAATACCTGAGGAGGCTCTCGTTAGGCAGCTGGATCAAGGGTTTGATTCAGAAAGCGGTACTCCTGGACACGGCTCGTATTGTCAGGAGGTTCCTCTCTCTGGAGCCCTGACCGCCGGTAGCTTGGACCCTGTTCCCGATACCGGTGGGCTACAATTTTTTATATTTTTAAATGTTTTTTATATTGTTTTTAGTTTAAGAAATATTAAAAAATGTATAAGATTTGTGTAAAAATAAATAAAGGAAATAATCGTTTATGTATAAAAAGAGGCACATTTACAATAAAATATCTTTACAAATAAAATAGAGCACAGTTGCTTATTGCCTGAACTAGGTTGAACCTGTGTTTCAGGCTACAAGGTGCATAAATCCCTACTTAAAACAAATAAATTAACATTAAATGAAAAGTAAAGTACTGAAATTAAAACTTACTTATAATAAACAAACACAAAAAACAGCGTGTCAGCAGTTTACTTGCAGACAACAAGTAAGTCTGTGCATAAGATATTGGTTGTAGAAAAGTAATTATAGACTTTTTACAGTTAAAATAATTTAACTTATATATACTTAGTTTTCTATTTAATGTATTGTACAGAAATGGGCCTAAAAATGAAAAGAATCTTTCCACAAAGACATGTTTGGAGGTTGGATTAGAAATGCATACTATTATATATATATGTATATATATATCATTCCGTCTCTTGTTAGTATTGTCAGCATTGTACGTGAGCATAGAGTGTTGTTTACTAAGTGCGTAATGAATAGCTAGCGCACAGTCAGCACGTTGCAGGATCTATATAGCTGATCTTTGGAAAAGTAAAAAGGATGGAAATTTGCTACCTTTAAAATTGCTCTTTGAGTTCTTTCAAGGGGAAGCAGGATAGTTTTGATGCGCCACCCCATGAAATGATACAGTAATGAACTATAGATTGACACAGGGCGAAATAAACTTGTGTAATTAATTTTGAATCTGAAAAAGTTCGTATTTTTTTTTAAAGACATATATTAATCTGCACACTCTTTTAACCAGACTTTCAATATGATACCTAAAAGACTGTGTCGCCTATTATAACCCCGAGGTATTTAATGTTACAGGTTTTGAGGATAGAAGGACAATTGCACAGGTTGGCATATATATGGAAGTTAGCAGTGTTAAGTTAAGGCTTGCGCATGGAGAAGTGAATATATTTTGTCTTGTCAGCATTTAGTGTCAGTAAATTGCATATAAGCATAAGCATAATCAGCCTATCAATTTTCCCACTGCTGGGACGCACACCTCCTCTCTATGAGAGGGAATGGGCTATAACCCACCACGCGGGCGCAGTGCGGGTTGGTAGATGTCACATGTCTTCGAATTTTTGGTCCTAGGACATGCCGGTTTCCTCACGATGTTTTCCTTCACCGTTTTGAGAGCAGTGGTGATGAAATAACTTACACAAAGAAAAGCGCCTGGCTGGGTTCGAACCCACGACTTCCTGCTCGTAAGTCGGGGTTTCCACCACTGGGCCACCGCTGCTCTCAGTAAATTGCGTTTAAGCCAATTAGTCACAGTATTAAAACCAAGTTGAGCGTTGTCCAACAGTTCGCTACTGTTATAAGCAGAAAAAAATTGTGCCGTGTCGTCAGCATATGACATGATTTTGCCGTGCTTGATATTTAGATTACACAAGTCGTTAATATAAATCAAGAATAGGGTAGGGCCTAAATACTTCCTTGGGGAACACCAAATCCATTATTTTTCCGCTCATCGCTCGTAAATACAACCTGTACGAATGTTGGGTGACGATATTGTCCAATATAGACTTAACACCGTGAAAATAACTTGTACTCATTCCATATTCCACGCAGGCGGCACCGGCGTATAACCGCTCAAGTCCAGGTTAGTTATTTCCGTCGTTAATACCGCTAATTTCATTAATCTTCTAATTAACTTGATGAATACCACAATCCGGCTCGATAATTGAACATGTACGGGAGCAACCAGGACTTGGATAAATAAAACGAGGAGAATTTGGAGTTACTAAAAAATGGTATACTAACGTGGTAATGACACAAGCAGTAATGACTAGACAATTATGACATTAAATACTTAAAACTAAAACAGGATGCATCGTCGCTCGCTGCTATGAGCAATCCATCAGGCGCTCCAACAAGCACATACTTGTTATACAACGTGTAACAGATTAAGCGCAATACCTCAGACATCCCAATTAGAATATTAAATTATAAGTCTTAAACAACATCCGTAATTAAATAAATTTAAACCAAACCTAGTCATTTTTTATAAAATAGTTATCCTTACTAAAAGCAAAACGTATGTGCATCGCACACACACTCATGCAATGTTAGCGACCGACGCGACACGCACACTCGAGCGCCCGCCAGCTGACCGAAACGAAATTTTCTAGTAAGTGAAATTATTAACACGAATCTAAGACTTTAGGCTTAGTAACAGGGATGCATTTAAAACAGCGACTTTATCTTTGGAGATTGCACCCCCGCGAATCCCTCGATCCCTCTGATAAGTTGTGTTTAGGTACAGTTTATTGTTTGTACTACAAAAATATTCAAAGACGGCGTGTTTAAAAGATTTGAATCATAATATTTGCAGTGAAAAGAATACAATCGTATTGATAGGTAGAAGTAGGTAGGTACTTACTTACAGAACTGGACTATTTACACTTTACACTTAGGTTATTAATTTGCACTATTTCTGCGATCCACTTTCATTAAAGTTTCAAAATGACCACCACCTTGTTCTATGCACTTATTTGCACGCTTTCTTAAATTGTATTTCAATTTTGTAAGCATTTCAGTATCACTTTTCACCGCCACAAATCCTTGTTCAATTTTTGTTTTTAGTTCCTCGACACTTGTAGATTGACTGACGTACACGAGCAATTTAATGGACCCCACAAATAAAAGTCTAATGGTGTTAAGTCAGGCGATCTGGGAGGCCACGGCACAGGTCCTCCGCTAACTATCCAACGACTGCCTTACTCCGCATCCAGATGCCTCAGTCGCTAAGTTGCAGCCAGCATCGTCCTGGCGCTCACACTGCAGCCAAAACGGTCATTGAACTCCCGACAAGCTAACGCGACATTATCAAGACAGCGAGCCAGTGTCCTCACCATCTCCGTGTATTGTATGTTGGTATACCGGAAAGCCATCGCGCGCGGAAACAAAAATGTCACGGAAGTAACTTAAAGAACAACTACACTAGATCACTACCGGCGGATGACTAGCTTCTAATGTTAGGTACTCGTGATATTCAGTGGTAGCGGCGGCATGTGTGTCGGCATTTCGCATAACCTTCAAAGAGGTTGCCGACAAATGCTTTTCTTATCTCTTTGCAATAAGTTCTAAATTTCTTCAAATTAAATAATTTTATTTTGTAAAAATGCCTAAAAATTGTTTGTAGGGATACTCTGATGACCAACTAAGTTAGGTCGTGTATTCAAATAAGCCTTACTCATTGGAGATAAAGTTGAAATTCCTTTAAATTACCTCTTTATTTGACGCACACTACTTTTAATGTAAAATGCATTGATATTATTTACGTGTGTGTATTACGAGCTATGAGCGAACTACAAATAATGTCGTCCGTTTTAGTAGCCTTTATTGCTCTGAGTCAAGGTTCCAATTTTCTTGAATTAAGGATTGTATTAATTTGTCATGATACTGTGTTTCTAATTTAATTTATTTAAAAGATTTTTCCGTCAAAATTTAACACCTATTTTTTATGACGGAAATCGATTCAGAAGCCGATTCTGAACCAACTACTTTTAGGAATTGCGTTTATTCTGTTACACGTTGTATAGTACGGCACTTCCGATTCCACAAGAATGTATTTTAGAGCAAGTTGTTAATAGATAATCCTGGCTACAAGGTTTATTTATTTATTTAAACTTCATGTACAATAGTGGTACATAGGCGGACAAATAAGAAAACATTGTGGTAGGGTACAAAATAAATATATAAAAAATAACTTCTTGCTATCGAAAATTTATATAGGCACTTAAAATGATAGCAACCCGACCTTAGACCACGCATACCTCGTTTGCCCATGCATAACAAAAATAGGGCGCTGGTGGCTGTTCTGGGTTCGCAGTTGTAAAACTATTTTGACAACTGCGAAGACTCAATCCTGTATTGTGCGGCTGTAGCGGCATGTCGTGTAGCTCATGTCAAATTTTCTGATGACAGACCTAAACCAGCCGTACCAGCATGGCAGTACAGGATTGAACGACATATTGGTGGGGCCAGAGCACTCATCGGCAAACTGATCTGCTTCAGGGAGGGCAATACTTACCCTAGAGTGATGCGTTTTGTGAGGCGGGCGTTCTCAGGGACTGATATTAGTCCTCGAGACTACATGTCCCATGTCACAGAGCGCATCGACTTCCTGAAGCAGAAAGTGTATGCATGGGCAAACCGTATTCGTAGGTATAAGCGGCGGGTGGACCGATACACTCAGAATCGCACATTCCAAAGAGATAAAAGGTGGGTTTATAGGGCTTGGGAGCGACCGGACCAAGATGTGGCTGACACGCGCCTGCCGGATGATGATGCCATGTGTTCGTTCTGGCGCAGCATCTGGTCGGTGCCTGTTAGCCGTACCGAGGGTGAATGGATTTGGGAGGTCGAGCGAGCGTGCGATCTAGTACCAGAAATGGGAGCAATCACTATCAGCCCCCAAGACGTAGTTCGTGCAGTCCGTCCGTTGCCTAACTGGAAATCTCCAGGGCCGGATGGGCTGCACAACTTCTGGATTAAATGGTTTACAAGGTCGCACGCTCGCCTGGCGATCCTGTTCCAGTCAGCCTTAGTCAGGGTCGCTGCCAGAGTTCCTGACAACAGGTATAACCCACCTGCTCCATAAATCGGGTAGTACTGCGGTGCTCAAAAATTATAGACCGATTACCTGTCTTCCGACGGTCTATAAAGTTCTTACATCCCTTTTGAGAGCTAAAATTAACAAATACATTGATGACAATTCTGTCATGTCCGCTTCTCAAAATGGATGTAGGAACGGGTCCCGCGGTACTAATGAGCTACTCCTCATTGATATGGCCATTAGTCAACAGGTTCGCCGTTCCCGAAAGGATCTGTCGACATTTTGGATAGACTATAAGTAGGCCTATGACTCGGTGCCACATACATGGCTCATGAGGGTGCTAGAGTTGTATAAAGTAGATGCAACTCTGCGCACCTTCCTGATGTCATGTATGGGGCAATGGAGGACAGTCCTTCGCTATCCAGGATGTCGGCCAATTCAGAGGAAAAGCGAGCCGATAAGGATAGAGTGATATTTCAGGGCGATAGTTTGAGTCCACTTTGGTTCTGCTTAGCCTTGAATCCTCTTAGCACACTGCTGGAGGATTCAGGTCTAGGCTATCGGTTGAGAAGAGGTGGTCAAGTTATATCTCACCTCCTTTACATGGATGACCTGAAATCCTTTGCAACCAACGATTTGCAACTGATGGAGCTACTGAAGGTAACTGAAACTTTCAGTAGCGCCATCAGGATGGAATTTGGTGTGGACAAATGTGCGGTCATGCATGTAAAGAGAGGGGAGATTATGGAATCTGTGGAAACCCAGCTCTCAGATTCCATAAATCTTAGATCCCTCTCAGCAACCGAAACCTATAAGTATTTGGCTATGTCAGAAGCGCTGGGCATCAATGTTGCTGACATGAAGCAATCGTTAAAGAAGCGCTTCTTTGGCCGTCTGAAAAAAGTATTTTACTAGTCTTTTATCAGGCGGAAATAAGGCATGTGCCTTCAACGGTTGGGTCATGCCGGTTTTGATGCACTCTTTCGGCATACTCAAATGGACTCAAACAAAACTAGACGCCTTGGATAGGAGGGTCCGTACATCGTTGAAGGCATATCGAATGCATCACCCGCGTTCTTCGGTTATGAGACTGTATATCCCGCGGAGGTGTGGGGGTCGAGGCTTTTTAAACGCTAAGACTCTCCACAATCAGAGATGTGGTCGTGGTGGACAAGGGCCTCACCCCGCTCTCCTTGGCTAAAGAGAACTGGCGCAAACCTATAGTGCTTGACACTAATGAGAGCAGGGAGGTATGGCAGAGTAAAGAGCTCCACGGACGCTTTTTCCGGGCCCTGCATGGGCCCAAGGCCCAGGTTATGTAAAGACACGGAGAGTACTTGCAAACAAGCTACGGTTGTTTTGTTATTTATATTTAGTGGCTATAGTTAATTTTTTGATGATAATTTTGGGTTTATTTATGAACCATAAATTATAGGACGAGTTATGAATTAGTCAACCTCGTTGCAGTTTCTAATTTTATGTTGAAATAATACAATGTAATATTTTAAAAGCTAAGTTACAAATCAATGAAGTTTTCGAGTTGATGCCTGAACTATTTTTTTTTAAAGCACTTAATAATAACTTTTATCGATTTGCAAAATCCGTGGCTGACTTAGTAAATTAGATGGTGATGTATAATCAAAGAGACAAGTAAAAATAATTGTTGCTCTTAACTTGCCGCTTTTAAAAAAGAGGAATTAGTTTATTAGAAGCTTTCTTATTTTCTCGAGGCTGACATATAAAATCAGAGGTAAAGTTCCGTGGACAAGAAAAAAAATTGTGGCTGACTTATAATTTCCTTTATGATATTGGTAAAGATTCAATATTTGCATTAATCGCTAAAATATTCTACTTATGTTTTTCCAAATAAGGGCTTCCCTCGACAGCCTTAAGTCTTCATCCTTAGACACTCGAAGACAGTCATACTCCAGCTTGGTCGAAAGTTCTCATCAAGGTGCATGAAATGAGCCGAGATACGATTAAGCTTCTGTAAACTGTTGCGGACCCCTTGCAACTGCCTGCCGTCTCCATCATCAGTCCTTCGATGACAGTCATACTCCAGGCAGGTTTAGAGTTCTCACCAAGGTGCATGAAATGAGCTCAATAACAATATAGCGAATCTGTTGTAGCTGTAATCTGTTGAGGACCTCTTGCAATTGCCTTCCGCCTCCATCGTTAGACCGCCGATGAAAGTCATACTCTAGTTAGGCTTAATGTTCTTATCAAGGTGCATGAAATGAGCCCAAACACGATACAGCTGCTGTAAACTCTTGCGGACCTCTTGCAACTGCCTTCCGTATGCAAAGCGCATGGACAGCGATCGTACACACACTCTACAGGGTATAGGCTATGTAGATTTTCAAAGCAGTGTCATGTAGACTAAAGTACGCTATTATAACTTTTTAACAAAGCCGGTCATTCAATTTTAAACTTATCTTGTGAGCACCATTTTATTCATTACCATTTTGGTTCAATAGATGTCGCTGCATGTATCTTACATATTGATGATAAGTTCTTCTTGAACAGTCAGTATATTAATGCTACATAAATACCCTTGATAATAAAACGATTTATTTGAATAAGTATTAATACTACGATACGAATGTACCCGACTTTTTCTACCGGAGCGATCTAATGAAATTTCAGAACACAAAAGCTGCTATTGTGACTTAACTATGATAGTTAGATATATGCTCACGTGGTTTTTTTTTGTAGGTAATAATGATTACTTTAATCATGTAGTACATCATTTTTAATTATCATCAATAGTTTTCTCAGCGCACGACAAATAATGAATTTTATAGGCAAAATTTTGCTACTTTGGGTTACAATATTGCAATTTTCTTAAGGAGCTCTAATTTTTTTGAAAATAAATTAGCGTTTGTTACTTGCTGATAATTTAGCTTTCTATCGGTGAAAAAATGGTTCAAATCGGTCCAGTAGTTTCGGAGCCTATTCGGTACAAACAAACAAACAAACAAACGAAAAAATCTTTCCTCTTTATAATATTAGTATAGATTTCTTTAAATCTCGTGTCACGCTGTTAGTGGTCACACTCCTTTGAAACGGCTCGACCGATTTTATGTATATTCCGGTGGTACACCCTCTCATTCGTGGAGCAGATACAAAGTATCCACTTCTAAAAGCGTCATATTTTATACGGCGACACTAAAAAACTGAGGACCACCCAGCGACCGCTCACTAACCCTGTCGTTTACTGTGAATGTATTTTTTAGTTAACAACACGTACCTATAGAGCTGATAGCGGCAGTACAATGCGTCGCTATCGGAGCTACAACACTCGCCACACACAGATGACACTGGGGCTGCAGTGAGCGCGCATCATCGCGCGCGACAATTGCGCGAACATACAAACGTGTCATACAGTCGCTCGTAGACCTTACTGTTTATTTCCTATATCTTTACAACGTGCCAGAGTTAATTCCTAAATGACGACAAACAAAGATCTCTACAGTACTATCGCTTACGAAATATGAGTGTCGCGGAGTTCGGACGCGACCGAGTTTAATTAGCTGATCACGAGTCACGAGCAGACAAATGTTTCAGGGAGCACAGGCGCAGAGCTACTGCCTCGCCAGTGCCACACATTCTCGTGAGCCAAATAACCACTATATTCATTGAGCTTTTGAGTTCAAGTAGGTACATGCGCTCTGATTGCTCTCCGTCGGGTACACTGAGTTCCAGCTGGCGTGTCAAGCCGCACCTCCGCGATACAGTAGTTCCCCAGAGGATGACACATTAGCACTAAATCCATTGCATCCCATAAGCTTCCTACTCTATATCTGTGCTTCCTACTATTTTAGATCCTGTGCTGTCCGCTGTCCCACATCTCTAGGATACATCTTCCTTTTGGATACGACATAAGGCGTGTAGGTTTAGGTATAATACAAGGTTCAATAGCAGCATCCGAACGTGTGCAAAGTTATCTCAGTGCCGTGCGTGCGGCAGCTGCTGTAGTGGTGACACACTGACGCGATGACGCTCTCGCCTCTGGGGAACTAGTTAGCGTAGAGTGCACTCGGATGTTTATAGAGTGCGACCGCGACTCGCCACAAAGCTATTTAAGTTAGCTCAAGTTAATAATAAATAGTCGAAGAGACCGGCCGCATTAACTTTTAATTGGAAACTTTCATCACACAGATAAGGTCGCTCTACTCCACTGCGACGCTGCAGAGCTGCGGGCTCGTCGCACGCGCGCTCACCAGCGCTGCAGCGCTGCGCAGTGCCCGCTATTCTTCCATTGTGCTCGCTAACTAGCTGTAATCGCCTTTGTGTTCACGTTTATCCAGCCGGTCACCGACAACGCTTCGATCTGCTCTGCACACTACACACAATAGCCATCAAATTATGAACACTTTGTACCGATCAGTTAAGCTGTTATTGTGCGCATGAAAACTGTTTATTGTACGTGCGTATCTCGTACCTAGCGTACAGACCTAGATTTTACAGCGCTGGTAATAAAAAAAACGAAAATGGCGTCGAGTTGTAGATTTACATTCAGTCAAAAAAGTATTGGGAATATATGATTTGTTCTTTGGTTAAAAAAACAATTGTTTGTTATTTTTTTTGTTGTTTGATTGGCACAACTGTTTTCCATTTTGGTTGCATCTGTTATTTAGATTAAATACAGTGCTGTTTTTAGTTAGATCATATCTAGTGTGTATTGCGAATTTCATAATGGACAAAAACATCGAACAAAGAGTTTGTCTTAAATTTTGCAGCGCCAATGGAATTACGTGTTCGGAGTCCCTGAAAATGTTACAAAAGGCTTACTGTGAATCGACTTTATCAAAAACACGTGCTTATGAGTGCTACAAAGCGTTTAAAAGCGGTCGAGATGTGATGGAAGATTTGCCTCGCTCTGGTAGGCCATCAACGTTTTCAACTGAAGTTAACATCGCAAAAGTGAAGGAAATAGTGATTGCTAATCCTCATTCAAGTTTGAGAGAGATAGCCGCTGAACTTTCTGTGTCTCACGAGTCAGTGTACGAATTTTTGACCAAAAACACAACAAATACCATCAAGCAACCACCTTAATCACTAGATATGACTCCAGCTGACTTCTTTGTTTTTCCTAAACTCAAATGACCACTTCGTGGCACCCATTTTCATTCGGTAGAATACATAAGGAGAATTCGCGGCGAGAACTGAACTCAATTCCGGAAAAAGCGTTAAAAAAATGTTTTGATGATTTGATTATTCGTTGGCGTAAGTGTATAGTTTCTGAAGGAGTATACTTTGAAGGCAAATTAAAATAACTTTGGATGAATAACTAACATTTTGTGTATTATTGATCGTTTCCCGGTACTTTCTTGACAGAGTAGTATATTCAACCCGATTGAAAAGTAAGAAAAAAACACATTTGCAAGCAGGTGAATTGAATATAAAATAAATTATTAAAACTTTTTTTGCAAAAAAAAATCGACTTCATACACCAAAACGTAGAAAATAACTTTACTTTCGGAAATCGGTCACTTTTGTTAGTTTCGTTGACTTTCTTGTAGTTGCACTCGGCCAAAAATCTAGTTTGGACCAGTTTGGCCGAAACTTCGGCCCCACTAAAACTCCATATTTGTGAATTGTCGTATGTCTTTAGGCTAACTTCGGGTGCGTTCATTACTCGTGGTCGCTAACTGAGTTCAGCGCCATTCTTGGCGTTTTACCCGACTACGGCGAAGCAAAAAGGAGGGTTATGATTTTGACCAGTATGTATGTATGTTTTTATTATTTATTAGATGTTATATTACAGATGATCAATTATCAAGTTTCAGAATACTCTTGGGGCTACCGCGTTTCTGTAGTGCCTCTGACATGTTCGCTCAAGCGCGTGTTCAACGCATGTTCGACATTCACGCAATGGTAAGGAAGAAAACGGCGTCACTATTAGAAAGAACGCAGTCGAGTCCTAATGGCATTCTGAAGATGTTAATGGATAAATTTGATTCAGGAATGATTCAGCAGGAATGATTCATGGTCGATGATTTGTGTTGTAACGTTTGTTTGTTGTTTGAGCGTAATAATATTTAACTAACCCGTGGATCATTGTTGTCTGAGCAAATATATTATATTATATTATTAATTATGCATACTTAATTTTTTTACGCTATTGTTACCCCACTTGGTTTTGGTTATTTAAGGACTTTATGTTAAAATTAAATAGCATTAAGATAAACTTTAAGCTTACTATCTTATAATTAATTAGTTTTAGCAAAAATAACAAGCTAATTGTTAAGTTAAATATTAGTCTATCGCGCACTCACACACACTTACACCCAAAGCCACACTGATTCAGGCTATCACACCTACAACAAACACCCATACTCTCATTCATACACTAAATTTCTGTATGGCTACGTTCTTCTGCACTTATAAAACCTGTAATTACAGCTAGCGCCCTACAGACTTTGAATGACATAGACATCATGAAATAGGCCAAGTTTTCGACTGAACTCTTTACTATTAGGCCTAACCAGAGCTAGGCAAAATACATAGCATAAGCATAGCATAATCAGCCTATTAATGTTCCCACTGCTGGGACGCAGGCCTCCTCTTTATGAGAGGGAATGGGCTATAATCCACCACGCGGGCCCAGTGCGAGTCTTCGAATTTTTGTTTCTAGGACATGCCGGTTTCCTCACGATGTTTTCCTTCACCGTTTTGAGAGCAGTGGTGATGAAATAACTTACACAAAGTAATGCGCCTGGCTGGGTTCGAACCCACGACTTACTGCTCGTAAGTCGGGATCTCCACCACTGGGCCACCGCTGCTCTCATGCTGCTCGATGCTTCATGGATCAGATAGGGTTTTTTAACAAATTGTATAGGATTATACATTTGGGTCGACTAGGTATTGAAATTTTGTATCGGACATCTGAATATTTATCATAGCTCTTGCCCGCGAGCGCAGAGTAATAAACGAATCTTATACCAGACGGTCGTTAGTTTCATTGCGCTCTCGTACCTACACATCAGTATACCTTTGTGATAACTATATTTTCGAGCCGTTTGGGGTTGAAACTCTGGGGCCGTGGGGTCCGAGTGCTCATAGCCTGTTTGAGGAAATTTCGAAACGCCTAGTTGACGCTTCCCGTGACCCAAAGGCTGGTGTTACCGTACAACGTGGCAACGCCGCTAGTCTCTTGGGCACATTACCAGCTAACAGCGTTGAGGAGGAATTTATTGATGCACTTTTATAGTTTGTTGTTATTTTATTTTTTTATTATTTAATAGTTTTAATTAATAATGTGTAAAGTTTGTTTACTCTTCTTAATAAGTTATATAAAATTTAAAACAAACAATGAATTTTAGTCAAGTTCATGAGTGAAAAATCACTACGCGCACTAATAACATAAACTGAAAATAAAAAATATCCATTTCTGTCTAATAAACTTAATAAGATCGCTAAATGTATTTATGTTCAAATGTATTTTGAAGCCATAAGTATTTGAAATAGTACAAAATATCTCAGCGTCAGGTGTTTGAAATACCAATTACAAATTACATTTTTAAGAAACGTACGTACGTACGTACGTACATATTTGGTAATTGAAATACAATTACCAAATACGTATTTATATTTTAATTACAAGTACTTAATTCGTACGTACGTAGTATACAAACACTCAACCACCTCTCGAATTCCAAATTAAGATTCACTGCTGTGCCATACCCCAATTCCTGACTGCTCGTGTTCAAAGATTGACAGGTTACATCATACTAAATACCTGGGCATTTTTTTTTTTATTTCTCGATATAATTGCCTTAATAGCTTTTTTTATAAACTTGAAACTAATTTGAAACCCTTGCAGTTTGTATGACCGTTTCAACACCGCGTTCAAGGTCACATACGTAAGAAACCACCAGCGATTGTCCTGCCACATGTGCACACTGAACTAATCTTGAAAAGGGTTAGGAAATTAATTGTAATTTCAAAACATTGCGACACGCTGCTTCTAAGAATTTTCTGCAGAAAGTCTACGTATCATTGGCAGAATCGATTCTTATGTACTGTTTGCCACGCTGGGGTGGGCTCTGCTCAAGGTCTCTTTAAACCCATAGAATCCTAACCTAAAGCTTTTATCTAACCTCTGACATTCTGTCTGTAATGAAACTTTACCTACTCCTTAATTATAATCTTGAGAAAACACAAATCCCTTCCGTATGCTCCCAAAAAGACGAGTATGAGGGGCAGAAGAAGCCACTTAGTCGCCCCAACTGTCCCCAACTGTCCCAGGTGGATCTGTTTATGCCAAGAGGCAGTATGCAAGGCAATTTCTCACTTATACAACCTGTTGAACAAAGAGCTGCACATCCACCTCTCCATCCACCCTCTGAAACTCCGTAACTCTAAATTAGCTGAGACTTAAGAAATGAATGAAATGAATGAATGAATTTAGTATGGTTTAAGAATAAAAACTTCGACGACATCGAGGCTAATCTACCTCATCTATTAATATGAGTGCGCTAATGAAATCGTTAGTGGAGGAAGCCGTACCTGGCTACTTCCGATCCCAAGAAATTGTCGCAGGGTTAACCTAAACCTAAATTGAAATCTAAAAACTAAACGTTAATAACTCATACACTACGCAATACACTCTCTCACACAAACACAATAACCCACTCCCATACATCACACAAATAATAATTAATGACGACAAGGAACCGTCGAACGTATGGCCTCGTGTACCTCGATTTTGGAGGATAGAGGTCGGTAAACAATATAAAAAGCGCGGCGAGCTGGTACTAACTGCTAACCATTCCATTACCTCCAGTATTTAGCCACCCAGCACACAATGCATAATCAGGATTATCTTTTTGCTTCAGCGCGTCATGTGAAAACGGTCCTAATGAAATTGTGTAAATATGTTTTATTTTTCCAGAATATAATAATGTATCGCAGTGAGTCCACTGAGATACATTATAATATTCTGAGAGTAGGCACGGGTGACAACCGCCGCGCCGGTGCTTTTCTCATCTCGTAATCCGTTTTAACTATCTAATTAATCCTCGTTAAGAGCGATTATGGGTGTTATTACGGAGCAGCCGAACACTTGCCTCGCTCGCTAATAATTAGCACGAAACTTTACGAGCTCGGCGACGCCCGTGAGCTGAGCGGACCCGCTCTGTCAAGTCTTCTGCTCTAACACGCGTGTGCTCACATACATATTTTATCAACTCTGACACTTCGTGTTACAAATTATTCAAATCGTTAGTTATTTGAAGCTATATCTGGCGTCGTAAGTCGGCTGTACCAACTGAAATGAACTTTAAAACTAAGTATTAACAGCAAATTACAGAGATTGCGCCTGAAACTAATGGAATACGAGTACGAAATCGATTATCAGAAAGGAAAACTTAATGCCTCTGCTAACGCCCTATCCCGATATCCTGTAAACCCAATTCAACCATCAGAGTGTGATCCTATTCTATCTACTTCTAACCAAAATGCAGATAATTCCACACCTCCACCATTTAGCCTCCGGTCCTTTAGACCTTGACGATAAACTAACCTCTGTAGACCTCTTGGAATACGGTGATTCACCACCAGGAATCAACGATCCTTTAACACGGACCATATCAAATAAAATCCCCAAATCTCACAACAAATCCTTCTCGTGACGATACTTATAGCAAACTCCTGAAAACGTTGAACAACAAAGATATTAATTGTAACTTTTTAAATAATTAATCGTATTTAACGATACACATCAGCAAGTACAAATAAATGGTGTCAATTCAATGGGTTCAAAAGTAAGTACGGGTGTACCGTATATCTCTTTCAGAATATTAAGAGAGAGTTTAATACAGTTTTTGATGTGAAACATCTATAGCCGCACGTAAAACTGGCGTGGCGACACTTGCCGTGGCGACGCGTCGCCACGCTATATGATGGTATATAATAGGTCTTTACCTATGTAATTGGAGATTTAATAACCAGCATTTTCAGATTTAATTATCTGTGGATTGGCGCGCAATTCGAAATTCAAATAAATTTTATTCGAAAGCCGTGTTCTTTTAATTTCAAATTCAGTTATTTGTTTTTAGATAGTTTTTTGTTTTTGTGAAATTGTGGCAGTTTTTAGCGCCATGGATAAACTGAAAATTCATACAAATTATTTTTCTGGTAATATAATGTCTGACCGTGATAATTTAGAGAGTGTTACCATCGACCAATTGTCACAGTAATACCGTCCTCAGAGGCAACATCGAATATAACTATTACCGAAGTCACTGATTAAACGAATTAAGTAGTCACGATTTGAAATAAATTCGTAAATTTTTGTATTTAATGAAAATAAATGTTTATTCAATAAATAGTCATCGTTATCTGGAAAAAAAATCGTAATATTTTATTTTATCATTATGACATTTTTAGTTCCTATCACAATCTGTTCTTTTCTACATATTACATTTACAAAATAATGTCGATGTTTCACATCTGCCAGGCGTCCCGTGACGGCTCACATTTTTTTTTTTTCTTTTTAGATTTTTTTTTTTAGCTGGATTCTGCCGTGGCCTTTCGACTGCTGACCACCTACACTCTTTAAACCAGATCATCGAAAAACACCAGGAATTCAATCTACCCGCATTCGTAGACTACTCAAAAACTTTCGACAGCTTACAACATGACATAGAACCTACGTATATACATCTGTTGCAAAAAATATACCAGAACAGCTCAGCAGCCATGCTTGCTGATCTTTCATCCTGAAAAAAGTACTGTTCCCGAGGAAAACAACAATAACGTTCTTATGATATGGCGCCACGTGTCTTTGGAACCAGGCATAAAAAAAACTTTAAATATAAGGGTTTTAAGTTAAAATTAAATTAATGCCATTGATTTATGGGTCACCCAAATCATTAGCTTTAGCATGTAGCTTACTATTATAACACTTTAAAATCAACAGTAAATCGATCCACCAAAAATTTAACAATTCTTGTCCCCCGTTCCACCCAAGGCGAGTTTTTGGAGGGTAATGACAGCACTAATCACACACCTGACACTAATCGCACTAATCGCACCACCAGGCAGATGCGAAATAAATAACGCGATTGATCGCACACGCACGAAACTTCATGTTATAGTAAGTTGAAAAAATGTTACCAAAATTTTGATTATTGGTTGGACAAACTTTGATCGAGTGTCCTGTGCTTTTAAATAAGATTTTATAATATGGTTTAATTGTTTTTACATAATGTGTCTTATGCATATACTAACTAAATTGTTTATTTTTTATTGTACCTCAAATTGTTAAATTGGTGAACGCAATTACATCAAAAAAATGGAGCTGGGACAAGCCACCAAACTTGAATTTGAAGGCGTTTTTTTCCCTGATGATTTAAATACACTTATAAAAAAAAAATGTGACCCTAATTGAACCAAGTTACGTAGATCACTCCAAAAAAAAAAACAGAAACGTCCTATCATTTTACACCTCGATTCTCAACATGGACACGTAAAATTTGCTGATATGATATTCACCCTAATACCATTGCTTGCAAAAAATTAAATATGCCTAGTCTCGAAAAACTGAGTTTGAATCAACTGCTCGCCCTTGCTACTCCGTGACATTGACACTGCGCCTGAGTCAGCATCGCCCCGTGCACGTTCAAAACACTCTACGCGCTGGCGACCTTGCTGAATCGGCCGACCACGGTGAGTATTTTTACTACGACCGCGAATTCCACTACTATACCATAAGCTCTCATTTTTGCACATCCGTCCAACAGATGTTCTTTGTTCCAACATAGAGCTGTATAAACCCATGGCAACTATTAAATCTTGGGTCTCGTGCTCATCCCCACTCATTTTCGGGAGTAAGCCAATCGCCATTCTCAACGAAAATCTCTCCGACGCCGTCACTTGTCTTGTCCATTTAAAATTAATGTCTCTAAACCGATAGACGGCCATAAGCACCCGTCACAACACCTAGGTTCAAATCACGTCCACTAACTTCTGCCGTTGCTCTGTCTGTTCCCGGTCACGCCATCTGCACCGCTCGCTTAACCTCCTGGTGATTAATATTCTCTTCAACCCAACTCTGAATACACTTCTTGCATAACCGCACCGCCACACCAATGACGCCAACCGCCAAACATACGTCGATGAAGAACAACACCGCGTTGGTAGTGGCTACCTGGACAATAACGTCTTCCTTTGATGTCGAGCTCCCCATGGCCTGTGCCTTCCCAACTGACGCGAAACTTGACTAAAGCCGACCGAAATGACTCTGACTAGCCTCCGGTTGGGCAACTACAACGCCGTCCAGTCGTCTGGCAGGGTCGCCATGCGATTTAGGGAGAAGGAGGGGTAAAGAAAAACATCGTAATGCATGCTTCTACGTGAATCAACCAATAGTTATTGTTAACGTACTGTATATATACATAGTGCATACGTGATACCATTCTAATAAAACTACGAACACGTCTATAGTATAATTAGATGACCCGCGCAACTTCGCCTGCGTTTGAATTTTTTCCCGTTTTTGCAATATTTTTCATGAATGCTCCGTTACTATTGGTCGTAGCGTGACGTTATATAGCTTATAGCCTTCCTCAATAAATCCAACACTAAAATAATTTTTCAATTCGGACCAGAAGTTTCTGAGATAAGCGCGTTCAACCAAACAAACAAACTCTTCAGCTTTATAATATTATATATATATGTCGGATTTGTCAGGATTTATTCCGTTGGCTCGTACATCATGTGGGCAGACGATGGGTTTCGTGCTATTAAAACACTAGGTGCGATACACTGTTTATAATAAACTAACAAATTACTTGACATTACAATTTAAAACAATAACACGGGGCACAATGAATCGGGTACAGTTCCAAAATGTCTCAACTCCTCCGCGATCAGACATTCATTGTCCTCCTCGCCTCGAGCTATAACATGAGGACTCTGTAGAAGCCACGCTGTGGTGGGGGTAGACTTGTAAATAGGTCGCGTGACGTCACCACCAGCGGACTTGCGATTCATTTTATGTCCGTACTGTTGACCGGTTCCGACACGGCCATCCTGCTTGCACACGTCCTCGTGTGTTGGTTACCCTGTGAACAAACAAACTCCACGACAGAATTTTGTTCCACTCGGTCATTCCAGACCAAACTCAACATATATCGGGTTGTCACCGATCCAATAAATAAGGAAATTTTAGAACCCTACCGTTTTATTTTAACCAAATTCTACTCTTTGATTAAATCAAACACGGTTAAATTGGGAATAATCGAAAATACAGCAATGACTACCCTAATAAAATCAAACATGGTGGTAACATTGAGAATAATCGAAAATGGGTCAACCCTTGGGCCATGTACCATAGTCGTTCGAATCAATTTTTAAAACTGTACTGCAACAATAACTTGGCAGCTTACAGAAACCTTCGAGCAAAACATCTAATACCACGGCTCTCTAGCCGACCAGCAATCGCTTTGCTCTTACACATCCAGCGCATGGATCAAAACTCGCGCATCCATCAAATGGATCGCCCATGTGTATCACACACTGACTACACACTACGGTCTATCCAGACCCCGACCGCCGCCAAAATTAAACGTACATCAGCCAATCCATGGACTACTTGAGTTTCCTCAAGAGACACCGATTTCTACCGAGCTAGGACTACGTATTAACTACTGGTACGGTCGAACACAATACGGTCGATAGAATGCTTTACTCGACCTTCTACACAACTTAAGCTCGTTCATCATCATCAAGATCTTTATCAACATCGACTGGTACGTGACCCGCTGGCATCTTCCTTAGCCTACCGTGTGCATACAAGTAGGCACACTTAGAATTCAAAGCTTTCAGTTTATAACGATCACCATCCAAAATCTCAATCAATCTAAATAAACAAGCAACATTTTACTCTTTCATTACGGGACATTCAGCTCAAGAATCTAAATATGAACCACTCACCAAAGTGCTTTAATATTCCAGATGGACTCGACGATGCAAAGGTCGACTGGCTTCTCCACTGGTACAGCAGCGCTGGACCTGCCTGCTGTGCAGCGACTGGCGATGTGGCGCGGCGTGCCACACTTGAAGCACACCAGTGAGCCGCGACTGGCCTGCTGTCGCCACCCAACGCCTGCAGTAGTCGGCACAGGCAACTGCTTCCCGACGCCGGTCCCCCTCGTAGACAATCCGCTTGGCCGCGTCCCAGCCCGTCGCAAACGTGACACTTGATTGGGGGTAGCGATGAAAACTTCCTACGCCTCTCGCTCCCAGCGCCAGCGCGCACATCTGTAGAGGCTCCCTGTTGGCCTGTCACCACTCAGGTTAATGAAGGTAGCCGTAGTAGTCTCGACGATTCTGGCCTTGAACAATTACCTAAACCAGTCCCACGTCACACCTGGATAGGCCACAGCCATGAAGATGCGAAACCTTTCAACGTCTTGCTTAATGTTAAAATAACATAACACCACATTGTACACTTAGTTCGCAATAAACGTTTTTACTTTGACTGAAACTGTATGCTTCCACTGCACTCACAACAAGAAACAAGTCAGCGATGACTCACCACAAGCACGCAACGGACTCGGTTTCAACGCCTGTCCACTTGCGACCGTTATCTAAGGAACGCAATAACAGCACTTAGCACAACAGCACACAACTAGGAACAACTCACGAGCCGCGAATCGATCACAAAACACGATAATCTTAATTATAATCAACAGCAAAATAGATCACGGCCAAATCGAGTGCTTGCGCAACACACTATCTTGCTATTCACCGAGTTTTGAGTAGAGTAGATTTTGTTAAAAAAAACAATGGGGCCTCCTGCACACAACCACAGCGCGCGGAGAGATATGCAACACTTAAATTCGTACTTCGGCTTGTCACCCGCTTCTTTCTCCCCTTGTACCCCTCACTTTATCACGTACGGTTTTCGAGATATTCGCTTTGTTTCAACCGTTCAACGTTTCAAGCGTACCCAGTCTACCCTACTTTTTTTTTGTCTAATCGCACTCGGCTATTTAAAAAAGCAACAGTCACTGAATGTTATTGTCACTGTCCCCGCCTATGATTTCATTAGCACGATTTGATCCCAGTTCTCATATCGGATTTGTCAGGATTTATTCCGTTGGCTCGGACATCATGTGGGCAGACGATGGGTTTCGTGCTATTAAAACACTAGGTGCGATACACTGTTTATAATAAACTAACAAATTACTTGACATTACAATTTAAAACAATAACACGGGGCACAATTAATCGGGTACAGTTCCAAAACGTCTCAACTCCTCCGCGATCAGACATTCAATGTCCTCCTCGCCTCGAGCTATAACATGAGGACTCTGTAGAAGCCACGCTGTGGTGGGGCTAGACTTGTAAGTAGGTCGCGTGATG
Organism: Noctua janthina; assembly: GCA_963576755.1. Taxonomy (NCBI): domain Eukaryota; kingdom Metazoa; phylum Arthropoda; class Insecta; order Lepidoptera; family Noctuidae; genus Noctua; species Noctua janthina. The sequence continues at coordinate 20,809,959 of OY755053.1, read as the reverse complement.
TCACCACCAGCGGACTTGCGATTCATTTTATGTCCGTACTGTTGACCGGTTCCGACACGGCCATCCTGCTTGCACACGTCCTCGTGTGTTGGTTACCCTGCGAACAAACAAACTCCACGACAGAATCGGGTACAGTTTCAAGACGTCTCAAATCCTCCGCGATCAGACATACAATGTCCTCTTCGCCTGGAGCTGTAACATGAGGGCTCTGTAGAAGCCACGCTGTGGTGGGGGTAGACTTGTAAGTAGGTCGTGTGACGTCACCACCAGCGGACTTGCGATTCATTTTATGTCCGTACTATTGACCGGTTTCGACATATATTATAAAGTATAGATAACATAAACTACTACTTGAAATCGAATGACGTGAGATCGAATAACGCTCGAAAACGTTAACTCGATAGTACTTGAAATCGATAAATTATGAGCGTGACAGTTCACTACCTGTACCTACGATGCATCAAAATCTCGAATAACTGTAATAAGCTCGAATTATCGGCAGCGTGAAAGCTCATTATCTTGAAACATCATTTCTCGACCGACCATCTAATCGATTTACAGAATAGTTTTATGGATTTTTATTTGAGTACCAATAATATAATTCAACTATAAAGGATGGATGGAAGTTTGTTACTTTTTCACGCAAAGTTACTGACGGATTTGGATGAAATTTGGCACACAGGTACTTTATAACCTGGATTAACGCATAGGATACTAAACTTTTATCCCGGTAGTACGATCCCGTGGGTCATCACCAAACTCCACACAGGTGAATCCGCGGGCATAAGCTAGTGAAACAATATGTGCGCAGAAATATAAATCAACTATAATCTTGAAAAATAATGATGGTAATAAAATAAAATTACAGTAAAATCATTTTACCAAAAAAAAAAAAATATTTAGTCAGATTTTTTTGTTTTAAATTTAGCCAGAAAAAAATAATGAGGGTAGTTTTAAGCAGGATCCCTTCTTTTCGCATAATGTTTTTTTTCCTAATATACTGTGGCATATCTATTTTGGTATAATTAGTTTTGCCATAAAAATATATGGAAGCGTATGATCGGTGTGGTAGGTAGATGCGTAAATAATAAGTCACTACGCTAGTACTCACAGTTCTATTTGGTTCAGGTCCACACGCACAATACAAACACAAAAGAAGGAGAACAGAGGATAGTACGGAGTCACAATAGTCACAGGAAACAAAGAACACTTAGAATATAGTTCATATAATCGAAACATTAAAACCATGCGGTTTCGGGGTGTCACAGTCGTTCGTACGCGCGCGCGCCGTTACGAGGTTCGTTCCGACTGGAGGTCATGGTAAGGGCGTCAACGCCCGCGCGCTGCGTCCCACCTCGCTCGCTTGCCATACGTCACGATGACGTAGCTCGGCCGCGGTGCGATTCCAATTGACGCTGTCCCGGAATCATCCGACATTATATTGTTGCTGACAATATAAGATGCCGATGATGTGTTATAAGTGTTTATTATAAATACATGTAAATAAATCTTTTTGTGTGTAAATGTGTTGTGATGTGTATTATACAATACTAATACATAATCTAGATATTGGGTGTATACCCTACAAATACTTTGGCATATTTTTTTATGGCATAAAGTTTATGTTGTCATAATTATCTTGAAGGCTAATTTGTTTTGGCATAAATTTAATTCGCCTAATGTTAAAATCAAAATCAATCAAAATCTAAAAATAAAAATATTGTTTTAAAAATTCAATATGTTGTGCTACAAAAGTTAGGGAAAGAAACGAATCGCTGCAAAACCGACTCCACGTAGTCTTGACTGCCCTACCCAGCCCTACCCCTAGAGTGTAAGCCTAAGCCCAAGTAGGCGCAGAGGGGCGAGGCGGCCCGTAAGAGCTAGCGGTGAGAGTAAACACATCTGCGACGATAGGCTCGCGGGGGACCGCCGGAGTCCAGCAGCGCCGGAGTTGTGACAGAAACCATGCCTGCTGCATGTTGCATGCTTACTGTATGCATGGTGTGTGCTTGTTTACATGTTTGCATTCTACATGCTTGCAATATTTTTATGACACCACCGTCCACTTAGAAAAATAAAAAAATAATTTGTTCTACCTACAATGTAAAGTGCCTACAAATTTCATTAGAGCAATATTGTATAAAAATGTGTATCAGTGTCTCCTAATATATTAGCAGTTAATTATTATGCTTCTTTGTTTTGCCTTTAAAAAATATGTTTTTAGATCTTATAATTTTATGCAAGTGGGTAGGCAACCGATATTTTCTTATATTCATGATTACATTTATATTTCGACGCACACAAAAACCCTAAAACTATTCTCTAAAACGATTAGATGGTCGGTCGAGAAATGATGTTTCAAGATAATGGGCCTTCGCGCTACCAATGATTCGAGCATAGTTCGAGATTTTGATGCATCGAGGTAGTGAACTGTCGCGCGCATAATTGATCGATTTTAAGTACATCAACCTGGCACAAATCCAAACACTACTACTGAGAATTTCCTGATGGAAAAGCTGAATAACACTTTGCCCGATCTGGTAATCGAACCCAGGACCTTATGCTCAGCAGTCGCGCTTGCGACCACTAGACCATCGAGGCAGTCTCAACTACAACTAAAATGGGTAAAATAAAAAACTTTCTGTAAAAAAAAAACCGACTTCCAAAAAAACACTAAAATAACTTTACTTCCGACTTCCGGAAGTCGAAAAAAGTCAATGAAAAAAACAAAGTCACCGACTTCCGAAAGTTTTTTGCGTTTTTTTTGAAGATTTTTTTTTTTAATTATAAACTACTAGCACTTCGCCCGCGACTTCGTCCGCGGGGATTTCGAAAATACAGCCCATAAGTATTACTCGCTGATATTGTAGCTTTCTATAGGTGAAATAATTTTATAAAACTTAAGTTAGGTAGGTACCTAACTAAATTAAATCGTTTAGTCCACTCTCGGCCCCTCGACCCCTAAAAATATTTGTTTATTCGTTTCCTCTCAACCCTTAAACATAGTTCACACTCGACCCCCAGGGGGTGAGACTGAATTTTCATACAAAGGACAGGCATACCTCGTCCACTTTCAACCCCCAGTTTGGTAAGTGCCTACAATTCATGTTTTGGTACAGTAAAGTACAAAATTCAGGAATTGTTTTTTTTTTCTTAATCACTCGTATTCTTTTTTTGAACTTATAGAAAAAGGTATTTAATTGAAAGCTTCTCTGTATACAATGTTTGATGTTGTTTTATTATCCGGTAACTAAATAATCTGGTTTTCGAGTGATCTAACTCGTGATAAACCAACATACCACTGCCCATGGGTAAAACATTTAGGTCAATGCCAACCAAAGAGAACATCCCTGGGACTTGTGAATAGTCAGGACACAGTATTAAAGATATTATTACCGTGGTCAGGGCAACTGATGTTTTTACGGGGAACCGGAGTCGCTTGAACGATATCGGCAGGTCCGAGAGAATCATTGGAATTATCGGGATCTGCGCCATCCAAAACCAATGAATGTCTCTATCTAGTAAATATTCAAGGTCTGGATATACTGCATCTATAAGATGCTGTAAACTGTGAACTATACGACCCAGACTGTCATTTATAACGATTTCCGCAGCGTTAGCGCCCAAGATTGGAGAAGAAAAAGACACCTTATCAACTTTGAGCAGCTGTAGTGGAAAATCGTTATCCATATTTCCGATAAGGTGGGCTCTCATGTTGGTAGTGTTGGTAAGTAAAGTTTGAGTTATACTCCATGGGGCGATGATTTTAGACATGCCTTTACGATGTCCGCACGTGTCCCTTTTGTGACGAAGGGAAGTGTCAGCTGAAAGTCACTAGCAAACAAAAAAGTTACACCTCTCATGACAGTGACTGAGTTTCTCAAGTCCTTAAATGTTCGATCCATTGCGTCAACATGAGCTTGACTCATGGTACATTCGTCCCACATTATCAGTGACGCATATTATCACAACTGACCAAGGCGATCATTCTTCTAAAACGTCCGCACGTAGCATGTTCTAAGGCAGTTCGTAAATGTGGACAGCATTTTGCGATTTAGTAATTTTATATTATCTGTACGAGCCAATAATGCTCACACAGCAGAATACGTTTCTGCGCACGTAATGAATTACGCTAAACGTACTTTATTAATTATATTTTAACATAAATTTAGTCTTCACTATAACAGCCACGAGCGTTTCGATCAATAATAATAACATTATATCAAGTGCGGCTCAGACAACTAAACAAACATAACGTAATTAAACTATTGAACCTAACCGTGGTTTGGTGTGACTTAACTACCTTCCTACAACAACTACCGGGGCATCAGTCGACGACGAGAATACCCCAACGTTATCTTCGAAACTATTTAACCAATTGAGATACTGTAAAGGGTAAATCTTATCTATATAAAGTCTTATATTTTTTTAGATAAATTACAATATTTTGTTGTTTACAAAATCGTCCAAAAGCAAGTATGTCGTTAAATATTTTTTCAAAATATAAATTTAAGCTACTATATCTGCTGAAATTTAAGAGATAGAAATGTGGTGTCGCGGTCTTTTTTGAAGAACTATTTAAGGCGGACCAGGTTGACAAACATTGTTTTCAATTATATACAACAGTTTAGGCAGCGCATGCGAATAACTCTGTTTTGTTCTTTCCGCCTGGCTCGACAAAAATTGTGATACCTCGACTAACATGCATGATATCAATATTATTTATAGCCTATAGCACTCACTCAGTAAAACAATTTAAAAATTGGATCAGATTACCCCCTACATACAAACTTACTAACAAACAAACGAATTTTACCTCTTTATAGTATTAGTATAGGTGAACGTTTGGAGTTTGAGTCAAGTGTTGTGTGTGATTTCAACTACCCACCCACCTAGGTATCAACAATGAATAATCATAAACGTATACTGTCACTTATGGTATATCTTCCGTGACAGTTTAAGTTTAGTTTTAAACCGTGACAGCTAAACAGTGAATGTAGAATCACGTCGCACTCGCACGGTTAGCGACTGGAAGACAATATGGCGGATGGCGTCTATATTTGGGGGTAGTGTTCCTACTACTGTTTACCCTGCTTTAACATGTATAATATCAAGTATCATATTTTTTGTTTAAATGTCCAATTTCAATTAATTAATTTTAAGCACTTGTTTACCTACTACCAATTTTAACTCTAGAATCTTGATTTAAATTTTTTTATAAATAAAATGGTATATCTAAACCGGAGAGGTGATCTGTACCTCAGGACCTTCCTACTTCAGACACTTTTCTCTATTTAAGATTGTGCATATACCAGTACATGTTACTTCTGATGTTGAGATAAATAAAGATTTATGATTATGATTATGTTTTAACGCTATAAGCCTGTGACGTAGTAGCGTCGTCAGTGCGTACGTAACCGCGTGCGTTGCGTATGCGTTGCTCGTATTTCACAGAGCCTGTAACGTCCGTGTAGCTTCAATGTTACAGGTGCGAGCTCGAAAGATGTCCCCTGTTCATTGCAGATACAAATCGGTGTTAGGTAAACATTAACAAGTACGTCGGCTGGGCGCCGCCGATGTGTCTGTTGTTCTACGCGCTGCGAGATTGTTCGTAAAGTGTAGGTGACAATGTCAGCGGTGCGAGTGCGCAGGGGCGTGGGGGCGCAGGGGTGAAGGGTCGCGTGCGGCGCGCGACACGTGGCTCAGCCGCAAAACAATGCTGGCAGCGACGCAACAATATATTATCAGTGAACTGCGCGCGTCACGGTCGTGACGCTGTGACCCTCGAGACTGGAATTGACAAATCCAACGTCATGCGATGAAGGGTTTTATCCTGCCACCGTATCGCACAGAAATATGGCCGCAGTTTTTCAATCCTTATTTAAGTGAGCGAATATCTGGCGTACGGCCCCCTGCTCCCGCGACCCTCCCCCTACAGCCTACACGCTCTTAGCACCCCCACACAATATATTCCCATCGGAAGCCCCCGATGTGTTCCCGTATATTTTTCTAACTGCATGTAATTTACAATGAACTGTTATGAACGCACTGTTTGCGTAAAATTCTGTAATTGGCTCTGTATCCAATAATCTAATACAATTGTTATTCATCTGTTTTACAGTTGGTTCTCTATTAATAAATAAATTAAAGCTTTGGGTGATGAATATGCGAGTGGTGCAAGTGGCCGCTGCGCGCTGCGGTCCGCGCTCGACAAGCATGTCCACAGCTTCCAACATTAGGGCGCACAACGTGTATACGTTACGTTATTATCCGACTACGGCAAAGCATACAGGGCACAGGGGACATACAGGGTGTAAACGGACCCTTCACGAACACGTCAACCAAGCAGTAGATCAAACTAAGTACATTTTTTTTTTTTTTTTTCTAAATACCTTTACGCAAAAATAATTGCTGGGAAACGACTTTCTTTTGCAGTGAAAAATCACGTTTTCTTTCTTTCTTTTTCGTACGTTTTATACGATAGGACTCAATGTAACGCACTCAAAACATGGTGCTAATGGATGGATTGAATAGTACGGGGTTGGTGGAGGTGTTTAAAGTAAAAATCTTACATTAAAAACAAAAGTTGGTACTTTGACCTCCAATATCTCCGTAACTAGAAGGCTCCCACCGGGTATTTATTTATTTATAGGATCTCCAACAGAAACTACACAATTCATGCAAGTATACATTAAACAGGGACAAGTACCTACAAGTGTGCGCTTCCAATTATAGGAGACCACATCATTCACCTATAATCTAGATGCATACAGTAAATTTGATAAGGTTATAAATCAAAATAAATTACACGAAAATCATACAAAGGAAACAAGGTGAATTACATAAAAGATGAACTATACTAATAATAATAACGCCCTAACCGCCGGTAGCTTTTTTTTTTTTTTTTTTTTTTTTTCCGGATGGGAAATCATCAAATGACCCCACCCACTCTGGGCGGAGCGGAAGGGAGTGTCAGACTTGTACTGACTAAAACCCATCCATGTTCCTTCTTTGCCCTTTGTGTTCCAGGGCCACGGTATCTCTTTCGAACAGTCCCGCAGCCCTGGCAGGCATCGGTCCTTGCGGACCCCTACTTATTTGCTGACATCTCTTTGAGGCGCACGTGGAACACGAACGCGCCGTCGACACGGCCTGTCGTCATAAGACGGCCGGACGGCGAGCTGGCCCATAACTCGCCGTCCACAGGCCCGCGCCTACGGTGGCCGGGAGCCACCACGTGACCCCCGACGCCCAGGGCGTCTCCCGCGGCGACTGGGACGTGAGGTTCTTTCCCTCTCACGTCCCGCCACCTCCTTCACTAGCATGACTGCTTCGCAGAAGGAGGTGACGGCTTCCCATTCCCTCTCGCTCCGGACCATGGCTTGAACCAAGGCCGGACGCGAGAGATCGCCGCCGCCAATCGCCGCTACGAGGACACGGCGGTGCTCCGCCCAAGCGGGGCAGACCTCTACGGTGTGCTCCACCGTGTCCTCCGGACGATCCTAGCAGTGGAAACACCCGGGCGTTTCCTCCCGCCCGATTCGGTGCAGGAACCTCCCGAAACAACCGTGTCCGGTGAGGACCTGCGTCAGGCGGTAGGTGCGGGCGCCGTGGCGCCTGTCTAGCCACTCCTCAAAGAGGGGACTTATCGCCACTATGGTGGCGTGCCCTGCACGGGGTTGCGACAGTCGCTCTCTCCATGTCGCCATGAGATCACGCCGGAGGTCTGTCCGCTGAGCGGCAATTTGCCGCGGCAGCGGAGTTTCCTCCCGACGTAGTGCCTCCGCGCGCCATTCGTGCAGGCGTGCGAGGACTATCGCCTCCAGATCCCATGGCGGCAATCCGGCAAGGAGGCTAGCCGCTTCGCCGGAGATCGTGCGGTACCCCCGGATTAGCCTTATGGCTATTACCTTTTGGGGCGCGTTCAGGTAGTGGGCGGCTTGCCGCCTCAAAGAACGCGACCACACCGGGGCCCCGTAAAGGGCCATCGACCGCACGACCCCCGCGTATAGCCTCCGGCAGGAGGCGTTTGGACCCCTCAGGTTGGGCAAGAGCCGCTTGAAGGCAGCCCCTGTCCGTTCCAGTTTGGGAGCCAAACGTCGGAAGTGCTCCACGAAGTTCCACCGGCTGTCGAGGACGAGTCCTAGGTACTTCAACGTCGACCCGACGCCGATGGAAACCCCCCAGCCGTCATCGACCAGGGTAGATGACGGCTCTATCCGTCAGGTAGTCCCCGACCACACGACAAAGGTAGGTCGGCACCCGGTGATACCGGAATGCCTCCCTAATGCAGCTCCAGGGCATGGAGTTGAAGGCGTTGGCGATGTCAAGAGACACCGCCAAGACGACCCCGCCCCGGGACACCGCGTCCCCCGTCGTGAGGGCTCTCACGCACATGATGGCGTCCACCGTCGAGCGCCCCTTGCGGAAACCAAACTGGTGTTCCGCAAGATCCGGCCCCATCCCCGCAAGGTGCCCGGCGAGGCGGTTGGCAATTACTCTTTCAAAGAGCTTGCCCACCTCGTCGAGCAGCACGATGGGCCGGTATGCGGACGGAGAGTCCGCAGGGTGCCCTGGTTTCCGGATGAGGACCAGCTTCCCCGTCTTCCAACGAAGCGGAAACTGGCCTCTCTCCAAGCACGCGCTTAGGAGCCCTTCCAGTCGGGGCCCGAGAGCCTCAGAGGCCAGGACCCAGGCTTTGCCAGGCAAGCCATCGGGTCCCGGGGCGGTGTTTCTGGTTTTCAGCCTGCGTACCGCCACTCTCAGGTCTACCCCAGTCACCTCCGGAACGTCGTCATCGTCATCGGTGTGGTCCGCTTCCGGCACCGCACGCGGCAGCGGAGCCATAGGCGGGGGAGGATGCTCCCCTCGCGAAGGGAACAGAGCGCTCACCACGTCCTCCACCAGCTCAGGCCGGAGACTCTGCGTTAGCGGGGGGGCCCGGGTGCGGAGTTTGTCCCGCACCATCTTGTAAGGGCGCCCCCACGGATCTCCGTTCAGAGACTCCAGCAACTCCTCGCGGGCCAAGTTCTTGGCCCGCCGGACAGCCTCTTGGAGGGCGGTCTTCGCCGCTCTGTACCCCTCGTACAGCTCCGCCTCAATGGCTGCCGCATCCGGAGGGCGGATGCGGAGCCTGCGATGCCTGGCGTACAGGCGCCGCGTGGCAACGCACGCCTTGCGCAGAGACGTCAGCTCTCGCGACCACCAGTACACCTGACGCCGGGCGCTTCCTGGCCGAACTCGGGGCATTGCCACGTCGCAAATCTCGGACATGGCCTCCTGGAACCAACCCGCCTCGTTGTTGATGTCAGCAGGCCTGACTGGTGATGACACCCAGGCCTGCACGATCGAGGCTTCCAGGAGGAGCTCCCGGTCCAGCTGCTTCAGCGCCCATCGCGGACCACTCGGGGCCTGTAGGACCGGCACACTTGAGGACTGGGTGGAGACGTCGAACCGGATGTACCGGTGGTCGGAATAGGTCTCCACCCCCTCCATGACGCGCCAGTCAACGACACGCGGCGACAGAGCGGGGCTGGCGAACGAGATGTCCACCACCGACTCGCCCCGCATCCGCACGCACGTATGGACAGAACCCCGATTTAGGACGACCAGTCCTGTCTCGAGGGCCCAGTCCTCCACCATTCTACCCCGCACGTCCGTGTAACGAGAACCCCAAGCCAAGTTCTTGGCATTGAAGTCCCCGAGCACAAGCACGGGGAGGGAATGGCTTCCGATGACAACCGCCGGTAGCTTGGACCCTGCTCCCGATACCGGCGGACCACTATTTTTTATATTTTTAAATGTTTTTATATGATTTTTTTTTAAGAAATGTCTTCGGACTAACACCATTAGACTTTTATTTGTGGGGTCGCATAAAATCGCTCGTGTACGTCAATCAATCTACAAGTGGCGAGGTACTTAAAACGAAAATTGAACAAGCATTTGTGACGGTGAAAAGTGATACTGACGTGCTTACAAAATTGAAATACAATTTAAGAAAGCGTGCAAATAAGTGCATAGAACAAGGTGGTGGTCATTTTGAAATTTTAATGAAAGTGGATCGCAGAAATAGTGCAAATTAATAACCTAAGTGTAAAGTGTAAATAGTCCAGTTCTGTAAGTACCTACTTCTTTCTATCAATACGATTGTATTCTTATCACTGTAAATATTCAGGGGGTAGTTGATATCGCGAAAGTTACGTATCTGAGATACATTTTTTCCCCGTGTGTGCCGCACGGAGTCCGGGCGCTTCGCCCTTCGTTAGTTTCGTAGTTCGGGTAAAAAGTCGCTGTTTTAAATGCATCTTCGTTACCAAGCCTAAAGTGTTATATTCGTGTTGATAATTTCACTTAAAATTATCAATCATTACATGGTAAACTCAATGAAGTATCAAAAGTTATTCATAATATCAGCCTGTGACAGTTTAGGTACGTAAAATCGTTCATTGAACTAAAGCACATCTAATGCCTACAGCTATGGTCAGTTGGCGGGCGCTAGAGTTTACGTGTCGCGTCGGCCGCTAACATTGCATGAGTGTGTGTGCAGGGATGTTGATGTACATACGTTTTGCGTTTAGTAAGGATAACTATTTTATAAAAAAAGACTAGGTTTGGTTTAAATTTATTTAATTACGGATGTTGTTTTAGACTTATAATTTAATATTCTAATTGGGGTGTCTGAGGTATTGCGCTTAATCTGTTACACGTTTTGTATAAAAATATTATATCAGGCTCCGCATCCGCCCTCCGGATGCGGCAGCCATTGAGGCGGAGCTGTACGAGGGATACAGAGCGTCAAAGACCGCCCTCAAAGAGGCTGTCCGGCTGGCCAAGAACCTAGCCCGCGAGGAGATGCTGGAGTCTCTGAACGGAGATCCGTGGGGGCGCCCTTACAAGATGGTGCGGGACAAACTCCGCACCCGGGCCCCCCTGCTGACGCAGAGTCTCCGGCCTGAGCTCGTGGAGGACGTGGTGTCCGCTCTGTTCCCTTCTTGAGGGGAGCATCCTCCCCCGCCTAAGGCTCCGCCGCCGCATGCGGTGCCGGAAGCGGACCACACCGATGACGACGTTCCGGAGGTGACTGGGGTAGACCTGAGAGTGGCGGTACGCAGGCTGAAAGCCAGAAATACCGCCCCGGGACCCGATAACTTGCCTGGCAAAGCCTGGGTCCTGGCCTCTGAGTCTCTCGGGCCCCGACTGGAAGGGCTTCTAAGCGAATGCTTGGAGAGAGGCCAGTTTCCACTTCGTTGGAAGACGGGGAAGCTGGTCCTCATCCGGAAGCCAGGGCGCCCTGCGGACTCTCCGTCCGCATACCGGCCCATCGTGTTGCTCGACGAGGTGGGCAAACTCTTTGAAAGAGTTATTGCCAACCGCCTCGCCGGGCACCTTGCGGGGATGGGGCCGGATCTTGCGGAACACCAGTTTGGTTTCCGCAAGGGGCGCTCGACGGTGGACGCCATCATGCGCGTGAGAGCCCTCACGACGGGGGACGCAGTGTCCCGGGGCGGGGTCGTCTTGGCGGTGTCTCTCGACATCGCCAACGCCTTCAACTCCATGCCCTGGAGCTGCATTGGGGAGGCACTCCGGTATCACCGGGTGCCGACCTACCTTCGTCGTGTGGTCGGGGACTACCTGACGGATAGAGCCGTCATCTACCCTGGTCGAAGCGGAGAATGGAACCGGTGAGAGATGTCGTGCGGTGTTCCACAGGGATCGGTTCTGGGGCCGGCCTTTTGGAACATCGGTTACGACTGGGTGCTGCGCGCCGACCTCCCTACCGGCGTCAGCGTAGTTTGCTACGCTGACGCCGGGCACGCCGGCACGCCGGCACGCCGGCACGAGGCGGCGGCCGAAGACATGACACGCGGGGTTGCGATAGTCGTGGAGAGGATCCGGCAATTGGGACTCGAGGTGGCACTGCACAAGTCCGATGCCATTTGTTTTCATGGGCCTCGGAATGCGCCACCGTCGGGATCCCTACTGACGGCTGGAGGGGTTTCCATCGGCGTCGGGTCGACGTTGAAGTACCTAGGACTCGTCCTCGACAGCCGGTGGAACTTCGTGGAGCACTTCCGACGTTTGGCTCCAAAACTGGAACGGACAGGGGCTGCCTTCAAGCGGCTCTTGCCCAACCTGAGGGGCCCAAACGCCTCCTGCCGGAGGCTCTACGCAGGGGTCGTGCGGTCCATGGCCCTTTACGGGGCCCCGGTGTGGGCGCGTTCTTTGAGGCGGCAAGCCGCCCACTACCTGAACGCACCCCAAAAGGTAATAGCCATAAGGCTAATCCGGGGGTACCGCACGATCTCCGGCGAAGCGGCTAGCCTCCTTGCCGGATTGCCGCCATGGGATCTGGAGGCGATAGTCCTCACATGCCTGCACGAATGGCGCGCGGAGGCACTACGTCGGGGGGAAACTTCGCTGCCGCGACAAATTGCCGCTCAGCGGACAGACCTCCGGCGTGATCTCATGGCGACATGGAGAGAGCGACTGTCGCAACCCCGAGCAGGGCACGCCACCATAGTGGCGATAAGTCCCCTCTTTGAGGAGTGGCTAGAGAGGCGCCACGGCGCCCTCACCTACCGCCTGACGCAGGTCCTCACCGGACACGGTTGTTTCGGGAGGTTCCTGCACCGAATCGGGCGGGAGGAAACGCCTGGGTGTTTCCACTGCGAGGATCGTCCGGAGGACACGGTGGAGCACACCGTGGAGTTCTGCCCAGCTTGGGCGGAGCACCGCCGTGTCCTCGTAGCGGCGATTGGCGGCGGCGATCTCTCGCGTCCGGCCTTGGTTCAAGCCACGGTCCGGAGCGAGAGGGAATGGGAAGCCGTCACCTCCTTCTGCGAAGCAGTCATGCTAGTGAAGGAGGTGGCGGGACGTGAGAGGGAAATAACCTCACGTCCCATTCGCCGCGGGAGACGCCCTGGGCGTCGGGGGTCACGTGGTGGCTCCCGGCCACCGTAGGCGCGGGCCTGTGGACGGCGAGTTAAGGGCCAGCTCGCCGTCCAGCCGTCTTATGACGACAGGCCGTGTCGACGGCACGTTCGTGTTCCACGTGCGCCTCAAAGAGATGTCAGCAAATAAGTAGGGGTCCGCAAGGGCCGATGCCTGCCAGGGCTGCGGGACTGTTCGAAAGAGATACCGTGGCCCTGGAACACAAAGGGCAAAGAAGGAACATGGATGGGTTTTAGTCAGTACAAGTCTGACACTCCCTTCCGCTCCGCCCAGAGTGGGGGGGGTCATTTGATGATTTCCCATCCGGAAAAAAAAAAAAAAAAGGTATCGATATATACATATATAGGATGTTTGGTGCATCGTTTGCCAAATTGAATTGGCCGAATGGAGAGGTCATTTGCTATCTCTTCAGGCCCAAGAACTTACTCTTGGCCACACCGGTTTTTTTATTACAACTTTCTAATTTTTTTATTTTGAAAATTACCCAAACTTAACATTAAAGCTTAAATTAAAAAAAAAATTATTATATTACATTTTAATTTTTGTACGTACTGTTGTATGGTTCTATCAAATTCAAAACTACTCGCTAGTAACATCTGGTTTTTTTTAATACCTCACAAAGCTTTTGGAAGAAGAAATAATAAACATAAAACTCAACTTTAAATTGCTATTATTTATTTATTTATTTAGGATCTCCAACAAAGGATATACACAAACACACGAAATAAATAATCGACGACAAAAGTATTACGTAGGTGTACTCCTTCACTTACAGGAGACCACAGCATGCGTAATAAGATGTATAGCTAAGCTATAAAAAAAAAACTAAAAACAATCGAGATCTTTAAGTTCTTTTAAAAAGTTTTCTAGTCTATACTCTTTCCAACGGTATGCAATATGCTAAAAAATCTTTTAATAAGTTCGCTATTTCTTTATATTTGTGTATTAGGACGCACCATCAAACTACTCCATATTCAGGATAAAACACTAGTTTTCCCATAAATAACATGCTGTAGGTAGATACTGTTATCTCACTCTTTCTTACATAGGGTTCTAACTTTCCTCGAACTTGAAATGAAAAAGAAAATTAAAAATAATAATCAAGATTGAGTCGAGGGCGACATTCCATGTCTGATCGCGGCGGAGTTGAGACGTCTGGGAACTGTACCCGATTAATTGTGCCCCGTGTTATTGTGTTAAGTTGTAATATCGAGTAATTCGATAGTTTTGCTAGAAACAGTGTATCGCACCCAGTGTATTTTCATATCACGAAACCCATCGTCTGCCCACATGATGTACGAGGATAACGGAGTAAATCCTGACGTCATCATCTGCCTAGCCTTTTCCCAACTATGTTGGGGTCGGCTTCCAGTCTAACCGGATGCAGCTGCATACCAGTATTTTACATGGAGCGACTGCCTATCTGACCTCCACAACCCAGTCAGTACTGGGTAATACGATAGCCCTTGGTAAGACTGGTTGTCAGACTTTTTGGGCCACTGACTACCTATAACGACTGTCAAAGATCTACAAATGTCACCCGGGACCAACGGCTTAACGTGCTTTCCGAGGCACGAAGGAAACTCGGTATGTAATGGGTGGTCACCCATCTACAGACCAACCTAGGCAAGCGCGGCTTAACCTAAATATCGATCCGAGCGGCTGTTATTACTTAGCCACGAGCTCCTGATCCTGACGTATCCGACACATATAATATTTGGTTCTTGTATTTTTATTTCCAATATTATAGTTTTAACGACTATTTACTTGAATGAAACACATTTCACAGAAATACAATTCAATGAATTTTATAATCACATTGTTTTATTTAACCAACTTATCAAACTGTAGAATTAATTTTAAACGAATATTGTTTGTTCGGTGTATTTATTCATGGTATTTTATTTCAACGAAAATGTAAAAGTGAACGTTATACTATCCATAATTTTATAATTAAATAAACACACAGTCGAATGCGTCTATCGTACCCCTATTTTTTATGTTGTTTTGTAAACACTACTCACCACATCAACATAAACAAGGCATTGTGGTAAGAAAAACTTAGGATACAAGAGCGAGTGAAGCGAGCTGGACTTAGGGCACACCGACTCCGGGCAGGGCAGTTAGGTTACTTTAAACCCTACAGACGGAAATAGCAGCCTCGCGTAGCGGGGCTATCCGTCGACTACGCCTTATTACAACATTTTGATATTTACCTTGACGTTGAAACGTTCAGTTTACTCCGATCAAATAGGTTAGGTTAGAACTGTGACCAACTATAGCAGCCGGCGAGGGCTACGTCGAAATTGGTCGCAGTAATAAAATTAGGGCACTCCAACAATTATAAACACAGTAGGTATGTACCTATATATTCACAAGTCACTATTAAGGAGAATAACACGACTACCCGTATTGTTTTTGTGAACGCGCTGTTGTTATTTTATAGGAGGGTATGTATTTTGGCAAAGGTATGAATTGAAAATTGAAATATTTAGAAACTCTCTCGATAAAATGTTTTTCTTGGTAATAAGTTTTAAATTAACCAAACAATATGAGTATAAAGAATATTTGATTTTTTTTGCTATGGTATGATGACATTAAATTTTATTTGTAACAAAAATCTACGATTTAAATTTTTTCGAAGTAAATATTCTGCGTATTGAGTATTCTATGAAATTTTAATGAAAACAGTATGAGAATTTTTTTATATGACACGAAATTCTATAAAAGTTTTGTCTATAAAACAGTGTACAATCCTAATTTCGATATAAATTTCCTCGTTTTCGGACGAGTCTGCAGAAAGTAGGTTCGCTGTGTGAGTGAACGCCCTATCAGTTAGTTAACTCTTGGAAACAAGGGATCGATCGGCGCGGTGCTGCGGCTCCGGCGAGTTTGTGGGAGCGCTGCGCTGGCGGCACGCGACCCTCCATTGCCGCTTGCACTGGTGTACTAAGATGTCTCGTATGCCGGAGGAGCTATGGGCGAAAGTTACCATACAATGGGTCCCAAACAGCAGCAAACGGAGCAGCCCAGACGAAGATGGCGGGACCAACTCGACTCCTTTCACAAGGATTGGCGTATAACGGCACTGGATAGGGATAAGGGGAAGGAGGGGGGCCTTTGCTCTGCAGTGGGACACAAATGGCTAATAATAATAATACGAACGTAAAACAGGAATACCTTATGAACAAGACTTTATTCTTCCTCAAATAAACACACTAACTACTTAGTTAAATGTTGTTTTTATTACAACATGAAGCGACCGTTAATAGCGCGCTCGGCTCTGTTTGTTTGTCACTTAGGGCCGCGGTACTCACACTACGCGTACGAGGTAATTCAAATAAACGAGCTGCGTAATAAAGTAACAACAACGTAGTGCGCCGCGCGTCCCGGCGAACGGCGGAGGGTAGGCAGTGTTAGTGAATAAGCCGTCCATAGATACGGGACTGTTTACAAGAAACACACGAGTAAGTGCTATTTAGGAAAACTGATAAAATAAAGTACAAATTGAAACATTTTTCTTCTTCCAAAAAAAAAATTATTTGAAAAACGTCAACACGTATCGGTTTTATGTCAGAGCGACCGAGCTGACGCCGGCTTAGCGACCAGTCCTAGCGGTGGCAGACGATCACCTGGGGGCTCGGGGCTCGGCGGCTACTGTTGACTTAGGACCGATACAATGTGTGCTCGCTGTGATTCACCACAAATATGTTTAATATGACAACGGAGGACGATATCGACGCGCCGCGGGGTTCGTGCCCGCGCTAGTGTAATGTCGCCGGCACGTTGTATCAGTCGTCATTATACAAACGGCTTCGTCCTCTTGCGGAAGCCCGCCCTTGTGTGAAATGCCGAAGTCAATGTGGCAGGAGCTGCGGCAGCGGCCAGCGGGGCAACTCAGCTGTTCACGAAGTCAATGTGGCAGGAGCTGCGGCAGCGGCCAGCGGGGCAACTCAGCTGTTCACGAAGTCAATGGTGGCAGGAGCTGCGGCAGCGGCCAGCGGGGCAACTCAGCTGTGACGATCACTGAGTATACTATTCTGCTTAAGGCTTGGCAGGTACTTAAAAGTATTACAATCATATTATCAATTAATTATTCAAGATAGTATTTCACTGCAGTCCCTCAAACGTCACTTTCCATGATGCCGTATTAACCGATAACCTGAAAACCATTGTCTTTTGTCCACGGCTTATTCACTATTCCCGTTTGAGATACATTATTACCCAACTGCGCGACGCAAAGGAGGGTAATGTGTTTATCGGCCTATGGTAAGTATGTTTTATTTGATCCTTTTAAGACCAAACGCGTGGGCCGAGTTTAATGATTTATTACGCCAATAGTTTTGTCTTAATCTTGCGAGCGTCACTAAAGACATGACAATAAACTATGTCAAGTGGAGTATCACTGAGTATGACTAAGAGGTTTCATGCGTTGCAATCGTCATCATGGTTTACTTCATATGAACTCTAAAAAGTCACCTGATAATGACTTCATAAGATCACCTACCATCGCTACCGAAACCACTGTCAAAGATTAGTTAGAGAACGCTAAAACAAATATTAAGACATTTTGGAATAAAATTAAAGATATTACAAACTATAAGAAAACACCCACATCCTCTACAAACTCATTAAAAATTGAACCTAATCCCTCAAGCAGCTGTTGATCGTGTGTGTAGGTACTTCGCGGAGGTTGGCGGGAACCTCGTGTCTGATATCACATCGCGTCACCCGATGCCGCCCAGCCCGTGCTCACAGCCTCGTAAAAATGTTCCCCTTAACTCACTAGTTCTCCTTGAATTTGATGAATCGGATATAAATAATGCCATTACCGCTAACGGTTGGGATGGCATCTCAACAAACCTACTAAAACAATGTCGTCATGTCTACGTATCTCCAATTAATTACACATATTTTCAATCGTTCAATTGCTTGGAATTGTTTCAAGCCCATGTTTAATTGTGCTCCCGGTAGTTCCAGTAGTTCCCATATCGGTCAGCGGCGACGAGGACAGACGAGTCTACGCGTGATTCGTGCAATAGCAAATTAAATAGGAACCTGGTATCTATCAGAAATGGCGATCGGTGAAATCGCTGAGTCCAAAGTCCACCGTGACGATTTGCGGTTGTACGTGGAACGTTTAGAACAATATTTTTTAGTTAGCAAGATCCCTAACGAATTTCAAGTGCCTACTTTAATAACTGTGATGGGGGTGGAGTGATATAAACTTCTTGTTAATTTGTGTACGCCGGTTAAAAATAAAAGCAAAACGTTGGCACAAATCGTTGACGTCATGGAAAAACACTTGCAACCAAAGACAAGTGAGTTGGCGGAGCGGTACAAGTTTCGACATAGGAAACAGAAAGAAAGTGAAACTATATCGGAATACGCGACTATCTTGAAGAAAATGTCCAAAACATGTGAATTTGGGTCCTGGCTGGAAGAAAGCTTGAGAGATCAGCTAGTGAGTGGCATAACAAATGAAATCATACGACAACGATTGTTCGCCGAAAGCAATTTGGACTTCGGGAAGGCGTATAAGTTGGCGGTTGTCATGGAGGCAGCAGGAAAAGACCAGCGGCCATGGAAGGACAGAGCGGGTCTAGTGGCCGGCGGCGCGGCGTGCGCGCGTCCTCAGCCGCCGCACCCATGAAGCTGTGTAAGCGCGCGCAGCAACAGCAGTGTAGAGTGTGCGGCGCGCGTCACGACACAAGCAAGTGCACGTAGTTTTACCTTTTTTGTAATATTTTGTATTATTTTATTACATAGTTATAATAAATGCATTTGGCGTGGTTGGTAGGCTGGGCCTAATTGCCTCTATGGACGGCACGCCCCTGCTGGGTATACCTATGACATAGAATACGAATTCGAGTAAGAATTGTGCCTACGCATTATCCCGATTGCCGTACAAAGGATATAAAGAAAATGTAATATTACAAAACGACAATACTTATGTTGATTTCTTTGAATTTTTTTACCAATTACGAGCCAAGAGGTTAGGAAAGCGACGGCCGTAGATAACGTGTTATGTAGGATTTTAGCCTACATACGATCCGCAACCTGTGTAGATGAAAGTATCAAACCATACTTTATGAGGCGTAATGTGTATGTGTGCAATTATACGGAGTGCGGTTGTATTATGTGGGGTTATCGTCCCCTACTGAAAGTCGCGGGGGGTGTACACCTCACTCCCCCCGTGGATTTGAGGAGGCCCGCAGACGCGGGCTGGCACTAGCCGGGTA
The DNA here is from genome assembly GCA_963576755.1 of Noctua janthina. Classification (NCBI taxonomy): domain Eukaryota; kingdom Metazoa; phylum Arthropoda; class Insecta; order Lepidoptera; family Noctuidae; genus Noctua; species Noctua janthina. The sequence goes on along the minus strand of OY755053.1, from coordinate 20,790,766 downwards.
TCGTGGAAGGCGCACTAGTTCCCATAATCCCCGGTGCAAGTGTGGGAAGGGAACACCGGGGTGGTTTTTAGTCAGTTTGAGTCTGATAGACCCCTCCGCCCGCCCCAGGGCGGAGGACATCCGTGAGGACTTTCCAGCCCGAAAAAAAAAAAAAAAAAATGTGGGGTTATCGTATGGTTATACCACCTTCAGTCAAGCTTTGCAAGCGGGCTATTAAGAAACCGTATAGGGATTGTGTAGATTTCGACACCGCACTACAAACGTTTCTGTCGACACCGCACTACAAACGTTTCTGTCGACACCGCCCTACAAACATTTCTGTCGACACCGCCCTACAAACGTTTCTGTCGACACCGCACTACAAACGTTTCTGTCGACACCGCCCTACAAACGTTTCTGTCGACACCGCCCTACAAACGTTTCTGTCGACACCGCACTATAAAACGTTTCTGTCGACACCGCACTACAAACGTTTCTGTCGACACCGCACTACAAACGTTTCTGTCGACACCGCACTACAAACGTTTCTGTCGACACCGCACTACAAACGTTTCTGTCGACACCGCACTACAAACGTTTCTGTCGACACCGCACTACAAACGTTTCTGTCGACACCGCACTACAAACGTTTCTGTCGACACCGCACTACAAACGTTTCTGTCGACACCGCACTACAAACGTTTCTGTCGACACCGCACTACAAACGTTTCTGTCGACACCGCACTACAAACGTTCCTGACTACTATGTGTACTTTAATATGTGTCAAATTTGTATTTTGCTAATAAAGACTATATTATATTAACTTTGTCCGCAAAAATACATCAACGGCTGATGCAGTACATCACCTGGTTGACCACATAGTTAAAAAGCTTGATAAAAAACAAAAATGTGTTGCTCTGTTCCTGGATCTTGCAAAGGCATTCGACACGGTTTCGATCCCAATCCTTTTGAAAAAGTTGGAGAATGTGGGGATTAGAGGCACTCAATTGTCCCTATTCCAGAGCTATCTCAGCGATAGAACCCAATGTGTGAAAATAGGGCCGCACACTAGTTCTGAGATGCCAATTGTTTACGGTGTGCCCCAGGGTAGCATCCTTGGACCAAGCCTCTTCATATGCTATATAAATGATTTGTGTAATCTTTTAATTGAAAACGGGACGATATTTTCTTATGCGGATGATACAGTGCTTGTATTTTCCTCGAATAATTGGGCTGAAACGTATCGCCTTGCGCAGAGAGGCTTTAATGCTGTTAGTGACTGGCTTAGCAAAAATTTACTAACCCTGAACGTCTCCAAAACCAAGTTGCTTAACTTCTCCATTCGCAGTACCGCAATTCCATCTCATGCACTCCTTCAAATTACTACTACTAATAACACTTATAGTATAGATAAAGTCACTCACGTCAAGTATCTCGGCGTCGTGATAGACAGTCATCTGACATTCAAAAAATATATCGATCACCTCTCTAACCGTGTACAGAAGCTCATTTATATATTTAAGCAATTGCGCGAATCCGCAGGAGCAGACATTATGAAGATGGTCTATCAGGCGCTGTGTCAATCGATTTTAAACTATTGCAACACGACCTGGGGAGGTGCCGCCAAATCTAACCTGATAAAAGTCGAGCGCGCTCAATGAGCGGTCCTCAAAGTTTGTTGTTTCAAACCTCGCCTATTTCCCACAGATGAACTGTACGAATACTGCCAAGTTCTGACTGTAAGGCAATTATTCATTCTGGCCACAGTCATCAAACAGCACTCTCTGTCACAGTTCACACCGGGACCAGTGCGTCGAAACCGCCTTGTTGCCACATCTTTCCCAACCAAAACATCATTCAGCCGTCGCTTCTTTGTTTTCCTCGGACCATACCTTTATAATAAAATTCATAAAATTCTATCTGTGCACCAACTAAACCAATACGACCTTAAAGTAACTCTACAAGATTGGCTACTTCAGCAGTCATATACTGCAACAGAGAGTCTGTTGCAGGTTTTGGCTTAATCAATCTACAATTTACAGGCACATCATACACATACACACTTACACACACTCATGAACATGAACACACACGCGCAAGCCCACACACACTCATACACACACACACATCCTCACCATGAAAGTAATTATTCTAAAATGTTTTTGTTCTTATATTGCTTTTTATTTTTATTTCTCTAATGTTATACTTTTGTTTCTTTTAATTTGCTAACCATCCTTAAATATTGGTACAAAACATTGATTTATTGTAAAATGTTTTCGGAGTGGAAACCTGGTGACCTGTAACACAGGTGTTTCACTACCTACCACAGGCACCAGTGATTCACAACCGTGTATTTGCGTGTTTATGCCAATAAATAAATTATTATTATTATTATTATTTGTAAGACTACGGAACCCTACATTGTGCGTGGCCCGACACGCAATTGGCTGGGTTTATGTTCTCTAGGGGGACCATATCCATTCATGCGCCATTCCATTAATTTAATGTGATGTCACATAGCCTATAACGGCGGACAATCAAGATGTTTCCAATGGTACCTCATTTGTCAAATTATGATACAGAAGTTATGAGGAACAGATGAACTTACATACATTTGTATTTCCAAAAAACCAAAGCCTTTTTTTACTTAATTGTTTATAACTTTTACAATTTTTGCCGGCCCCACTATTCCAGTTAAACATGTTTTCAAGACGCCATTTCGAATCGAATGACACCAAAATCATTATGATTTTGGTGTCGCTGATTCAGGATGTCAAAAAGGCACTTGTGAACTCGACTACTTTTCAGTAAATACGGGGCAGGCTTGGTAGCAATCTGGCGTAGCGGGTTCCGTAGCAATCTGGAGTAGCGAGTCTTGTAGCAATCTGGCGTAGCGGGCCTCGTAGTAATCTGGCGTAGCGGGTTGCGTAGCTATCTCGCGTAGCGAGCCTTGTAGCAATCTGGCGTAGCGAGCATTGTAGCAATCTGGCCTAGCGGTTAGTGATCTAGCGTAGCGGGTTCGTTAACAATTAAATTATTCGCGAGAAGTATTGACCATGTTTCGTTTCAATCCACATTTGTGTGTCTGTGACCGTGCAGCATGAGCGCTGCTCCCGCGAGTGTAGTGCAAGCGACCGGGCTGCTACGACACTCAGTGCTGATTCGACAAGAACTGTGCACTAAGAACCACATTCATATTGATGAATATGAATAATTATGCAGTCAAAAAACTGTGATTGAACAGTTTTTTCACTGCATATGTTAGAGCTACTCATTACATACCGAGTTTCCTCCGTGCCTCGGAAACTATGTTAACCCGTTGGCCCCGGCTGTCATTTGTAGATCTTTGACAGTCGTTACAAGTAGTCAGTGTCCCGAAAGTGTAAGATTTTCCCATACATTTGGGTCGAGTAGGTATTGAAATTTAGTATGGGACAGCTGATAATGTTTCGCATTTACGATATTGGACCCATGGAGGAAGTTGTTCAGTTTGATGGTCTGCAGCATATCCTTTCATACGATAATACCCTTTCTGTTACACCCTGTATATTCTTTATTTATGTATAAAGCTATATACATATGTATATACGTTTAATTTGTAGCGGCACTACAAAAAGTACTACAGCGCCATCTATGACTCAGAGGATGAACTAAACAACGAAATATATGTAAATTCTATATCGTGTAAGTAACCGCGACTTGAGACTATATGTATAGAAGAATCCGACAACACCCGTCTGGTCGGAGGATCCCCCCTTTTGTACTGGGGATGAAGAACTTTACACCCTGTTCTCCATAACCCCAAAAATAAATATAATATTTTTTATTGTGTCAATGTCAAAAGCATTTATTTCAATTAGACCATCACAGGCACTTTTGAATGTCAAAAAAAACAAAAAGAAGCGAAGCTACAGTCACAGTCACAAGACATAATAACTTGAGAAAGTATTGTAGTTGCACATTCCAAAGCGTAGATCTCTATGGAGAAGAATGGGCAAGAAACTCCATGGACACTCTTTTAAATCAAAATATTTTAACAAAATCTTGGTTACATCATTCATGTTGAGATTATACATATATGTGAGAACGATGTAGAAAGACGCACATTAAGAGCGTCCAGAGTAAAAGATTAAATCACAATGAAAAAAAAAAAAAAGTAATTAAAATAAACCGTGGCAGCTCGTCCAGGACACCAGTCCCAACTGACAGCGCCCGTTCACGAACATGACGCATGGATCAGCGCCATCCAACTCAACCATATTGAAGGGAACTAAATGACCCGACACACCCGCCACCATCAGCGAAACATTTGAGTGCGCATGACATTCTCTCAGCCACCATTCCACCAAGACACATTCAAGTCAATGAAAGATAACAAAATTTAAGATGTAGCCTTACAGTACATAGCACTCACACATGTGATATGCAGTTACATAATACTAACATATGGAATCTATACAAAGCAAGGATATTTTACAATCTTCTGCAAGTTCCTAATCCACGTGATATTAGATAAAATATACTCAGTGAAATATCATTCGTTTTAAGTAATCTTGCTGCGCCCTTACACGGTTACAGGGTTATATTTTACTCACTAGTTTTAATCGATTGTGTAAATTGTCATTGTGCATTAAACAAATAAATAAATAAAAATTGTGCCCTCTAATTTCTAAAATAAAAGGAAAATTGGTTTGAATAAGATGTGATATTCAATTTTTGAGATATGGATCTTTTCATAAAACTACAGCAGTAACATTGTTTTTACAAACTATGAAAAACTTTAATTTGACATATTATGATTTAGCGTTAAAAATATTGTTATAATATTGTTTTGTGCTATGGTACCCTTTGTGCGCGGGGCCGACTCGTGCTTGGCTGGTTTTTCATATTCTCAGGAACGGGAATGATATGCTACAATAATTTTTTTTGTTCGCGTGTTTGATCCACGACTCTCGACTTCTTTGAGAGACCGCTCTGGAGTGAAAGCCGAGCGTCGCCAACTCAACGGTTTGCTTTCTTTCCTACTGTAAACGTGTAACGAGAGTGTGAGTGTTACGACAGCACCAAAAGTGGCGCGGGAGCGTCATGTTATAGCAAACATTAGTAACTGTTATCGTAAAGGTTTTCTGCTGTAGCACTGATGCTGAAACGTGTTCGAATAATGAATAAAGCGTGTTTAGTAACATCGAGACGTGAATGCTATCAGCTGTGGATAGATCCATTCAGACTCTGTTATTTTATCATTAGGTGTCGTCTCCGTAGACACGCGCTCCTGATGGCTGCGCACTGCTCTGTTGCCGTTATATTTAACTCGCGAGTAATTTTCATGTGCATGTGAGTTACATTAAAACTTTTGTCTAAGAAAACAACTACTACATGATTACTTTACTTCGTCTAAATCAAGACTGCTCAGCCTATTTAGAAGGCCAAAATGGTTATTCCACATCAACCTGGCGGGCCCTCTCTAGTAAATAAAACTTGCCTGTTAAACAATTAATATCTCACAGTTACTCCAAGTTTAATATTTTTTTTTATAAAATCTGCAATCTGGCACTTCGAAGAGATTTTTGTTTTAACAACCTATCAATGTTTGGTTTAGTCCTATCTCGGCACCTTCCCATCTCGGCACCCTATCATAAAGTACGTACACATAAAAAATGAAAGCACAGTATCAGTATAGTAAGTAAATCAACTTTATTAAAAAAAAACAAAAGTGAAAAATAACATTAGCTTGAGAAGGCTTGCTAAAGTTATTTCTCAATTTTTTTGTGTATTTGAATTTGGTATTATTTTTTACAAAAAGTTTTTTTATTTTTCCATTTTTTTTTATTTAATGTTTTTTTTTTGCAAAAATATTTTTTTAGAAACAGTAAGTTTTGTTAAATATTTTGGTTTAATAAATAATCGTAATAATAGGTTGCGCGGATCCGCTGGATGCGAGACGCACCGGACCGGTCAATAGACCAAAGGAAGTTACGGAATTCTACCAAAAGACGACACGGACTGACCGTGTCGTCTTTTCGTATAATTAGCATAATTTATCCCTAACTTCTAACATCAAATTGTTACGAGCTGGGTATGAGATAAATTAAATACTACCGATTGAACAACAAATAACTTCATTAAACACAAAACACTTATAACTCAATCACAAATACACTACTGATTCACTTAGATATCGCACTTCTAGTTACTTCGATTCGCTTCGTTGTATCGCCTAAATCAGACTGACTGTTCCCGCAAATACGACGGCTATTTAAATTTCGATCCTTCGAGAAAGTTCCACTGGTTTCTCGAATCTTCTAGACAGTTCCATAGTGTAGTGGAACATTATCCTTCGAGAAAGTTCCACAAATTTCTCGAATCTTCCAGACAGTTCCATATTGGAACATTGTCCTTCGAGAAAGTTCCACAACTTCCTCGAATCTTCTAGACAGTTCCGTAGTGGAACACTCTAGACTTGAACGTAATCTAGAATATTCTCGTAATATAATAATATTCCCTGCCTGCGTCGGTGTTCCCAAGTTCATATGACCCCAATTTATTTAAGTCGCGAGTTAATAGGCTTCTTTTGGGTTAGCTAGTTCCATCGTCGACCTCATCTCTGTCCTCAGGCCAAGAAGAAGCATATTGAACACAAAAAAAAAACCAAGCAACAAAGTCAGTACAAGTCTGACACTACCTTCCGCTCCGCCCAGAGTGGGGGGGGTCATTTGATGGTTTCCCACCCGAAAAAAAAAGAGCTCTAGACGACGCTGGAGGCCCGCGCGCGGTCGCGTTGCGTGGTGACCACGCTTTTGTGCGGACAACCAGATAACAGAATAAGCTTATAAATTTTGATTTTTCATGATACAGTTTTGAAATTTTGTACATAGATTCTTTTCATAAAAAAAATCGACACGTGTTTCAGGTTTCGCATATACTAAAACTAATGTTGTATATACGTTACACGATTCTTTATTGTTAATACTAGATAGGTAGGTGGGTAGTTGAAATCACAAACAACACTTGACTCCAAATGTTTATTTTCTATTAAACCATTTACAGGCACCTAAACTTGCTAGAGTTGAGCCGTCCGTTCGCAAACATGGTTGGTTATAAGTAAGGAGAAGAACGGACCAAGAAACTCCTTACAAACTCTTTTAAACCGTGTTACAGTTCTCATTTACACAACTTAATATTGCTCACTTCAAAAACCACTTTCAATTACATACTTCAATTGTTTTCGGATCGCGAGCTAAAAACTCGACTTCTCGTTGTCCCAAATGTCAAATATTAGCTTGTCTTAATTTTAACTGTAGTTCTATCTAAAGATGTTTGTTCAGTTTTATTTTAATTCAAGTTAATTTAATTCAAGTTTTGGTGAATAAAACTCCAACAGTCGTGCGCCGAGAAATAGCTACTCGTCCTGAGAAGGTCAAAAAGTACAAAGACAGTCACCGCCAGAAGAACGCGCTCGAGGCGCTGATTTGTTATTGTTACGTCAGCTGCTTTTTTTTGTGTTCAATATGCTTCTTCTTGGCCTGAGGACAGAGATGAGGTCGACGATGGAACTAGCTAACCCAAAAGAAGCCTATTAACTCGCGACTTAAATAAATTGGGGTCATATGAACTTGGGAACACCGACGCAGGCAGGGAATATTATTATATTACGAGAATATTCTAGATTACGTTCAAGTCTAGAGTGTTCCACTACGGAACTGTCTAGAAGATTCGAGGAAGTTGTGGAACTTTCTCGAAGGACAATGTTCCAATATGGAACTGTCTGGAAGATTCGAGAAATTTGTGGAACTTTCTCGAAGGATAATGTTCCACTACACTATGGAACTGTCTAGAAGATTCGAGAAACCAGTGGAACTTTCTCGAAGGATCGAAATTTAAATAGCCGTCGTATTTGCGGGAACAGTCAGTCTGATTTAGGCGATACAACGAAGCGAATCGAAGTAACTAGAAGTGCGATATCTAAGTGAATCAGTAGTGTATTTGTGATTGAGTTATAAGTGTTTTGTGTTTAATGAAGTTATTTGTTGTTCAATCGGTAGTATTTAATTTATCTCATACCCAGCTCGTAACAATTTGATGTTAGAAGTTAGGGATAAATTATGCTAATTATACGAAAAGACGACACGGTCAGTCCGTGTCGTCTTTTGGTAGAATTCCGTAACTTCCTTTGGTCTATTGACCGGTCCGGTGCGTCTCGCATCCAGCGGATCCGCGCAACCTATTATTACGATTATTTATTAAACCAAAATATTTAACAAAACTTACTGTTTCTAAAAAAATATTTTTGCAAAAAAAAAACATTAAATAAAAAAAAATGGAAAAATAAAAAAACTTTTTGTAAAAAATAATACCAAATTCAAATACACAAAAAAATTGAGAAATAACTTTAGCAAGCCTTCTCAAGCTAATGTTATTTTTCACTTTTGTTTTTTTTTAATAAAGTTGATTTACTTACTATACTGATACTGTGCTTTCATTTTTTATGTGTACGTACTTTATGATAGGGTGCCGAGATGGGAAGGTGCCGAGATAGGACTAAACCAAACATTGATAGGTTGTTAAAACAAAAATCTCTTCGAAGTGCCAGATTGCAGATTTTATAAAAAAAAATATTAAACTTGGAGTAACTGTGAGATATTAATTGTTTAACAGGCAAGTTTTATTTACTAGAGAGGGCCCGCCAGGTTGATGTGGAATAACCATTTTGGCCTTCTAAATAGGCTGAGCAGTCTTGATTTAGACGAAGTAAAGTAATCATGTAGTAGTTGTTTTCTTAGACAAAAGTTTTAATGTAACTCACATGCACATGAAAATTACTCGCGAGTTAAATATAACGGCAACAGAGCAGTGCGCAGCCATCAGGAGCGCGTGTCTACGGAGACGACACCTAATGATAAAATAACAGAGTCTGAATGGATCTATCCACAGCTGATAGCATTCACGTCTCGATGTTACTAAACACGCTTTATTCATTATTCGAACACGTTTCAGCATCAGTGCTACAGCAGAAAACCTTTACGATAACAGTTACTAATGTTTGCTATAACATGACGCTCCCGCGCCACTTTTGGTGCTGTCGTAACACTCACACTCTCGTTACACGTTTACAGTAGGAAAGAAAGCAAACCGTTGAGTTGGCGACGCTCGGCTTTCACTCCAGAGCGGTCTCTCAAAGAAGTCGAGAGTCGTGGATCAAACACGCGAACAAAAAAAATTATTGTAGCATATCATTCCCGTTCCTGAGAATATGAAAAACCAGCCAAGCACGAGTCGGCCCCGCGCACAAAGGGTACCATAGCACAAAACAATATTATAACAATATTTTTAACGCTAAATCATAATATGTCAAATTAAAGTTTTTCATAGTTTGTAAAAACAATGTTACTGCTGTAGTTTTATGAAAAGATCCATATCTCAAAAATTGAATATCACATCTTATTCAAACCAATTTTCCTTTTATTTTAGAAATTAGAGGGCACAATTTTTATTTATTTATTTGTTTAATGCACAATGACAACTTCGCTTTAACCCGCGGCTTCGCCCGCGTGGAGTTCGAGAATTGCCCACGGGATCTAACTTCTGGGAAAATAAGTAATCTATATATCTATCTAAAGGGTGTAAGTAGACCCTTAACATAAATGAAAGGCGCTTGTTTTCCCCGTCTTTGCGATCATTTTTTTGTTCTAGACCATACCTGGGAACCTTCTAGTTACGGAAATATTAGGGGTCAAAGTTCCAACTTTTTCACAAGTTTTTTTAAATTACATGTTTTTAATGTAAGATTTTTACTTTACACACCTCCACGACCCCCGTACTATTCAATCGGCAGGAGGCCTTTGGACCCCTCAGGTTGGCTAAGAAGAAGAAGAAGCTTGAAAGCAGAAAATGCTCCACGTAGTTCCACCGGCTGTCGAGGACCAGTCCTAGGTACTTCAACGTCGACCCAACGCCGATGGAAACCCGTCTACCGTCAGTAGGGATCCCGACGGTGGCGCATTCCGAGGCCCATGAATGCACATGGCCTTGGACTTGTGAAATGCCACCTCGAGACAAAATTGCCGGATCTTCCCCACGACTATTGCAACCCCGCGTGTCATGTATTCGGCCGCCGCCTCATGCAACCTCCCTTGTGCCAGCACCAGCGTGTCGTCAGCGTAGCAAACCACGCTGACTCCACTAGGGAGGTCGGCACGCAGCACCCAGACATTCCAAACAACCAAACATTCTGTCATTGTAACAAAACAGTTCCCAGTACCAAGTCAAGCGGCAAAGCAAATGGCGGGCGGTGGCGTTAACCGTCTGTTTTTTTTTTATAGCAATGCCTAAAGATTAAGCCAGGTATCATGTCGATATAATTACAATCAAATCTTTGCGGGAACGTGTTAAAGAGGATATACTAAACTAGCTGCTAAACGAGAATTGCTAATATTCTCCAAACCTACTACTAGTGAAAAAAAAACTCACCTGTAGATATTTTTATCACTTACTATCTAACACAGACCTTCATAATGATTATACATGCAACAAATAAACCCGTATTTTGGAATTGTACATATTACGGACATTTTAATTACGGATGTTGCTTACATAATCTCGTCTGCCAAGGTGTTTCGGCAGAAAAAGCGTTGGCAGACTTATATATTCCTGAAACGAGGGTTCATACCTACCGACTGAAATTGGTTTCATGCTCGTATCAGATGGGTATATTTAGGGGTCCCGATGGTCACCTTTGAGAGCATCTGCCAAGCACTAAAAATACTGTCAGATTTCGCTTTTCTGTATCTACCAGTAAATTTTTAACTGATGCCATAACTATTATTTCAGTATCAGATGGGTAAAGTAACGCCCACTTTTTCGCACGTGAAATGTCTTTTTTTTTTTACTTTCGGCAAGTCCCGCCGTGGCAGACTATCAAATTCAGACTTAGCATCACTTTTATGAGAAACCATTGTGCATTTTATCGCGGTATCAAGTAGGTTGGAAATTTCGCAGTCGGCTCTCCTACCTTAAAACGTGATTTTTCACCGCAAAAAAAAAAGTCGTTTCCCAGCAATAATTTTTGCGTAAAGTCTTAGTTTGATGTACAGAATGCTTGGTCGACGGCTATGTGAAGGGTCTGTTTACAACCCGTATAGTACATACATAGATTTACATGTACTTGCTTATAACTTGCAATTATTAGTTCAAAGTAATATCAATTACATTAGATATGTGAAATATTGATACCTTGGTTTGAGATTGGACCCCGAGAATAAATAGTTTCACAGAAAATTCAACATCCCATTTCACCCTCTTAAGGGTGGAATTTCGAAAAACCCTGATACTTACTCTTCACAAAGAATACACCCTGCAATTTGCATGTCTCTGGGGCTGTGCGTTGATATATCTGTCAGCCAGTCAGAACATTGAATTTTAAATTGGGCAATGATTTTGAAAAAACTGTGATACATGTATCTCAACATTTTAACTGAAGAATATGTACACACATTTTTAAGTCAATCGACTCAGAGAATAAAAAGTTTCAGAGAAAATTCAACACCCAATTTCACCCTCTTAGGGGTGGAATTTCGAAAAACTCTTTCTTAGTGGATCCTTAATCTTCACAAAGAGTACACTCTCAAAATTTCATGTCTCTAAAACCAGCGGTTTGGGTTGTGCGTTGATATGTAAGTCAGTCAGTCAGTCAGGACTTTGAATTGTATATGTACTCGAGAAGATAACCTCAACAAAAAACAAACCATAACTTTACCTATAATGACATATAGAAAACTTCATTTTGATTTTAAAATAATATGAACTGCGTTCAAAGATTTTTAAATAATCGCCTGCCTGCCTGAACCGGGAATCGAACCCACCAAATATAAAAACCAAAACCCATGTATTTTATGATAACGGTAGAAAGGGTTAATCTTAAGGATACTTTTTCAATACACTTTCTCGTAAACAGGTTTTTATCGCACGATTAGGTTCAACATGCAATGTATTTACACGTGGATGTTAAATATTTTCCGCACACACAAGTATAGTATATCTGTGGAAATAAAAATTTCCACAGATATACTATACTTGTACTAAGTTCAAATGGGTTCAATGACTATGGGAAAAGGCTAGGCAGATGATGACTATAGTCGGCGGTGATTGTTTTTTTTTTAATCTCGGCAAAGAGATATGTGTCTTTACGGCGTAAATATTTTTTGAGTATTTAAATTGTGTTTATAAATAAAATATCATAGATAAACATGAAAGAAATATTTACTTTTATGAACAAATTAACATTTAATTGTGTTCTAAATTAAAATTTCCTATTTTTCACATTAGGCTGTTTAGCGGCATCATACTGTTGCTTCTTCTTCTACCTGGTGAAAGCAAAACGCGGAAAAAAAGAAACTTAAATCATAAATTCCTAATAATTCCTGACAAAAATACTTTCCCTTCTAATATTGTATTTCCTCGAAACTGTATTGAAAAACGTCGTTTGATACGCGTGGGGATTTGTTACTGCAGTTCTCGGATCCATAACACCCTCGCCTGCAGCTCGGGTGTTAATTTCGCCTCGAATGCAATAACAAAAAACTACAAAGTCTCCCCACTTATTTCAAAATGTACTAATTCCTAAATAACATTGCACCTGAAATAAGAGGAAGACCATGAAATTATACATTTTATTTAAATGAATAACAGTCTTTTCTCTGACTTTGCCGCGGTTCCAACAACTGACATTATCATTCACAGCTGGACGTGGTGACAATGATGGTATGCTCCCCTCCATGGTTGTCTCAACTATCGGTCCAGTGTGGATGTGCCCACCCAGCTCTGTGTTTTAAGTAGGTACTATATGACTAACCATAAGATTCTATTATAATACCGACGTATAAGTTGCACGGGCAGCGGACGGCGGTGGACGGTGGCGGACGGTGGCGGCGGCGGACGGCGGCGGATGGCGGCGGAGGGACGAAACAACTCCTAATGAATTCGTTAATGAATGGGTTTAACTTGCTCGAAACTCCTAACATTTGCAAGAACGCTGTCACCTTGAGAGACTTGATCTCTTCTCATTAAACGAAAATAATCTTTGAGACAATACTGAACGAGTGTGCGTAGGGTCAGTACGTAGATATAGATGTACCTATGATTGTTAGTATTAATCGCCAGATATTCATGCTGATAATGTATAGTAGGTAATTATCCAAGCTAGTCGTATCGTCTTATCTTTAGAGTTTATTATCCAAGGTTCATTAACATACTTTTTCACTTATCTATGTATCACTTACTTTGAATTTTATATGTATAGATAGAAGATGTATATACATATAAAATTCTAAAACCTGACTGACTGATATATCAACGCACAGCCCAAATCGCTGGTCCAAGAGACATGAAATTTGGACGACGTATTCTTTGTGAAGAGTAGGTATCCACTAAGAAAGGGTTTTTCGAAATTCCACCCCTAAGAGGGTGAAATGAGGTGTTGAATTTTCTGTGACACTTTATATTCTCTGGGTCGATTGACTCGAAAATTGGTGTACACACTCTTCAACTAAAATTATGAGACACGTGTATCACAGTTTTTTTAAATAATCCCCCAAAAGAGTCAAATAGGGCTTCGAAACTTACGTGGACGGGTGGATGGCGCGCAGTGTGGCGCAGAGCGTGCGTTGCGCGGAAGTATTTACCTATTAGTAAGTAAGTAGGATTTTTCTGAGGTAGACGTTTCTGTAAATATTATGTGAAATCTCTAATCCTATTATTGTGTACGATTTTCACATTGGCGTATATGGATCCGAAAGTTTGTGACAGTGGATGGAGGGATGGATGTTTGTTACTCTTTGTTACTTGAATGAAATTTAGCACGCCGATAGTTTATAATCTGGATTAACACATAGGACATTTTTTATCCCGGTAGTATTATCCCGTGGGACAATTATCGAACTCCACGCGGGTGAAGCCGCGGGCATGAGCTAGTTTTTATATATTTCTCGTTCGTTTCAGAACGAAGTAAACTACTAACAAGTAAGAGAAAAAGGAAAAACAGTAAAGTGACTCTCTGGAAACCTTCAAAGAAAAAGTTATATATGTCGGGGATGTGACCCTTCTGCATCGATTGTATTTAAATATCAGTAAGTTCCAAGTGCGGTCTCGATGTGCAATCTAACTGTCTTATAATAGAGTTGGTATCAATGAATTACTATAGAACATCAATGGTCCAACTGCTTAGGTGTCGGACCACAGAAATGACTTGGCACAAGTATTGTACAGTAGAGACCGTAAGTCCATTAGCAGTTTCACAAAACGATCGCATCAAAACAAGTCGCACTTACGACCTTTTTCCATAACAAACATTTTGCACACATACACGATCTCGTATATCGCATTCTTTCATAATTATCTAGCCAGAAAGAGTGCGATATAATGATCATTTGCCTTAGTGACAAGCCTGTCATGTCGCGACGGAATATTAAGTTAGTGATACTTAAAAACAAAAACAAAATAAACTTCTGGATTGAACAAAGTAGTTAGTTATGACGTTGTTAGTTGGTGAACTTCGATACGAGCGTTTGTGTTATTATTACGATTAGCGTATTGTTTGATTGTCTTTATTCAAGATGCAAGCTAATATTAGTATTGATGCCAGGGCAAATATTGTCGCTTTTATTTAAATTTTAACTGAAACGGGCTTATAATGTGTAAGTTATTTTTAAAAATTATAATTATTATGATGATAGTTGTGGTGTGTGATTTTCGTATTATTAAATAAATTGCTAGTTGCAAGTGTGTAATCATATTTTGTTTTTTTTTTAGAAATTCTGTTAGCCGTTGGGTAAAAAGGTTTGAGGAAGAAGGTAGTCTGAAGAGTCGTCTAAGAAGTGAAAGGCCGCCGCTTATTAACCCGACTCAGCAACGTTTTATGGTGGAAGAATATGAAACGAATGGTTTCATTCCAACTATAATGTTTGCAGAGCAATTTGATACTACATTACAAACTGTTCGCCATGCAGTCCATGCTGAAGGTTTACATCATCGGAAGCCAGCTAAAAACCATTTTTGACACAAAAACACAGGGAGGAAAGACTACGTTTTGCTCGAGATTATTTAGATTTTAACTGAGAGGTGACTGTATTTTCTGACGAGAAGACTTTCAAGTCTTGCCAAAAGGAAGACTTAATTTGTGGCGAAAAGTTAATAAGTAGACCGGGTAACTAAATATTTAGTAATATTAACATTTCCGTAAAGAAATTTTAAATTAAATGATCTTAAATTGGGGTTTAGTTTCAATATTCTTTTCGTCAAGAAAATGAACACTTAAGCTATAACCTCAATACATTCAATGTGACGTTACATAAAAAAATACGTTCATAAAGTCTAACTCATATATTAGTATTCAATGAACTCTGCTGAATACTGATACCTATAATAAGTGGGTATCAACAATTATATTTGTGTTATTAGAATATCCTTTCCATGTTATGTTATTCTTATTATGAATAGACTAAGTGGGTATACAACAAAAAATCTTATGAACGGTGATAAGAGAACTTTTTTTTTGCCTAGGTAGGAATGTGACGTCACATTCTCGTAAAAGTTTGTTAATTTTATGAATAAATAAAATGAATAAACATTTTTGTTATCATTCAGCATGATTTTTTTATTTACACCTTCCAACACCGAAAAGATAAAATAAAAATCAATTAATGAGGTTAAATAATAATACAATAACTATCTAATATTTAACTTCTTATAAAAAATAAATAATAAGCATGACTACATTATAAATAAACATAAATACCTAACGACTTTCTGCTTAAAATACAAATATTATTAAGGTTTCAAAGAAACAAAAAACAGCCATACATTGTAATAACATGGATTCGAACTTAGACTTCATTGATCGTGAACCCATGCTCAGCCCAAACAGCTACTAACACATGTTAATACTACGCGAATTTTAACAATGCAATGGTAAGAACAGGTCAATATAATGCTATTTCGCGTAGTGTGACGACAGTTCATTAGTGTGTGTTATGTGTGGAATGTTGAGACATCACTCATACACGCACACGCACACACACTGCTGTATCGCGATCGCACAGTTCATAGCAATATAATCTTTAGCATGGTAGTGCACTTTTGAGCGTCTACTGTCTGCATTGCATTGGACCTTATGATCTGTTTTTTTTTCGTTTTTGATTTTTGTGTTAAATAAATGATGTTGACCACGTTTCTTACCTTCGCAAAGAACTCAAGTGGCTCCCAATCCGTCCTCGCAGGAACACTAAGATCCTATGTCTCCTCTTTAATATCCTACAAAACCCGTCCTATCCTTCTTACCTGTGCGAGCGTTTTTCTTATGCTCGCCCTACGGACGCACCGTGTAGATCGCACCTTAGATCCCTACTTAAATACCATCCTCATAAATCCAGCTATTACTCCTACTCCGTCCATGCTGTAAGGTTGTGGAACTTACTTCCGCCTAGCATTCGTGATTTGAAGACCGTTTCATTGTTCAAAACCAGAGTGAAAGAGCATTACCTTTCCTCTCAATTATGATTTATAATATACATATGTCGGAACCGGTCATTAGTACGGACATAAAATGAATCGCAAGTCCGCTTGTGGTGGTGTCACGCGACTTACTTACACGTCTACCCCCACCACAGCGTGGCTTCTACTGAGCCCTGATGTTACAGCTCGGAGGCGAGGAGGACATTGAATGTCTGATCGCAGCGGAGTTTAGACGTCTTGGAACTGTACCCGATTCATTGTGCCCCGTGTTATTGTGTTACATTGTAATGTCAAGTAATTTGTTAGTTTATTATAAACAGTGTATCGCACCTAGTGTGTTTTAATAGCACGAAACCCACCGTCTGCCCACATGATGTCCGAGCCAACGCAATAAATCCTGACAAATCCGACACATATATATTTTTATTAGTTTATATATCTTAGCATTAAGTATATTAATATTTACTTATATGTATATTTATATAGTATTATAGGTTAAGTTAGTTAAGGCACATACACACATTATTCTCTTCCTTTTTACACACTATTGTCTACATTTCTTTTTCATTTCTCCTTTTTGCGGGTCTTCTGGCAGAAATTTCGTTTGTAATAAGCAGTACCTTTGTATTATAGTTATTTTCCTGTGTTGTCTTCTGTGTGTACATTAATAGTTAAATAAATAAATAATACATTTTTTGCGAGTAACGGATGAGTCATCTCAGGTTTAGTCCGCTGCAACAGTAACAAGTGCCAACCACCCTCAGTGGCCCACCCACGCGCTTCGTGAAGAGTTTCTATGTTTGTTTAAGTGAAGTAACGCTTAACGTGATATGTTTCGTGTCAAGTGTGTATTTTAACAACAAATGAAACAATATGTGCTGAAAATTTTTGTGATTGACCTGTAAAGTTCCATTCCTAGTTATCTTACAAATGTGACTTTAATTCTGGATCTCTTATTTTTCGAACATTCAAAACCGTTTAATTCTGTTATTTAGTCGTGCTGTTATTGGTAATTAATAAAGAAAAATGTCTAAAGTCGTAACAGGAGCAACAAGGGCTGCGTTTTTCCCTGATGCTGGGTACAGCAACGTCGAATCGCTCGGACACTCGAGAGACTATTTCTTACACGCGAAGACCAGATCCAGGTCGTCATTAATCCACTTTGGCTCGAGACGACCGTATACCAGATATAATCTTGGTCAACTCACATTGAGGACTATGCAGATTGGTGACGACAGAGACGTGGCGTGGCCGACTCGCGACTAACGTGCTGTTCACTTCAATGTGCTAACATTCAACATCGCACGCTGTGGTTCAAAGAAACTCTTTTACGTGCGGATTGCTATCGGTGATCGGAGACCGATTCTGCGGCTCCCTATCTTGTGACACTTCTGCCTTGCCTGTTGTCAAACGTGCACTAACGACCCACATAAGACATTACATAGGGGTAGTAAGAATAAGAATAAGAATAATTTATTTAAAAAGTATTACAAAAAGTGTACATTTAAGCGCAGTAGTATTATTTCTCATACTAATTATACTCGTAAGTACTTATAAGTAATCTATAACTAAAATATATTTTACAGTCGCAAGTATTCAATAGTTCAATTTAGATGTCAGCGACCTGCCCGAACTAGGTTTATTTAAACCTGTGTTTCAGGCCATCACTTTACCTAGCACAATTCAATAAGGACAATAAAATTATAAAATTAAATTAATCTATTAACAATTATAACTATGCATCAAGTTGGTATAAAAGAAAAACCCTAAAACTAGTTTAAGTAAATATGTACAAATAGATATGATAACATAATCAAACCACAACTTCTAGAAGTTTTTCTGTGTCTGTGTAATTAAGTACCGCTAAATAATCTGACATTACCAAACTACATTTTTTATAACTTAAACTGTAGAAGTTTAGTATCTTGTTGAGTCTATTGTAAAGAAAAGGTCCTAAAAACACATAAAATCGATTCGCAAACGCATGTCTAGTTTGAGGTTTTGTGCAAACTAGGTCCTTCCTTCTCCTATCGGAAGGAACTGGGTGATAGGGAAGTGTAGAGTGCTGGTGCAGTATTATGTGAAGAATAAATAATTGCCGTACTGTAAGTACATTACATGTTTTATAGAGCTGGTGTGTAGGGAATCTAAAAGGACGGAAGGTAGCAACTTTTAGAACTGCTCTTTGAGCACGTTCTAGAGGGAGAAGAATTGAATTTCCCGCCCCACCCCAGGATATTATACAATATGTTAGAATAGATTGACACAACGCTAAATAAATCTGTTTTATCAAATTATAGTTAGCTACATTACGTAAATTCTTAAAAACATATATTAATTTTCGCACTCTAGTACACAGTAACTCGATATGTTTACGGAAATTTAGATTGGAGTCAATAGTGACACCTAGATATTTCAAGTGGTCAGCTTTATCTAAAGTAGGGCAAGAACATACAGTGTCAGCGAACGTGCTACAGTTATGCGCGTAAATGTTTAGATTAGTAAGCGGTGTGTTAGTATTTCTCATTGTAAATAAAATGTATTTTGTTTTTTCAGCATTTAATGTAAGTAGATTATTCTGGAGCCAATTAGACACAATGTTGAAGCCATTCTGAGCATGTTCATAGGCCTCAGCTCTAGTTTTAGCTGCAAACAACAAAGCAGTATCATCTGCATAAGACATAATAACACCATTTTGGAGTGGCAGGCAGCAAAGGTCATTAATATAGATCAAAAATAATGTAGGGCCTAGAATACTGCCTTGTGGAATTCCGAAACAAGTATTAGAAAGGTCAGAACTTGTATGCGGGCCAATTTTTACAGTTTGCTGTCGATCCCTTAGATAATCTGACAATAGTAGAAGCTGTGCTCCTCTTACTCCAAGTGTTTCAAGCTTCTGCAAAAGAGTAGTGCAAGAAATAGTGTCGAAGGCCTTGGCAAGGTCTAGAAAGATCCCAACTGTATGCATTCCACTATCCAGATTTGTAGCAATGTAGTTGGTCAATTTGTTTACTGCTTGGCTTGTTGATTTTTTAGGCCTAAACCCAAACTGATTGTCTGAAAGTAGTTTAAACAAGCGAAAATAAATTCAAATTAAAGGTGTCATAAATATCGAAAATGGGCTGCTGAAATACTAAGTGAGCGACAAACAGTGGGCGAATACAAATGTTTAAGGCGAGGTTATCCAGATAAACGTCGTTTTGTATTGTGCTTTATTCCTATATAGCACGGATTTAAATTCTGAAAAAAATATATTACATATTTCACACTTCGATCTAGATATTTCGGCACAGCGATACACGATTACTTGCACTTTGTTGCATCCAATTAAATCGCAAAGACAAGTCTAAATGATGGTTTTTAATATTACTTCATTTGAGTTATATTAGGTTTTTAACAATAAAACTTATACCATTATAAAGGTCGTAAAAAATGTGACAGTACACGGCGATCATAATTTGAAATATTAAAAAAACCTATACCACCATTTCCAAAATTTGCTGTTTTCATCATTTCATACTCGCATCGCGTGCTTCAGTCCCGAGCGGAACGCGTTGGAGGTCGGACGTGTGCCAATTTTTCGAACCCGCCACCCCACCCCCGCTAAGTTCTGTTACGAACTGAGCCAAAAATAGTTTGTTAAAAAATAATACTTAGTAAACACCGAGCCTGCCTGTAACTGGCCTACTAAAATCAAAACATTTATTCCAATAATTTTTTTTTGTAAGGAGTTCTAATAAAGTTTAGTAGGGAGCCCGGTAAGCCGAAGATTATCGAGTTCGACATGGGCAGAAAAAGAAACTATGTAGGGGAGAACGAGATAGAATGAGTAATGGTCGATATCGTATTTTATGCCGATCTCTCATTGTATAGTAAATCTATACAAAGCGAGGCCAATTTATACTAGAAATGACAGCTTCATGTGCCGCCGTGTGTACCTACAAGTTTTTTTATTTTGTTGACTTATTTACATATTAAAGATTAAATCACTTTAATTTTTTTTATTTTACTTCCTCTGCATTTTATGCTTTACTTTTTTTCGGTTTTTTCGTCATGGATGTCATTTTCAAGGTTTTCGGGGTCGCTGATAACGAAAATGGGGACAAAATTAAAATTCAAGATGTCGCCAATAAAAATTTTCGGTTTTTTCGTCATGGGTGTCATGTCATTTTCATGATTTTCTGGGTCGCTGATAACGAAAATTAGGTCAAAATTAAAAATAAGATGGCGCCAATGAAAATTTTCGGTTTAGTCGTCATGGGTGTCATTTTCATGGTTTTCGGGGCCGCTGATAACGAAAATGAGGACAAAATGAAAATCCAAGGTGGCGCCGACAAAAATTTTTGGTTTTGTCGTCATGGGTGTCATTTTCATGGTTTTCGGGGCCGCTGATAACGAAAATGAGGACAAAATGAAAATCCAAGATGGCGCCGACAAAATTTTTTGGTTTTGTCATCATGGGTGTCATTTTCATGGTTTTCGGGGTCGCTGATAACGAAAATGAGGTCAAAATTAAAATTCAAGATGGCGCCAATGAAAATTTTCGGTTTCGTCGTCATGGGTGTCATTTTCATGGTTTTCGGGGCCGCTGATAACGAAAATTAAGTCAAAATTTAAATTTAGGATGGCACCACTTAAAATTTTCAGCTTTGACGTCATGGGTGTCATTTTCATGGTTTTTGGGACCGCTGATAACGAAAATGAGGACAAAATGAAAATCCAAGATGGCGCCGACAAAAATTTTTGGTTTTGTCGTCATGGGTGTCATTTTCATGGTTTTCGGGGTCGCTGATAACGAAAATGAGGTCAAAATTAAAATTCAAGATGGCGCCAATGAAAATTTTCGGTTTTGTCGTCATGGGTGTCATTTTCAGGGTTTTCGGGGCCGCTGATAACGAAAATAAGGACAAAATGAAAATCTAAGATGGTGCCGACAAAAATTTTTGGTTTTTTCGTCATGGATGTCATTTTCGTGGTTTTTGGGGTCGCTGAAAACGAAAATTAGGTCAAAATTAAAATTCAAGATTGCGCCAATTAATATTTTTATTCATGGTTTTCGGAGACGATAAAAAAAAAATTTTTTGTTTCTGTTTATTTTGAACTTACTTTGCGTTATCAGTGACCCCGAAACCCATGAAAATGATACCCATGACGTAAAAACAAAAAAATAATTTTTGGTGTTATCGAATTTTCATTTTGACCTCATTTTCGTTATCAGCGACCCCGTAAAGCATGAAAATGACACCCATGACGACAAAGCTAAATTTTCATTGGCGCCATCTTGAATTTTAATTTTGACCAAATTTTCGTTATCAGCGATCACGAAAACCATGAAAATGACACCCATGACGAAAATACCGAAAATTTTCGTCGGCTTTGGATTTTCATTTTGACCTCAGTTTCGTTATCAGCGACCCCAAAAACCACGAAAATGACACTCATGAAGAAAAAATCGAAAATTTTTGTCGCCGCCATCTTGGATTTTCATTTTGGCCTAATTTTAGTTATCAGCGACCCCAAAAACCACGAAAACGAAACCCATGACAACAAAACCGAAAAAAAAGTAAAGCATATTTTTTTTAAAACCGAATGGTGGCGTGTAGTTTTGAATCATACCCGTATTCATGATCTTAGTGTCAGTCACATTTTAAATTCACCTTATTCACAAAAATAAATAAGTATACCTTCTTATTTTTAATTATATCTACTTATTTTAATTGTTAGTAATTAGGTTCACGTTCATAGAATACGTAGGTTCCTAATCTATAGATATAACCAATACTTTCTATAAAATAAAACAAAGTGAACTTATACATATCAATTCAAGTTGTTTTACTGCATCGCTCTACCCTGTAACGCAACTTAGTACCTATCCGAGTTCGTGAACTCATGACCAGTGCGCTAAGCGCCCGCGTTTTCGCGCCGCGTAATTTGTTACGTATCGCCTCTCCGTGCGGGGGCTGGGGTAAGCGATTGATGCATACGGCGCTCGGGGTAACCTCGCCTTAAAACAGCGACTTGATAATACAAATTTGAGTTATTAGTTGTTCAATACGATCAGGGTGATAATTCAAACACTCTGAAAAAAAGGCGTAGTCGACGTAGCCCCGCTGCTCGAGGCTCCTATTTCTGTTTCCAGAGTTTAAAGTAACATAACACGAAGGGGATTCCGGGGTCTTAGTTCACTCACTTCGCTCGCTCACTAGACCCCGCCATCCCCTTCGAACCTAACCTTTCCGAGTCGGGGTGCCACAAGTCTCTCTCAGCCTTCGCGCGCTCTTGCTTCCTATATTCTCCTTGCCGCAATGACCGGATAAATAACATAAGCTTCTACCTCTACTTTGATTCAAGATTCATTTATTTGCATGAAATATGGCACATCAAGTGGTACCACAGCCGCCGTGTCCTCGTAGCGGCGATTGGCGGCGGCGATCTCTCGCGTCTGGCCCTGGTTCAAGCCATGGTCCGGAGCGAGAGGGAATGGGAAGCCGTGACCTCCTTCTGCGAAGCAGTCATGCTAGTGAAGGAGGTGGCGGGACGTGAGAGGGAAACAACCTCACGTCCCAGCCGCCGCAAGAGACGCCCTGGGCGTCGGGGGTCACGTGGTGGCTCCCGGCCACCTTAGGCGCAGGCCTGCGGACGGCGAGTTATGGGCTAGCTCGTCGTCCGGCCGTCTTATGACGATAGGCCGTGTCGACGGCGCGTTAGGGTTCCACGCGCGCCTCAAAGAGATGTCAGCAACCAAGTAGGGGTCCGCATGGGCCGATGCCTGCCAGGGCTGCGGGACTGTTCGAAAGAGATACCGTGGCCCTGGAACACAAAGGGCAAAGAAGGAACATGGATGGGTTTTAGTCAGTTCAAGTCTGACACTGCCTTCCGCTCCGCCCGAAGGGGGGGGGGGGGGTCATCTGATGAATTCCCATCCGAAAGAAAAAGTGGTACCACAGCGCACCGGACCGCAACTCTCCGCATCCGATCGGGTCGGGTCGGCTCGCATATAGCACCGACGAACCTAGCGTACCGTCATTTTTTCGGGAGTTCAAATAAGTCAGAACTGAGAGTAACAAATGTTACACGAACTCTTTATAATCTGTTAATGATAATGCTTGTAATAAACATATTATTACGAGCATTATCATTTATTACTCACACGCAATTACAAGGTATGAGTTTGTGAATACTAATTATTTGATAAGTATTCGTTGCACAATCATTCAATCAGTACAAGAGAAAGGTTCCCATGTCCCGCGTGCTCACCTGTCACCTGGCATCACCTGGCATCACCTGGCATCACCTGGCATCACCTGGCCTCACCCGGCGTCACCAGCCGCGACAGTGCCCACAACAGGCACGAGGAGAGCGCGCAGTGCGCTTGGCTGACGGGTCACTAGCGGTCAGTGTTGATGTGCTCACGATGATGTCGGCGCCGCTGTTCCTAGCAATCCTTTTCTACGCTCCCAGTGAGTACTTCATTTATGGTTATGTAAACAAATGTTATTGTTTGTGCTTTAAAAGCATTATTGACTGCAGGTACAATTGATTATCAGGAATGCACTTATTACGGCATATTGTAAACCGACTGCCATACGCACGATATCGTCATTTGACGTTTCCTTGCATCTTACGAGGAAATAAGCGATATAGTGTTTTGAGTATTTATAGTCATTCGGTATAGTGGTTGAATAAATAACAGAATCATCCTCTTCTTACTCTGTTGCAGCAAGGAGTTACCTTAGTTAATGTTTCGTGCTATGTACGGTTAAGGCCATACAACGTACGTCCAGTTCCTCGTCTTTAATAAAATCGTATGCTATAATCGCATCTTCGTCATCACTTGACATTCTCCCAATGAACAGACGTACAATGAACAGACGTACAATGAACAGACGTACAATGAACAGACGTACAATGAACAGACGTACAATGAACAGACGTACAATGAACAGACGTACAATGAACAGACGTACTTAATTTCGAGATGCTTCTTGAAAGATACTTAACTATTCTGCAGTTTACATATCGATTGTATGACGTTTACGGTAAACGCTCACTTGTCCGCGCCAAAAGAATTCTCCGCGCCAAACAAAACGTTCTACCATACGTATAAGGTTATCTATTCGTCCGATGCGGCGTCGGTAACGGCACGGTTGGCGCAGTGGCTGAGCGATTGACTGCTGCGCTGCGTGTCGCGGGTTCGATTCCCGCACGGATCAAATATTTGTATGGCCTCCAGGTAGTTTTTCCGGGTCTGGCTGTTTGTGTATGTGAGTTTAAATGTTTGTAAACGCACCCACGATACAGGAGAAATTCCTAGTGTGGGGTAAAGTTATTTAAAAAAATAAAAAATAAAATAGGTTCTAAAATTCGATTGTTTCAGCTCCTTCGGCTCTAATAAGTGTGCGTTTACCTTTACGTGTACTTATCTTAAGTCCAAAATACGCCTGTCGTCATTTGTAGCTTGCAAGCAATCGTCAAATGACGCCGCCATGGACAGTTAGTCTTACAATACCTTCGTATAATAATTATGGAAATAAAACAAATAAATAGCGTAAAAAATAAATACTTTCACGAATGCGCATAGTTCAGCTGGGCAAAAGCATTTGTCATGGGATGATACACCCTTGAGTCATTTGTTGCAGCGTTGTGGAGTCCTAGCCACTCGGTTAACGAAGAGTACATTTCGCAGCAGAACAAGCTGAAGGAATTGTGTCGCGAGCTGGTGCTGGACGCCGATATGAAGGCGAGAGCGGTGCAGTACTACCGCAACCAGTACTACAAGTCGCTGCAGTACCAGATCGGAGGCATCGTCTATGAGATACGGGACAGGTTCAAGCGCATGGTCAGAAAGTACCAACTTGTTCAGAGGAAAATGGCCTATTCTAAGTTAGATCACAACAACGTGCGTAACGTTCGAAATATTTACAATTTTGTTCTTTTCAGCAGAGTTTTGTTAGTACTTTGAATGTTTTTGGACAGGCCACCACAGTCTACGTTGAAGTACGTCGGCTGGCCGTAGAAATTGAAAATAAATTCATTATGCTACGAGAGGCACATTACAAAACAGCAAACCCTCAAACCTTGCCACTGCGTAGCGTACTCGGACGCGACTACGACGATTCTGACGAGCTGCTACGCGAGGAGGCGGCACGTGGGCGCAACGCGCGGGCGTGGGGCAAGCGCCCGACGCCGCCGCGCCGCGCCCCGCTCGCACCTGGCGGCAGCGCCCAGAGGAAGAACAAGAAGTGGCAGTACGTCAGAGGCTACGAGTTTGTGTAGCTTCATATAAGTTTATACTACCTTTACAAAAAGTGTTTTAGACCTGTAAACCTTGTTCAACTTATGTAGAAAGACCTCTACACACTTTACGAAAACTATTCATTAAAATATTTTGCCGGGAATAATGTTTTTTTGTTGGTTTCTTTCATGTTCAGGACACAACAAGAATTCTCAAATTATAGAGATGTAGAGATAGGTAGACTAGGTTGCTCTACTATTTAAAAAAAAAATACTTTCAGCCGTCTCGTAGCGTTTTGTCGGTGCCGCCATCGGAGCGACAGAACGGCAGCGTGCAGTTGGGGCTCTCGCGCTGTTGACGCAGGTAGCACGCAGTTTCCACGTCCCGCAGCACATCACAGGCTGCTGCACCTAACGTCTCTTTGTTCCACGCAGACGTCTGCTACGTTCATGAATAATATTCCCTTTCACACTGATGAAAAAACGCCAGAAAAGGTCGCTAAGAATGAGCTAACAAACGAGCCCTGGGTTAGTCATGTGTATTTTAATGCAGATTTCTTTAGGTCATAGGAAGTGATTGTGTGCAGAGGCGTGAGGCGGTACGCGTGAGGCGGTACGCGTGAGGCGGTACGCGTGAGGCGGTACGCGTGCCGACTGCGAAGCGTGCGCTCTGTGTGTCGGAGGTAAGATACCCCGCGACACGCGAGCGACAATCCCAAACAAATTAAAGTTTATAATAAGCAATTTGTTTGCAAGTACGCGACCGAAATGGAAACAGTTCAGAAGACGAACAAAGCGCATTTAATAGGAAGTTGTTCGTCGTTCCCGTTCGTTGCCGGGTATGCCGCCCGCGCCGCCCGCGCCTTCCACCCAACGTATCGGAACAACAAGTTTTTTCATTTGACGGCGACATTCCCCGCGCACTACAGACGAGCACAACACATGTGTCGAGCGCTCCGCACATGTGTATGTGAGTGTCAACACTAACCCGAACTTATTTTGGCTTACTTCCTTAAAGTAGCTGTTTTGAATTATATCGAAGGGAGCTTGGGGTTTATTTTTGATATAAAATATACTATACAGAGTGTAAGGGACAGCCCTCCACAAACTGACAGGTACATTCATCTCCTTATTTTTAAACATATTCCAC
Source organism: Noctua janthina (assembly GCA_963576755.1). Lineage (NCBI taxonomy): Eukaryota > Metazoa > Arthropoda > Insecta > Lepidoptera > Noctuidae > Noctua > Noctua janthina. The sequence continues at coordinate 20,763,899 of OY755053.1, read as the reverse complement.
CGGAATTTTTCTCCTGAAAATTTTCATTTTTTTAATCATTTTTTCAGTTACTACTCTATTCTGTTATACTGAATTCACCCCATCAGTCTGTGGAGGGCTGTCCCTTACACCCTGTATGTTACAGAGCGTCTGCATTGCAGATGTCTAACGGATTGACGTTGTATGTCATCATCATCATCATCATTTCAGCCGAAAGACGTCCACTGCTGGACATAGGCCTCCCCCAAGCGTCGCCACATAGAAATTTAATTGACGTTGTATGTCACATTATTTAAATTTATTACGTCAATGTCATTTTTAAATTAGTAATTATTGCTTAAAGTAGAGGAAATAGCATTCCAAGTAGCTTTACATTTATTTTTATGCTTTTGTATGCGCCTTGTCATCACAATTTTATGTGCTTTCTGTGCACATCGTTTAGACACATGAGTATAAAGTTTATAGTTTTCTCATTGTTCTTTTTATTAATTTTACTAGTTATGAATTTTAGATATAGCCGACGTTTTGTTTTACTAGACTTTCGTTATCCAGTTTTGTGTGACTGGTTTATTATTAACTTTAACCTTAATTACCGGAAAGCACAGATCTTAAAATAAAGTAAATGTTTCCTAAAACAAATTAGAAGCTTCTGCTAGAGTATCAGAGTTAAGTGTTTTCGAAAATGAAAGAGAAGACATACATTCGCAATATTTATCGAGATTTTCCGAACAGTAGTCACGTTTCAATTCAGACCAACAAGATATTGTTATGTGTTTTTTCGCTTTTATAGTAATCGTATGTGCTGTTGATCTGACAGGCCGAAGTGATGAATTTCTGACTGGACGTTATTATCAGAACAAATCGCTTAGATCAATGCAAGAGTTCGCCCGAGTTGGTGATTTTATGTGAGCTTCAAAATTGTAGTTATGAAGTATGCTTAAAAGTTTCTTCGTTGCAGTTATGTTTTAAAATGTCTATATTCCAAATTTGTTTTTCTTTTGTATTGTTCTGTCAAGTAATTTAACAAAATGTCAAGTTTATGAAAAAATATACCCATCTGTGCCTTTCTCTGATCAGGTATTGTTTAAACATTAACCACTATCAGGCTCAAACCAATAATCTCTACACCACAACATTCAAAATAAAATTTTGTAGCTAGATTTGAAGGAATACTCAATGTTTTGGTGTTAAATATCTTATTCGTTGAAATACAAGTTCTACCTCTGCATTTATCTCGACTAAAAACTGCAGCTAATTTAAAATTACTAAGTTTAATGTTAGCTTCAGAGCCTTGTTAACAAAAGTTTCATTAAAACATAGTATATCAGCCTCCATGTTATTTTCTACTAATTCAGATAAAATTACTTCTAACACGTGTTAACAGATCAAAACTCACTTCATGATACTAGTAAAAACAACATTATTTTTTCATTCCTAACAACTAACTTTCCCCATTAATATAATTTCAGTAAATAATGACAACTCGAAACAGGATTGCCGACATGGTGTAGTGCGAATCTTACACCAAAATATAGCCGGCATCTGCAACAAACTAGCCATAATTTGTTGCAGATGAGTTTTGATCTGTTAACACGTTGAGTGCGAAACCAGGTCGAAAGGATCTGGTCTATATCTCGCTTTAAGTGCGGCTAAGAAAAGCATAACCTTCTTTATCGTGCGATGGGCATAACTTCAATTTGTTTCGGTGTAGGAAAGAGATAAACATATATCTAAGATGTGTAAAATAGAGTCCAGTGGTGTACCTACATTAGTACCAGATGTTTTACACCCGGTACCGCAAGAAAGAAATAAAATTTCATCACAATGCGAAACCTAGGAGTCTAGAACTATCGATATTTTTATTTCTCATCCCTAAAATATGCACAAAACTTCCCTTATTCAGTGCGGCACAGGGTGCATAAGACCTTGTATTTTATTATAGCTATAAGTTTTAAACAAAACAAGCTGTTGACGTATAGTTTCCAAAAATATGCTTCGTTCCATTATTTTATTTCTTCGAAAGTTTATAGAGAAACGTCATTTGATACACGTGGGCATTTGTTACTGCAGTTCTCGGCATCATAACAATCTCTTTTCGCCTGCGGCTCAATTGTGAATTCCGCCTCGAATGCAATAACAAAGTTTTCCCCACTTAAAATGATCAAAATGTACATACTTTTTTTGAAATATAGAAAATTATTTTCTAATTTTTAGTTCGTAGCCGAACGTTACAGAAGCGTGTTTTTTAGTTTGTTTTTTTTTTTAACTATTATTTATTAAACGTAAACTGTGCCAGAAAGCCTTCTATATATAAAAAAAAGAAAGCTTTCTATAGATATGGTTTATGGTAAAAGTTAAAGTCTCGAATTGTAAGGGAAATACTACTCTGTCAAGAAAGTACCGGGATATGATCGCATTTTATCGCCTTCAAAGTATGCTCCTTCAGAAACGATACACTTACGCTAACGAATAATCAATCATCAATACATTTTTAAACGCTTTTCCGGAATTAAGTTCAGTTCTCGCCGCGAATTCTCCTTTATGTCTTCTACCGATTGAAAACGGGTGCCACGAAATGGTAATTTAAGTTTAGGGAAAAGAAAGAAGTTGGCTGGAGCCATATCGGGTGAATTGTGGTTGCCCGATGGTATTTGTTGAGTTTTTGGTCCAAAATTCACAAGCACATTTTCGTTCCAGAAATCTGGCCTTTTTCGTCGAATTTGCTCTCTTAAACGCCGCACAACGCTTACGCTTAACGCTTGCGCAATCATAATCTTTATTTACTGTTTGACCTTTCGGCAAGAATTTTGATTGCACAACACCGCGATAGTCAAAGAAAACGGTCAACATGACTTTGAATTTTGATCGACTTTGGCGTGGTTTTTTCGGTTTCGGTTCAGTTGGAAGACACCAGTCCGAAGCTTGTTGACTAGTTTGCATGTCAAACTCGTATGACTTACTTTGAATTTTATATGTATAGATAGAAGATCTACATATAAAATTCCAAGTCCTGAATGACTGATATATCAACCGCTGGTCCCAGAGAGTTGAAATTTGGACGATGTATTCTTTGTGAAGAGTAGGTAAAGGAAGGGTTTTTCGAAATTTCACCCCTTTTTTATTTATTTTTTTCGGATGGGAAACCATCAAATGCCCCCCCCCCCACTCTGGGTGGAGTGGAAGGGAGTGGCAGACTTCTACTGACTAAAACCATGTTCCTAAATTCCACCCCTAAGAGGGTGAAAGGGGGTTTGAATTTTCTGTGAAACTTTACATACTCTGGGTCGATTGGCTCGAAAATTGGTGTACAGTAGACCTCAAAAATGCAGTACCATGCTAAAGATTACATTGCTATGAACTGTGCGAGCGCGATACAGCAGTGTGTGTGCGTGTGCGTGTATGAGTGATGTCTCAACATTCTACACAAAACACACACTAATGAACTGTCGTCACACTTCGCGAAATAGCATTATATTTCTGTTGCATTTAGAATACACATCATAGTGATGACCTGTTCTTACCATTGCATTGTTAAAATTCGCGTAGTATTAACATGGGTTGGTAGCTGTTTGGGCTGAGCATGGGTTCACGATCAATGAAGTCCAAGTTCGAATCCATGTTATTACAATGTGTGGCTGTTTTTTGTTTCTTTAAAACCTTAATTATATTTGTATTTTAAGCAGAAAGTCGTTAGGTATTTATGTTTATTTATAATATAGTCATGCTTATTATTTATTTTTTATAAGAAGTTAAATATTAGATAGTTATTGTATGATTATTTAACCTCATTAATTGATTTTTATTTTATGTTTTCGGTGTTGGAAGGTGGAAATAAAAAAATCATGCTGAATGATAACAAAAATGTTTATTCGTTTTATTTATTTATAAAATTAACAAACTTTTATGAGAATGTGACGTCACATTCCTATCTAGGCAAAAAAAAGTTCTCTTATCACCGTTCATAAGATTTTTTGTTGTATACCCACTTAGTCAATTCATAATAAGAATAACATAACACGGAAAGGATATTCTAATAACACAAATATAATTGTTGATACCCGCTTATTATAGGTATCAGTATTCAGCAGAGTTAATTGAATACTAATATATGAGATAGACTTTATGAACGTGTTTTTTTAATGTAACGTCACATTGAATGTATTGAGGTTATAGCTTAAGTGTTCATTTTCTTGACGAAAAGAATATTGAAACTAAACCCCAATTTAAGATCATTTAATTTAAAATTTCTTTACGGAAATGTTAATATTACTAAATATTTAGTTACCCGGTCTACTTATTAAATATTTAGTATTATTATTTTTTCGCCATAAATTAAGTCTTCCTTTTGGCAAGACTTGAAAGTCTTCTCGTCAGAAAATACAGTCACCCAGTTAAAATGTAAATAATCTCGAGCAAAACGTAGTCTTTCCTCCCTGTGTTTTTGTGTCAAAAATGGTTTTTAGCTGGCTTCCGATGATGTAAACCTTCAGCATGGAATGCATGGCGAACAGTCTGTAATGTAGTATCCAATTGCTCTGCAAACATTATAGTTGGAATGAAACCATTTGTTTCATATTCTTCCACCATAAAACGTCGCTGAGTCGGGTTAATAAGCGGCGGCCTTTCACTTCTTAGACGACTCTTCAGACTACCTTCTTCCTCAAACCTCTTTACCCAACGGCTAACAGAATTTCTAAAAAAAAAACAAAATATGATTACACACTTGCAACTAGCAATTTATTTAATAATAAGAAACACACACTATCATCATAATAATTATAATTATTAAAAATAACTTACACATTTTAAGCCAGTTTCAGTTGAAATTTGAGAAATATTAAGCCCATTTTTACGCAAAGTGACAATATTTGCCCTGTCATCAATACTAATATTAGCTTGCATCTTGAATAAAGACAATCAAACAATACGCTAATCGTAATAATAACACAAACGCTCGAAACAAAGTTCACCAACTAACAACATCATAACTAACTACTTTGTTCAATCCAGAAGTTTATTTTGTTTCACATTCACCCTCATCTTTTTTGTTAATAATAAGTTCCAACTAATATTTAGAAAAACATATCTCATCGGGTCTAACGTATCATTTATAATTAAAACACAAAAAGTGTAATGTCACTTGGGTTCGAACCCAGACTATACTGTGCGAGACATTTTATCTATAGCGTTAACCGCTAAGCCAGATAGACACATAATTGTTTGTTTGAAATTAAATATCACTAACTTAATACTCCGTCGCGACATGACAGGCTTGTCACAGTTGTCACTAAGGCAAATGATCATTATATCGCACTCTTTCTGACTAGATAATTATGAAAGAGAGCGATATACGAGATCGTGTATGTGTGCAAAATGTTTGTTATGGAAAAAGGTCGTAAGTGCGACTTGTTTTGATGCGATCGTTTTGTGAAACTGCTACTGCACTTATGGTCTCTACTGTACACACTTTTCAATAAATTATGAGACACGTATTAGACAGCTTTTCCAAAATCAACCCCCAACAGAGTCAAATAGGGCTTCGTAACTCACGTACACGGGCGCATGGCCCCGTTGTTATTATTATTATTTATTTATTTAATTACAACGGCTGTGTCTACAACCAATTACAGTTACTAACATTATTAAAATAAAAGAGACGATTATAACATTAATTAAAATATCCAAGGTACCGTACTACAAGTATGTACTTATAGTACGGTACCTCAGATTCCACAAGTTCATATTTCAAGGCAAGTTGCTGGTGAATAATCCCGGCTGCTTGGTTGTGCCTATACTAGTACTGGACGAGAACAACCAGCAATAATATGTCTGATAGACTCACCCGGACAGTGGCCTGCCCGACACATCAACCGTCCCGTCCTTCATAATATGTTTCACTCGTAAGTCTTTTACGGCGACTAGTCTCTTCGAAGTGGGGTGCTTCGCCTCATGTCTTGCGGACTACTGCGCTGGTGCTATCTTTTTCAGCTGCTGAATTTGCATGCCCCGTGTGGAGCCGTTCAGCCCACGCAAAGTTAGTGGATACAGCTCTGAATGAAACGTGCCGGATCATCACTGGTTGCCTTAAACGACCCCGGTACAGTTGCTGTGCCCACTGGTGGGAATAGCGCCACCAGTAGTTCGCAGAACAGTGGCGAGCTCTATCGAAAGAGCCAAATTGATTTCAGACACACGACACCCTTTACATCTAAATACCCTCGTGTCGCAAAGGCTGAAAAGCTGAAACAGCTTTCTGAAGTGTGTCGTCCCACTCACTGGAGAGCGGTCTACGGAAAGACTAAGGCTGTGGCGAGGTAGTGCATCCTTACCTAACCCATTCGTTCCACCTGCTGAAAATCTCTCACCTGGACATGAGTTACCATGGCTGACCTGGAAGTCTTTAAATAGACTCCGGACCCAGGATGGTCGTAGCAAGGAAAACCTGCTCAGGTGGAGATTCATTAATGACTCTACCCTGCAGTGTAAATGTGGTGCTGTTCCACAAACGTTGGGGCACTTAATATCGTGTCCTGCGTGTCCTGTTGTTTGTTCACTTCAGGAACTGATGGACGCTACCGAAAGCGCCAAACTAGTAGCTCAGTTCTGGGCTGACTCAATTTAGATTGCCATCGACACGCTAAGAAGATAATATGTATCCGGTAGTTGTTCGTCAAAATAACTTCGTCCATAATCGCAGACAAAACCTTGTTTCCGCAAAGAGGTCGCCGAAACAAAGCCAGGACACGGACGCTAGAAAATCTACATCGGGCCCATGAAGAGCCTGGTAGAAGCGCCCGTGAAGCTCCTCGCCTTGCAATACTTCCTTACGGTCATCGGTAGTAAAGAGAACTGGCGCAAACCTGTAGTAGGTTTGCGCCAGTTCTCTTTAGCCATGGACAGCGGGGTGTCCTTTGTCCACTGCGACCACATCTCGGTGCATACCCACCTCAGCTTTTAAAAAATATTCTCTGAGACTGCACAGTGCACATGGTTGTGGAGGTTTAATTTATTATTATTCTCACATTATTATTCCCTCCGTTACTATTATAAATGCGAAAGTTTGTGAGGATGTATGTATGGATGTTTGTTACTCTTTCACGCAAAAACCACTGAAGGATTTAGATGAAATTTGGCACATAGATAGTATATAACCTGGATTAACACATACCAGGATAATTTTTATCCCAGTAGTACGATCCAGTGGAACAATTAGCGAACTCTACGCGAGCGAAGCCGCGGGTTTAAGCTAGCATAAATATATTACAATGGTAATCGTTCTAAAGTTCAAACCGTACATGTTGCTGTTTGATGTGTGTATGGCGAGTTATATATCCAATGGTAACGGCTCATTGCAAGCATCTCCAATACTTTTTTATAATTTTAAGATAAAGAGTTTTGAAGTTATTTAAGAAAATAGGTGAAAACTAACCATTCCCCCCTCCCCTTCCCTTGAACTCCGAAACTACAGTAGTTTATTTATTTATTTATTTAAACTTCATGTACAATAGTGATACATAGGCGGACTTAATGCCACAAGGCATTCTCTACCAGTCAACCTTTGGGTTAAATAAGAAAACATTGTGATAGGGTACAAAATAAATATATAAAAATAACTTCTTGCTATCGAAAATTTATATAGGCACTTATAATGATACTAATACTTATATACAAATAAAATAAACTAATACATATATTAACAAATACCAAAATTAAAAACGAGAAACCTAATAATAATTACCATGACTCGACTTCTAATAGAGAGAGAGAGCTATTTATTCTGACTTAAATAGTGGTTACGCACTTTTCTTTTAAAACTTTAGTAGTTCTTTGCCTATAGATTACAGGAAAACCTATAAGAAAGCTATAACAACAAATCATAAAAATAAATGAAAAATTGAAGGGGGCTAGCCTACCGCGATGGTACGGAACCCTTCATGCGAGAGTCCGACTCGCACTTGGCTGGTTTTGTTTTTTTATCATTTCTGGTGCAGTCACCTCATTTGGTCGAGCACTGTGATGTTCATCTTCTAGTAGCTCCTATGGCCATGTTTGATCTCGGCCACATTTTAATGTTGTAAGTAAATGAAGAAGTAGACTCCTCTGCAGTAGAATCTTACTCGGCTTTGATATTTCTCGGCTGTAGATTTTCAATGAAAGTTTTGTGTCACGTAACAGTGACCAATTTTCTCCATGTTCAAAAATATTTAAAACCAATATATTGCGGCTTTGAAACTCTAGATTTTAGTTTTATAGGCCAGTGTACGTCACGCCGCCGCTTGGTACTTTGGGACTGCCCTAATACACACAGGTCAAACACATAACCCTCCCTGTGGGCTTCGGCACAGTCGGGTGAAAAATAATGTTACAATTTTATGTACAAATGTATTTGTATGTCAAAAGAATTATTACAACATACACACTTACTATTATTTATTATAAAGACAATTCGACACAAGCGTAGGCCCCGGGCCCCTCGCAGCCTGGGTGGACTCATCGCTTCCACGAGATGGTTCCATCCAAGCTAAACATTCATTATTGTAGCTTGTTAATCCCGCCCGCTCCGGCAGACTCGTATTAATTACAAAATTGTCAACAACAAACAAAAAGAAACTGCAATTAATTAAAATATTTCGTCCACTTTGTTTTCATTATCCGGTGGGCGACGGGCGCGGTGTAGTGTTGTCCAATCTAAGTCGGCTTCGTGACTGTGAGCCTCCTGCTATATTCCCAGCGAACATTTTGATTTCTTTTTAACTTTTTTCCAAGATGTTGTTTGTGGAAATGAAAAACCTCGTAAATTAGAAAATGTTGAGCGCTCGAGACCAACCGCACATAAATTATGAGTAACTACCTAAAGTTTCAATATTCTAGTGTGTGACTGTTAATTTTGTCTGTAGTTGAATCGGTTCGGCACAAACTGATCGTAGTTTCTATTTAAGTTACCCATTAATCGTGTACAAATTAGAATAATTAGATAATCACTGGAGTAAAGTCTGTTGTGTCCTCTGCACGCTGTACATACATTAATTTACTCAACACTGTCCGCTTTATTAATTGCTTTTATACAAGGTATAATCAACCCATCACGAAGCCGTCAACCTAGAATCATGTACTTACATCAAACTAAGTAACTCTATGCACAAATTATTGGTGGGAAATAAGTTTTTCAATACACTTCCTCGAAAACTGGTTCTTATCGCACTTCGATTAGGTTCAACAAGACACACACACACACACCCACTCGCACACACACTCGTGAATTTTTGTCATTTATCCCAACTAGCAGCTAGCATCGACTCTACCTTGTAGAGTTAGTGTTGGCATTTATTTGAATTTGTTATTGCTGTCTTCGAATCATTTTGTATCTTTAATGTATTATTTTCGGACTGTCTCACAATCAAAAGCGGAGTTACCTAAAATAAATGCATCAACAGTAGGGAAAAAAGAAGTTCTTTCAGTGACATACAATATGGTGCCCACCAACTTCTTACAAAGATACCACTGCCGATTCACCGATGCCTGCTCTCAATAGGCAAGAAATACAGTCATACTTCGAAAGGTGATTTCATTTATAAAATCTCTTGTAAAGTTTCAGTAGGAATAACTTTATACCGGGTGTAAACAGCCCCTTCACATATCCGTCAACCAAGCATTCTGTCCATCAAACTAAGTAACTTCAATCGATTTTTTTTTTTTTGGGTGAAAAATCACGTTTTACGGTAGGACTCGGTGGAAAGCACTCATAGCATTGTGCTGATGAATGGATTGAATAGTACGAGGGTCGTGGAGGTGTGTAAAGTAAAAATCTTACATTAAAAACATGTATTTAAAAAAAAACTTGTTAAAAAGTTGGAACTTTGACCCCCAATATCTCCGTAACTAGAAAGTTCCCAGGTATGGTCTAGAACAAAAAAATGATCGCAGTGATGGGGAGAACAAGTGCCTTTCGTTTATGTTAAGGATCTATTTACACCCTTTATACCTTAGGACTAATATTAAAGAAGGTACCTCCCCTATGTTACATGACTTACCAAAGTGCATTATTTTTCTTTCAGATTCAATGCTAGGCTATGTTTGAAGCCAGGTGTTTGTTGATTGCACGGTATAACATTCAAGTTGCAAGCACATACATACAGAGTCAATGCTGGGCCCAAATGACAAAAGTTCTATTTTCCCAGGATTTTCAGCGTTTTGGATTCTTTGAAAATATATGTCTCCCTTTATTTTTGCAGTCTGCTGTACTACACTGCATATATCATATTTATAGTATTTAATTATTTTCAATATTTGTTCACGTGGAAGTCGTAAATTAGTACGAATCTTAACAGGTGACTGTACAAAATTAAGAAAAGGCGGTAATGAGACATCTGGTGGGATAAAAAGGCACGCTCTGTCCAGCACAGATCCAGGCTTAAAACCCTCAGAACTGATGCAAGTGAAAAGCTTGAACTTCAGACTCGTTTCGAGTGCCTAAGAAGCTCATTGGACGAATACAAGTTCTTCAACTCAGGTCGTGCACATAAGAACAAAAAAACTCTCTGATCACACTCTCAAGCTCATGCAGGAGCGATGTGAGATGATCCTGCAGTCTTCAGACGAGGCGTGGAAATACCGGCAGCTCAATAGACGGATCTTTAAATAAAAAAAAACAAATAAAAGATTTTTCATATTAAAGATACAATTGAGCGGCTCCAAGGTATTTGCAAGAGATCTGGCTCTTGGGCCGAGTCAGCTCACGAAACTGAAGACCGACCATAGCAGGATCATATCCACCAAACCGGAGCTACTGAGGGATCGAGAGATTCTATGGGCAGTTGTACACTTCAACCAGTAAACCCGTTGTAAATATTGCAAACGACCCAAGAACTAGACTGACCCGACACTATACCGAAGACATCCCGGACGTCAGCCTGTACGAGATAGATTAGGATGGCTGTGAAATAGCTTAAAAACAACAAAGCACCGGGTGATGACGGCATCATCTTATACGACGACTTCATTATAGGCCCTTCTTCTCCATAAAACTAGTCAGTTGGTGACCCCGGTGGTTCCGACGTCCAACCCCAAATTGCCCAGTTTCGCGTTGAAGTCCCCCATGACAACGGTGAAGTGCTTTTAAACAGCCTGTCTTCGCTGGTCTGTTTTGGCATTCTAAAAAACAACAAAAGAAAAATATAATTATGGATACGAAACTTGATCATTAGTATACCACCCTTAGAATACTAGGTCAAGTACATAACATGTATTTGTTTGCTAATCAAACTGTATTGCAACGTAAAAACTAGCTATATAGGTACAAACATCACATATACAGTACATATAAAAACCTGGTGGCTCGTTTTCAATTTTAGTGGCGTGAAAACGCTACCAAAACCACCAAAATTGAGCCACCGAAATTGAAACCGCATAAAAAAAATCTTTAAAACTAAATGTTTTAAGTTCAAATTAAATTAATGCCATTGATTTATGGGTCACCCAAATCATTAGCTTTAGCATGTAGCTTACTATTATAACACTTTAAAATCAACAGTAAATCGATCCACCAAAAATTTAACAATTCTTGTCCCCCGTTCCACCCAAGGCGAGTTTTTGGAGGGTAATGACAGCACTAATCACACACCTGACACTAATCGCACTAATCGCACCACCTGGCAGATGCGAAATAAATAACGCGATTGATCGCACACGCACGAAACTTCATGTTATAGTAAGTTCAAAAAGTGCTACAAAAATTTTGATTTTTTTTGGACAAACTTTGATCGAGTGTCCTGTGCCTCAAATTGTTACTTTGGTGAACGCAATAACATCAAAAAATGGAGCTGGAACAAGCCACCAAACTTGAATTCGAAGGCGATTTTTTTCCCCTGATGATTTATTTACACTAAAAAAAAAATTAATGTGGCCCTAATTGAACCAAGTTAACACGCGTAATATTTGCTGATATGATTATTAACCCTTATCCTAGTTCAAGCATGATCGTGGACATCGTTTTTTTTTTTTTTTTTTTTTTCCGGATGGGAAATCATCAAATGACCCCCCCCACTCTGGGTGGAGCGGAAGGGAGTGTCAGACTTGTACTGACTAAAACCCATCCATGTTCCTTCTTTGCCCTTTGTGTTCCAGGGCCACGGTATCTCTTTCGAACAGTCCCGCAGCCCTGGCAGGCATCGGTCCTTGCGGACCCCTACTTATTTGCTGACATCTCTTTGAGGCGCACGTGGAACACGAACGCGCCGTCGACACGGCCTGTCGTCATAAGACGGCCGGACGGCGAGCTGGCCCATAACTCGCCGTCCACACGCCGTCCACACACGTCCGTCGCGCCTACGGTGGCCGGGAGCCACCACGTGACCCCCGACGCCCAGGGCGTCTCCCACCTTTAAACATCTTCACATTGCTAATAATGATTTTCTTACGAGTTTTCTACCCGAAAAGGTTTTTTATCAGATTTAAGTTTAATAGTAAACGATGTTTTACGTGTTGGGTCGAATCAACCATTACAGAACATGTCAGTGACTAAAGAGCGCACTACACCGCGCGCATCAAGCATAATTACGCAGTCAGGAGCACTGAAGCTTGGCCCGAGCCACACGAGCGAGCCTCGTGATCTCTTGATGCAGCTGAATATCAGTATTTTACATGGAGCGACTGCCTATCTGACCTCCACAACCCAGTCAGTACTGGGTGTTACGAAAAAATTAAATAATAACACGAAAAGTATTTATGTCAATTAATTATTATGAAACAATGATTTCCTTTTTTTTCTCGCGCTTTGCCCTCGCAGTTTGAAGGAGGAAGAAGAAGATAAATTGTTGAAATATATATAGTATATAGAGATGTCTTAGAGACCAGAAGCGAAATAGAAAGTTATGTTTTTTACAATTTGTCTTTAATCAACGACTAGCACATAAGTAAATAATAAGTACATCAGAATTACACAACATTATTTTAAGTATATTCGAAACCTGAATATAGTTTGTTCAGAATAAGTAACTGAATCGATTCCAATAATTTTTACACCATGTTATATTTTGTCCTTTGAGGAGCTCGTGGCTAAATAATAACAGCCGCTCGGGTCGACTTTAGGTTAAGCCGTGCTTGCCTAGGTTGGTCTGTGGATGGGTGACCGCCCATTGCATACCGAGTTTCCTCCGTGCCTCGGAAAGCACGTTAAGCCGTTGGTCCCGGCTGTCATTTGTAGATCTTTGACAGTCGTTAGGAGTCAGTGGCCCAAAAAGTCCGACAACCAGTCTTACCAAGGGGTATCGTATTACCCGGTACTAACTGGGTTGTGGAGGTCAGATAGGCAGTCGCTCCATGTAAAATACTGGTATTCAGCTGCATCCGGTTAGACTGGAAGCCGACCCCAATATAGTTGGGAAAAGGCTAAGCAGATGATGTTATATTTTGTCCCAATAATATTTAAAAAAAGTTACAAGTTGGATACCGAACGACATTAAGTACCTATCGCAATAATTTAGGTACCTACTGCCAAATTATTATTATCAATGAGCTCAAGACGACGCTAGAGGCGCGCACGCGGGCGCGCCGCGTGGTGACCACGATTTTGTACGGACAACCAGGTAACAGAACAAGCTTATAACTTTGTCATTTTGCATGAGACAGTTTTGAAATTTTGTACATAGATTCTTTACATAAAAATACTAGACACGTGTTTCAGGTTCCGCATATACTAAAACTAATGTTGTAAAACACGACTCGTACCAAAATTATTACCTCCCCTGGCACCTGTCAGTTGCCTACTGCGAAAAACCAAGAAGCACACCGAGAACCAAAAAGCACAGAGCATTATCCAAAGAGGCCATGTACAACGCGCCATACCTTTTTATACCCTTCCACTCAGACCGGGTAGGTTGGGAAGGGAATTATCTAAGAATACAATATTAGGCCTCTATGCTGGCATTAAAAAAAACTGTAGAAATTGAAACACGTTGAACTTATTATAGATTATAGGCCACAGATAACGGCAACAAATAAAAAAATAAAAAAACGTGAAGAAATAAACGAAAAACACCATGAATGAAAATATACTGCATCCTGAACCTAATAGTAGAGCAATAAAAGCCAGTTCTAGAGGAACTGTATTGAAAAGTTACTTTGGCGTTTGTATGAGGTACCTATGTTTCCCATGAAGTAATTATATCTCCTATTCTACCCTCTCAGATGTGTCATGTCATGCCACATCGAACTTCAGAGAGAGTCTATAAGGTCAACGATTCGCCAGAATTACAGGAGGTCAGTACACCGTAGTTTATGAAAATAAAACCACTACAGTTGTTCACGTGAAGTGACGGTAAACTTGATGTGCGTGCGAGTTCGAGTGCCACGCGCGCGGTGCCCGCATACTGGTCAGGCGCGGGCCACTCTGGAGCTGTCACGTTGCCACATTTAAGTTTTCCGTGTTTAGTATTCCGTGCTAAAACAGCGTAATGAAACTCTTTAATGACGTAAGCAGCTGCTCTTTCCCAACTTTTGTTTTTACTAACAATATGACTATTCTGTCGGTTTCAAATAATGAAATTTTAAACTATCACTTCACGTCACTAACATTATTATCACTAGAAACGGGATATTTACCAAGTTTACTGTTTTCATTGAGTTCCCGATATTAACAGTAAACATGGTAAATATCCCGTTTCTAGTGATAAATCACGAACGAGCGTCAGTTACAAATTGTCAATGTATTGATGCACCGCCCCCCCCTCATGTGGTTAGCACTGAGCTCCACAGGCGCACAGCCGACACTGAGCTAGCTGATAGGAGTTCAGTGAAACGGGTAGCTGGCACGTTACATTCATGACCAGTGCAAATTATACTAATTGCGGACAATACATGCGAGCGCCCCGCGGGACCACGAGTCCAGGCTGCGGGGCCGTGATCCCGGGACAGAAATAATATACGTAACTGTTATTTGATTTACATTTGATCCACGAGTAGTTCGCGGTCACCGAAGCATCGAGCCCATCATGGATCCAGCGCATTTATATTAACCTGACAGCAGCCATTACAATGTAATATATATGGTGTAAACGGACCCTTCACGAAGCCGTCAACCAAGCATTCTGTGCATCAAACTAAGTAACCCTACGCAAAAAATATTGCTGGGAAACGACTAATGTTTTTTTGGGTTGAAAAATCACATTTTACTGTAAAAATCAATGTAACGCACACAAAAATATGCTGATGGATGCATTGAAACGGGTCATGGAGCTATTTAAAGTAAAGTTATAGCCTTCAAAACTAGTATTAAAAAAGTACTTGGGAATAAGTTGGAACTTTGACCTCCAATATAAATAAATAGAAGGTTCCCAGGCTTTTGGTTTCGTTAAGGGTTTTACACCCTTTACAATATAATGTTATAGCAGCAAGGCCGAACGGATGCGAGCCCTTCAACGGACAGTTAATATGCAAATATCGACCGTTAGTACCGTTACCCACCCGACACTCTCGTCAACTTTAACAACTGAAATAAATCACGTTGTTGACTTTCAAGCGAGCGCCAGCCGAGAACCGAGAGCCGAGAGCCGAGATCCTAGAGCCGAGAGCTGACAGCTGAGAGCACACTGAACATAGGTATCGCTTATCATGATAAATATGCTCACCAAGGAGTCACCGAGCGGCTCGATGCGGCCGCACTCCACCGCACCGCATACTTGTGGGACAATCCGATTCCAATCAGTCAATTGTGATGGAGAATTAATTTAGTAAACATATTGAAACACTTCCAATTACGAGCTGAACCAATTAACTGCGGAGCTCTGTCAAACAAACACATAATGCACTTATATAACAGCGCCATTATGTGCGGCGTGTGATCGGCGAGAGCTGTGCCTCTGTGTAACGTGATTAACGCACAACTTAGGCTGATTACAAAGCAGGCGCTAATTAAATAAAACCACAGAGTAACACACAGTGCGGCGTTCACTAATGTAGCGAATGTATTAAGGAGCGTCGTCAAAGGGTTAGCAACTGTTTACCGAGTGATGTGAGGCGCTGTTGTTGGGGGCGCAGAGCCGGGGCGCCTGTGTCTAGCGAGTCGCGGCGAATATTGCGACACCGAGGGCTTTCTGCAGTATAAAAGAGATAGAAAATTAACACTAGTGCTGTATACAGATTAAGCGCAATACCTCAGACACCGCAATTAGAATATTAAATTATATGTCTAAAACAACATCCGTAATTAAATAAATTTAAACCAAACCTAGTCTTTTTTTATAAAATAGTTATCCTTACTAAACGCAAAACGTATGTACATCAACATCGCTGCACACACACTCATGCAATGTTAGCGGCCGACGCGACACGCAAACTCTAGCGCCCGCCAGCTGACCATAGCTGTAGGCATTAGATGTGCTAAAAGTTCAATGAACGAATTTTACGTACCTAAACACTCACAGGCTGATATTATGAATAACTTTTGATACTTAATTAAGTTTACCGTGTAATGATTGATAATTTTAAGTGAAATTATCAACACGAATCTAACACTTTAGGCTTGGTAACGGGGATACATTTAAAACAGCGACTTTCTACCCGAACTACGAAACTAACGAAGGGCGAAGCGCCCGGACTCCGTGCGGCACACGCGGGTAAAAAATGTAGATAGATGCGTAACTTTCGCGATATCAACTACCCCCTGATAAGTCGTGTTTAGGTACAGTTTATTGTTTGTACTACAAAAATATTCAAAGAGCCGCGTGTTTAAAAGATTTGAATCATAATATTTACAGTGATAAGAATACAATCGTATTGATAGGAAGAAGTAGATACTTACAGAACTGGACTATTTACACTTTACACTTAGGTTATTAATTTGCACTATTTCTGCGATCCACTTTCATTAAAGTTTAAAAATGGGCACCGCCTTGTTCTATGCACTTATTTGCACGCTTTCTTTAAATTGTATTTCAATTTTGTAAGCACTGTCTTGACACCGTCGAAGATGGAATGGGTGTTCACCATCAGCACACAACGTTCGCCACACGTACATGTAGCTGCAGTTGAACTGGGGTGCTGCTTCTCTCGAGCTGTCCTCTGGATGTTCGTCGAGAATACGCTCTTGCAGATGAGTAGTCCGCACATTCGTCCCTCTGTCCAAAGCCGTATTAGGAAGGAACGTCCCAGAGTCCCTCAGTCGCTCAGTTACAGTCAGCATCGTCCTAGCGCTCACACTGCAGCCAAAACGGTCATTGAACTCCCGACAAGCTAACGCGACATTATCAAGACAGCGAGCCAGTGTCCTCACCATCTCCTTGTATTGTATGTTGGTATACCGGAAAGCCATCGCGCGCGTAAACAGAAATTTCACGGGAAGAGCAAGAACAACAACCTCACTAGATTACTACCGGCAGATGACTGACTCAATGTACCTAACATGTCGGATAGCGGCGGCGTGTGTCGGCATTTCGAATAACCGTCAAAGAGGTTGCCGACAAATGCTTTATCTCTGTCTGTGTCTTCTAAATTTCTTCAAATTAAATAATTTTATTTTTGTAGGGATACTCTGATGACCAACTAAGTTAGGTCGTGTATTCAAATAAGCCTTACTCTTTGGAGATAAAGTTGGAATTCCTTTAAATTACCTCTTTATTTGATTATTTACATGTGTGTATTATGAGCTATGAGCGAACTGCAAATAATGTCGTGCGTTTTAGTAGCCTTTATTGCTCTGAGTTAAGGTTTCAATTTCCTTGAATTAAGGATTGTATTAATTTGTCATGATACTGTTTTTCTAATTTAAGTTATTTAAAGATTTTTCCGTTAAAATTTAACACCTATTTTTTATGACGGAAATCGATTCAGAAGCCGATTCTGAACCAACTACTTTCAGGAATTGCGTTTATTCTGTTACGCGTTGTATACGATAAGTTAATTTTTATTTGTCCAAAACACACACATGAGTATACACAAACATGGCATGCAAGATGTTCCATCAAATTATTTTCACAGTCATATGACTATACGGAAGGGTGGCTTGCAATAAAGTTCCAATACATACGTGTTCAGGGTGTAAATGGACGAAGCCGTCAACCAAGCATTATGACATTTTTGGGGTGAAAAATCACGTTCTACGGTAGGACTCAAAGTAACGCATTCAAAACATTGTACTGACGGATGCTTTGTACAGTACGGGGGTCATGGGGTCATGGGGTCATGGGGTCATGGGGTCATGGGGTCATGGAGGTATTTAAAGTAAAGTTATAACATCAAAACATGTATATAAAAAAATGTGAAAACGTTGGAATTTTGAATCTCCGTAACTACAAGGGTGTATAGTTCAGAACAAAAGAAATATCGCAATAGCGAAGACAACAAGTGCCTTTCGGCTTCGTGAAGGGTACTGTTCAGTTACAGCCTTTGTAAACATAAACTCACGCCTTTTCTCCATGGCGATGGCAACATCTACAGAACGCCACCTGCAACGGTCCTAACATTTTTCGCCTCTTCCACGTTCAATTTTTTTTTGCTTACGAATAACTATTTTATTTTTTTACTTTATTTATTTAGGTAACCAACAGCGATCCATAAAATTATTTTACAAAATATACGTGTTACAGTTAGTATGGCCAAATGTAGGTTTCCCTGTATAACTGGTATATTTGTATAAATGCGAACGGACTAATGCCAGATATTTCCAATTAAACAAAAAAAAATAGCAATACAATACAAAATTAAATTACATAAGGTTAAATTAAGATTACAATTTTGAAAAATATAAAACAAAAAAAAAGGTGGAATAATAAAAGATATTAGAACAAGAAAAAGAGAAAGATTGGTTGCTTGTCATTTATCGCCGTTTATAGTTTCAAGTATACGTTTTTTGAATGTCGGTTTATTACAGTTAAATAAATACACTTCAGAGAATTCCGAGTTATAAATTTGAGCAATACGAGTCAGTTCACAGTTCCTGGCATTGTTAGTGGAGTGCCTAGGAACGCGTAACATTAAGTGATCAACTAGAAATTCGACGATTTATGTGGCGTACCTAATAGTAGTGTGACCTATGTGCATCACTTTTTTTTTTTTTTCCGGATGGGAAATCATCAAATGACCCCCCCCCCTCCCCCCCCCGCTCTGGGCGGAGCGGAAGGGAGTGTTAGACTTGTACTGACTAAAACCCATCCATGTTCCTTCTTTGCCCTTTGTGTTCCAGGGCCACGGTATCTCTTTCGAACAGTCCCGCAGCCCACCTATGTGCATCCTTTAAATGTCAATTTCGTCTGTTTATTTATTCATTGTTCTAAAAGGAAAAACAAAAGTTGCTCGCGTCGAAATGTTTTTTTTAACTTTCTTCTCCACTCCTCTATGAACTCAATAAAAAGTCCCGTGAACATCCGACCACTACAAACTACAAACTTCGTTCCACCTCTTTGTCTAATTGCACTCGTTTCCCTACTACAACTTACTTCTTTTCTTTAAAAATTCAACCCGTTGTTTTTTTTCGTCATCACCACAGCTAACGGCGGGTTGTACCAATTAGCCTCTTGCAAAATGAATCAAAAGTCCTTTGGTCTATATTTTACAGATTTTAACCATAAGATTATGGCAACCAACAAAGACAAAGGCATTAGACGTGGAAGGATATGGTACCGCCGTACAAGGCTGCTAGGTAAACCCACTAATTAATGATCTGATATAATCGTTCATCATCATCTGCCTGCCTTTTCCCAACTTTGTTAGAGTCGGCTTCCAGTCTAACCGAATGCAGCTGAATACCAGTATTTTACATGGAGCGACTGCCTATCTGACCTCCACAACCCAGTTAGTACTAGAGTACAATACCCCTTTGTTGAGACTAGTTGTCAGACTTTTCGGGCCACTGACTACCTGTAACGACTGTCAAAGATGTACAAATGACAGCCGGGACCAACGGTTTAACGTGCTTTCTGAGGCACGGAGGAAACTCGGTATGTAATGGGTGGTCACCCATCCACAGACCAACCTAGGCAAGCACGGCTTAACCTAAAGATCGATCCGAGCGGCTGTTATTATTTAGCCACGAGCTCCTCCTATTTATAATGCTTATTTGAACAATTTAATAAAATAGATAATTATTATTTACTTTGAATGTTGTAAGCAAAAATGCCCCAACAGACAAAATTTTGACTAAAGCAATAATTTATTTTTTTAGACTTTATTCATATAATTATATCCCGACGGCGGCAAAGCCAAAGTTATTGGTAGATACATTTCAAACTCTTGTCGGTCTTGACACACTTGTCACTCCAATAGTTGACCGCGGGTCCGCGGCAGTACCTTACCTTCACAAGTGATACGATAGCCATCCAGTACGAACACACGCGCGTCCGCACAAGTCACACCCGTGTGTACGGGCGCGCGGGCGATCTCACTTAGTATCGTGCAGTGATGGTAGTCAGTGTTCGGAAAACCTTCATAATTGCTCATCGAATCGTACGATTCCGCGATCGTCTTTAAATAGCTGGCCTAAGGAGGGATGAAGACCCGGCAGGCGGCAACTTACTAATTCAATTAAATAATCAAACAGTGAGTAACTTCCACGGCAACAGGACGGAATCAATTAGATTATTTCTATTTCAAAATATTAACTGCATTTTATTATCCACCGGTAAGGCCGTAGTAACGAGTTACAGGTGAAAGTTGTTCGTGACCAATTCATTTAATTTGTATAAATATAGAACCTTTTTGATTCGCAAAACAGAGAATATTCGAAGGAGTTCAATAATGCCGCAACGATAACAGCTACTCCATTGCTGTAATCAGCCTCAGAGATCAGCAGTCGGTAGTCGATCAGCGTAAGCGATGAGAGCTTAGCTTTAACAGTCAATATATTATTTAGCTGTGAGCGAGTTCGACTAAGTGGTGAAGTGAAGCGATTTATAAGAGTGAGGGCAGGCGGCGCCCCACGACCGCGCGGCGCCCCTCTCGCGCCCTGAGGTCTACCGGAGAAGGTTCGCTGCTGCGTGTGAGGCCGGCTGCATCTATCAGGACTTGAATGGGGTCATACAGTGACTGCAGCAGTGGTTGACGAGATGATCGCAGCTGTTACATGTGCGTATGGTGGCGGCGGCTATACGCATACGGAGGCCCTTTTTTTTTCCGGATGGGAAATCGTCATATGAGCCCCCCCACTCTGGGCGGAGCGGAAGGGAGTGTCAGACTTGTACTGACTAAAACCCATCCATGTTCCTTCTTTGCCGTTTGTGTTCCAGGGCCACGGTATCTCTTTCGAACAGTCCCGCAGCCCTGGCAGGCATCGGCCCTTGCGGACCCCTACTTATTTGCTGACATCTCTTTGAGGCGCACGTGGAACACGAACACGCCGTCGACACGGCCTGTCGTCATAAGACGGCCGGACGGCGAGCTGGCCCATAACTCGCCGTCCACAGGCCCGCGCCTACGGTGGCCGGGAGCCACCACGTGACCCCCAATGCCCAGGGCGTCTTCCGCGGCGACTGGGACGTGAGGTTCTTTCCCTCTCACGTCCCGCCACCTCCTTCACTAGCATGACTGCTTCGCAGAAGGAGGTGACGGCTTCCCATTCCCTCTCGCTCCGGACCGTGGCTTGAACCAAGGCCGGACGCGAGAGATCGCCGCCGCCAATCGCCGCTACGAGGACACGGCGGTGCTCCACCCAAGCGGGGCAGACCTCCACGGTGTGCTCCACCGTGTCCTCCGGACGATCCTAGCAGTGGAAACACCCGGGCGTTTCCTCCCGCCCGATTCGGTGCAGGAACCTCCCGAAACAACCGTGTCCGGTGAGGACCTGCGTCAGGCGGTAGGTGAGGGCGCCGTGGCGCCACTGTAGCCACTCCTCAAAGAAGGGACTTATCGCCACTATGGTGGCGTGCCCTATACGGAGGCCTTAAAGGCACAAAACAATAAGTTAATTCGAATTATTTTTTCGATCAAAAGTCCATTAACGTATTATTTAATTGCATCCCATATTATATATGAATCGAGTACAGTCCCGGGAGCGAATTTACAAAGGCTATACCATTAGAGTCAAAGTGCAAACTGAACTGGCTTAGCTTTTGTTTGACAAAAACTTGACGAAACCCTAATCTATTCTAGTACAGAAATTGACCGAAATCGCGTAGACTTTGTTAGAAAAATTCATTCTAACATTGCAGCACAAATGCTACCGATACCGATATTTAGGTTAACTTCAATAATAATCGTTAACTTCAATAATAGGTGGATAGTTTCATGGAAATTGTTATTATTTTAATATTACAATAATTAAATTACTCGTTTCTGTTCTGTATTTGATTGACAAAAAAAAAGAAAAACGAATTAACAAACAACTTTTATTAGGTAAGAAACAGGTACACACTACACACTTGTTACGAGTACAAATAATAATAAAACTATTTTTTTTTCTTGCGTACCTACCTCTAATGTAAAATACAAAACGCAGATAATTATTTTTATCAAATTTACGATTAGCTTATTATTTTTACAATTTAAACGTAGTAACAGTCAGTCTTATTTAAGTATTACACATAACATAACAACAAAACACAAGATAAGAAACATACTATACTCGTAAGTAAAGGCATTGCTTATGGTGGAAATAGAGTTACACAAGTAGACTTTTATCAAATTTATGGGTACGTATTTGAATATCGAATTTTAAAGTCAATAATGATCATTATAACATCAAACGTATGGCTAGTAAAGTTAGGCTAATGTTATCGGAAGACAGAGAACCATGGCGCAGATATTATACCTAATCCTAAATAATGTTTAAGTTACGTTAATGTTTTTTAGCACTTGCTTGATTTTGTTCTATATTAATATGATCATAACAGAAGTGAATGAACGAACAAGTCGGCGCCAACCAATCGCGTTCGCGATAAACAAATATGGCGGTGAGCCTCTACTCGACTAGGTTTTCTTCGTACGTAATGTTTGAAAATATCTCGACAAAAGCTTATCTATTTGAGTGAATATGTATGGACAGTACTAGGTTTTGTCCGTGCATTTTCTTTGAAAATATCAAGGCAAAAAGCATTTCGATTTGAGTCAATTTTTTTATTGAGATAGATTAGGTATTGTCGAGTAATATGCATGCACGGCTCTCCAGCTGATCAGCAATCGCATTGCTGTCACACATTCAGAGCATGGATTGAAACGACCGATAAAATCCGTTACTCGAGTTTCCACCACAACTTAAGCTTGCTCATTGCATCAAATTCCTTATCAACATCAACTGGACGGACCAACTTAATGCCTATGCCTATGGCATTAAGTCCGCCTCGGTACTTTTGTGCTTGAAGTGTTAAATAAATTAACTGGTACGTGACCCGCTGGCATCTTCTTTAGCCTTCCGTGTGCATATTTATAGGCATGTTTAGAATTCAAAGCTTAAAAGCAATACTCTTTTTCATTAAAATCACCGTTCTAACCTACCTAACCCATCTGGTCGAGGTGCCTTAGCTTAGTCACTGCGACCATCTCGACTGTCACAGCGTTGCTCATGGTTCTATCTAACCTACCTAACCCATCTGGTCGAGGTGCCTTAGCTTAGTCACTGCGACCATCTCGACTGTCACAGCGTTGCTCATGGTTCTATCTAACCTACCTAACCCATCTGGTCGAGGTGCCTTAGCTTAGTCACTGCGACCATCTCGACTGTCACAGCGTTGCTCATGGTTCTATCTAACCTACCTAACCCATCTGGTCGAGGTGCCTTAGCTTAGTCACTGCGACCATCTCGACTGTCACAGCGTTGCTCATGGTTCTATCTAACCTACCTAACCCATCTGGTCGAGGTGCCTTAGCTTAGTCACTGCGACCATCTCGACTGGCACAGCGTTGCTCATGGTTCTATCTAACCTACCTAACCCATCTGGTCGAGGTGCCTTAGCTTAGTCACTGCGACCATCTCGACTGTCACATGGTTGCTCATGGTTCTATCTAACCTACCTAACCCATCTGGTCGAGGTGCCTTAGCTTAGTCACTGCGACCATCTCGACTGTCACAGCGTTGCTCATGGTTCTATCTAACCTACCTAACCCATCTGGTCGAGGTGCCTTAGCTTAGTCACTGCGACCATCTCGACTGTCACATGGTTGCTCATGGTTCTATCTAACCTACCTAACCCATCTGGTCGAGGTGCCTTAGCTTAGTCACTGCGACCATCTCGACTGTCACAGCGTTGCTCATGGTTCTATCTAACCTACCTAACCCATCTGGTCGAGGTGCCTTAGCTTAGTCACTGCGACCATCTCGACTGTCACATGGTTGCTCATGGTTCTATCTAACCTACCTAACCCATCTGGTCGAGGTGCCTTAGCTTA
The DNA here is from genome assembly GCA_963576755.1 of Noctua janthina. NCBI lineage: Eukaryota > Metazoa > Arthropoda > Insecta > Lepidoptera > Noctuidae > Noctua > Noctua janthina. The sequence goes on along the minus strand of OY755053.1, from coordinate 20,739,614 downwards.
GTCACTGCGACCATCTCGACTGTCACAGCGTTGCTCATGGTTCTATCTAACCTACCTAACCCATCTGGTCGAGGTGCCTTAGCTTAGTCACTGCGACCATCTCGACTGTCACATGGTTGCTCATGGTTCTATCTAACCTACCTAACCCATCTGGTCGAGGTGCCTTAGCTTAGTCACTGCGACCATCTCGACTGTCACAGCGTTGCTCATGGTTCTATCTAACCTACCTAACCCATCTGGTCGAGGTGCCTTAGCTTAGTCACTGCGACCATCTCGACTGTCACAGCGTTGCTCATGGTTCTATCTAACCTACCTAACCCATCTGGTCGAGGTGCCTTAGCATAGTCACTGCGACCATCTCGACTGTCACATGGTTGCTCATGGTTCTATCTGACCTACCTAACCCATCTGGTCGAGGTGCCTTAGCTTAGTCACTGCGACCATCTCGACTGTCACAGCGTTGCTCATGGTTCTATCTAACCTACCTAACCCATCTGGTCGAGGTGCCTTAGCTTAGTCACTGCGACCATCTCGACTGTCACAGCGTTGCTCATGGTTCTATCTAACCTACCTAACCCATCTGGTCGAGGTGCCTTAGCTTAGTCACTGCGACCATCTCGACTGTCACAGCGTTGCTCATGGTTCTATCTAACCTACCTAACCCATCTGGTCGAGGTGCCTTAGCTTAGTCACTGCGACCATCTCGACTGTCACAGCGTTGCTCATGGTTCTATCTAACCTACCTAACCCATCTGGTCGAGGTGCCTTAGCTTAGTCACTGCGACCATCTCGACTGTCACAGCGTTGCTCATGGTTCTATCTAACCTACCTAACCCATCTGGTCGCTCAGGTTAGTATTACAGTATGTCATTATCAGTCGCCAGATATTAAGAAATAGTCATTTTTGTATTCCCAAAACCAACATTCAGCAACCGTCATTGGTAAAACCTAGCATGTCCGAAACTCTTATGGTAAAAGCCCGAAAAATCATTTATTTTTATAAAATCCTTACATTTTTTTCACCCACTCATGTTGGTAAATCCTAAAATCTAAGGTTGACCAATATTCAGGCTTTTACAGTAACATATCCATACGTTGAATAAAGTGTTAAAAGCAAATAAATATTTGCGCTAGACAGGTACAGAGCTTGACTTCTGCTAGGTGTCTGTTAGGCTTATCTTTATTGAATAAAATTATTTTGTGTATTTTTATCTGTGGGCCTCAGTTGCCTGACAACAAAATGATTGATTTATTATCTTTCCCTCTAGCTGGAAGGCTGATGTTCTGTAGTGTCGTAACATATTTACAGTATACATTTGACTCAAACACTGTTTTAAGCTTTCGCGGTTTAAAACTAAACAATAATATCGGCAGCTCCAAATAATCAACAATCACGGAAGATATCCCGTAAGTGACAGTATAAGTCTTTCGTTTGACTCATAAGGAAGTAGCTTCATTGATCTACTTCTCTGCTGCGCACCTTTTGCAACCTGTCGGCTGTCACAGTCCTGGGCTGCCTGGCACGCCTGGATTACGGTTATTCTATGGTAATAGCGAGCTTAGGGCGTAACTGTCTATTTTATTGAACAGGTAAATAGACTATTAACGCTTGGAATTGGGGCTCAGTCCAATAAAGTGCGATAGATTTGTCCCCTTCTCAATCAATTGGACGTAATACTGAGTTGTGGACGTAGGTAACAGACACCGCCCGCGCCCCGCGCCCCGCGCCCCGCGCCTCCTCTCTCTCTCTCTGCTCCCCTGGGAGGTTCCTTCGGACGCTGGAAGCATGACGGGTATATTTTCTATATTTCTGGATCAATGTAATTTAGATCAAGCGCATTAAATAAGTCTCTTTTGCCAACATTATCGACGTGATATTATTCTTTCTAATGGTACGACACATTAGTTATTCTAGAGATGAGCCGACTGTAACAATGGCCAACGAGCCGACTGGTCAACTAGTCGGTCAAGCTGATCATTGTTTCCGAGAGCTATTATTGTGGCCTTCAACGAAACATCAACAGAATCATCGCCGGCTCGCTATCAGCATGATGGGTGCCCGGCTCATTATCACCGCACCACTCACTCGCACACTCGGTGTTTCCCCAACGCTGGATCGGACGCAGCGGGCCAGTGGCTTGGCCATCAAAAAGCCTGGACCTAATTCAGGTAAACTTTCACTTGTGGTCTGAGCTCAAGCGCCTGGTGTATCGTGAGGAACATGAAACTCATAGCATAAGCATAATCAGCCTATTGATGTTCCCACTGCTGGGACGCAGGCCTCTTCTCTATGAGAGGGAATGGGCTATAACCCACCACGCGGGCGCAGTGCGGGTTGGTAGATGTCACATGTCTTCGAATTTTTGGTTCTAGGACATGCCGATTTCCTCACGATGTTTTCCTTCACCGTTTTGAGAGCAGTGGTGATAAAATAACTTACACAAAGTAATGCGCCTGGCTGGGTTCGAACCCACGACTTACTGCTCGTAAGTCGGGGTCTCCACCACTAGGCCACCGCTGCTCTCATCACATCACATGAAACTCGCGACGCGTTAATAACTGCGATAGTGGACACTTTCGATATCGTAAAAAGTGACAGAAACACCTTATTAAAATTTAAAGATCAATAAAATAAAAAACAAAATTAAAACGTGCTCGATTGTGTATTCAACGCAGTGGCTTGCACTTCGAACAATTACTCCGTTACCGGGAAGTGTAAGTACCTACTCGTTCTTTTGTAAATAGTGAATATTTACAAGCAGTTTAGTTAATTAAAATAACTGTAATAAGTTGATTCAAATTTTAGAAATACGCCTCAAATACTTTGATAGGTATTTAATTTTAAAAAAAAAAAATTTCTTAGATAATAAACTTGTTTTTATTTAATTTGTTGTTCAGTAAATTGCAACTAAAAAAGTATTTTTGACGGTCCTAAACCCGTAAAAGTATGAAGGAAAAATCTGAACAACTTGTTGAATAAAGCTTATTATTATTGTGTTTCATTAACTCATAAGTTATCAGCTGATTGAAAAGCACGTTGGTCAACGGCCGCGCGGCCGTTCGGCGCCCGGCTTGCGTCGAGCGTACGTATCGGAAAGTATTACTATAGGTTCGTGGTCGCTTTCGAGTATTGTTTATCACTATGGTAAATCTGCCATTGTATGTTTCTAATATTTTATTTGTTTATAAAACGATTGTATTACCGAGACAAAACCATTTCGCTGCGGGAAAACAACCATTAAAATTTCTCGGTGTATACAATCAATTCAATATTTACAAATATCATTTATAGTCCCCGCCACGAGAAGCTAGATTTTTTGTAAATAAATAACTTCTACCAAGTTACGTAGCGACAAATCAACCAACAACTCAATAATCTTTTACAAAATGAAGTCACAATAAAGCAATTAAATTAGTAAAACACTTTTGTCCCACGTCAGCCGCTATACTGGCCCTAGAAATGATATTTTTGAGCTTTTAGCTCTATAAGGCGTGGTTTTCTTGCCATAACCTGCTATTCACCATAGAGTTGCTGTAAAATTCACCACTATAACGACCTACGTGCCACTATAGAATTATATTTATCTGCTGTAGATATAGAGTGTCAAAGGCAGTAATAAGTGCTATTTAACAGCTTAGACATTTAGAAATATGCAATATACAACGTAAAGCGCTTTAAAGGTAGTTTATAACACCATTTAATCACTTTTAACTGTTGTAGCCCTCTAAAGGACCTAGCGGTATTTTAAAAGGTATTTATAACTCTGCTTTATATTAAATACTCGTACAATAACTCTATAACACGACTTAGTATATTCATTGCTATTATATGTACTGTTGTACGGCTATTGTACCACATGCCTTTTAAAGAACTCTTAAATACGCGACCAAACAACTTAAGTATTATAGTAAACACCTTGAACAGCTATTACAGAACAATCAGGTTGTAAAGAAGTCATTTAAGCAGCTTGTGTGCTAGTTGGGTTGGCTGCGTTCCGGAGACCTCTTCGGAGAAACCGAAGGTTTTGTCTGTGCAATTAGGGATTAAGTTACAATGAATAACTACCGGAGATTTATTGTGAAAGACGGCACGGTTGACATATGTCGGGCATGCCACCGTCCGGGGGGAATCAATCCGTCACAATATCTTCGGGTGTTCTCGTCTAGTTATAGGAGAGTACTTGCATAGACACAACCTTGTAGTCAGGGTTAACCATCAGCAACTTGCTCTGCTCATCTAAAATATAGCCTTGTGGAATCAATCAAAATCAAAGCATTTATTTCACGGCGTCGGGTCGACGTTGAAGTACCTAGGACTCGTCCTCGACAGCCGGTGGAACTTCGTGGAGCACTTCCGACGTTTGGCTCCCAAACTGGAACGGACAGGGGCTGCCTTCAAGCGGCTCTTGCCCAACCTGAGGCCTCCTGCCGGAGGCTATACGCGGGGTCGTGCGGTCCATGGCCCTTTACGGGGCCCCGGTGTAGGCGCGTTCTTTGAGGCGGCAAGCCGCCCACTACCTGAACACGCCCCAAAAGGTGATAGCCATAAGGCTAATCCGGGGGTACCGCACGATCTCCGGCGAGGCGGCTAGCCTCTTTGCCGGATTGCCGCCATGGGATCTGGAGGCGATAGTCCTCGCGCACCTGCATGAATGGCGCGCGGAGGTACTACGTCGGGGGGAAACTCCGCTGCCGCGGCAAATTGCCGCTCAGCGGACAGACCTCCGGCGTGATCTCATGGCGACATGGAGAGAGCGACTGTTGCAACCCCGTGCAGGGCACGCTACCATAGTGGCGATAAGTCCCCTCTTTGAGGAGTGGCTAGAGAGGCGCCACGGCGCCCTCACCTACCGCCTGACGCAGATCCTCACCGGACACGGTTGTTTCGGGAGGTTCCTGCACTGAATCGGTCGGGAGGAAACGCCCGGGTGTTTCCACTGCAAGAATCGTCCGGAGGACACGGTGGAGTACACCGTAGAGGTCTGCCCCGCTTGGGCGGAGCACCGCCGTGTCCTTGTAGCGGCGATTGGCGGCGGCGATCTCTCGCGTCCGGCCCTGGTTCAAGCCATGGTCCGGAGCGAGAGGGAATGGGAAGCCGTCACCACCTTCTGTGAAGCAGTCATGCTAGTGAAGGAGGTGGCGGGACGTGAGAGGGAAAGAACCTCACGTCCCAGCCGCCGCGGGAGACGCCCTGGGCGTCGGGGGTCATGTGGTGGCTCCCGGCCACCGTAGGCGCGGGCCTGTGGACGGCGAGTTATGGGCTAGCTCGCCGTCCGGCCGTCTTATGACGACAGGCCGTGTCGACGGCGCGTTCGTGTTCCACGCGCGCCTCAAAGAGATGTCAGCAACCGAGTAGGGGTCCGCATGGGCCGATGCCTGCCAGAGCTGCGGGACTGTTCGAAAGAGACACCGTGGCCCTGGAACACAAAGGGCAAAGAAGGAATGGATGGGTTTTAGTCAGTACAAGTCTGACACTCCCTTCCGCTCCGCCCAGAGTGGGGGGGGTCATTTGATGATTTCCCATCCAAAAAAAAAAACATTTCTTTCAAGTAGGCCAGTTACAGGCACTTTTGAATTGTCGAAACAAAGACAACAATGAAATGTAGCTACAGTCCCAGTCACAAGGCACAAAAACTGTGAAAGTACTGTAGTTGGCCATTCCCTAACGTAGATCTCTATGGAGAAGAACGGGCAAGAAACTCCACGGACACTCTTTTAAATCAGAATACTTTAACAAAACCTTGGTTACATCATTCATGTTTAGATGGTACATTATGTGAGAACAATGTAGCAAGATATGTACGTTAAAAGTGTCCATAGTAAACACAATTCAAAAATAAAATAATTAATTCAAATAAGCCGTGGCAAATAAGAGATGACCAGTCACAACTGACAGCGCCCATTCACGAACATGGCGCATATATCAGCACCATTCAACTCAACCATTTTGAAGGGAACTAAATGATCCGACACAGGTGCCACTATCAGCGAGACATTTGAGTGAGCATGACATACTCCTAACCGCCAGGGCACATTCAAGTCAAGAAAAGACGCATGTTTCCAGCGAATGACAGCTTTCAAGTACATAGTACTCACACAATATAGGCTATGCGGCTTCATAATACTAAAGAGATTGAACTTATACAATGCAAAGATAGTTATGCAATCTTCAGCAGCTCCAACAATACTATTTAATGCTATCAATTTATGCGCCCCTGTTCTTGTGGAGCAAGACCGGCTTAAAATGAGCCAAGCATTTTTATCAGTGATATAAACGTCCAACTTGTAATATGCTTTCTTACATAGTGTGCGGTTTAATGCATGTTTTAAATTTCGTTTCATTCAGTTCAAGAATGCTTTGTGGAATTTTATTATAGCATCTCAAACAGTACCCCATGAAAGATGAGTCTACTTTAGCGAGTCTGAAACCCGGCTGAAATAATTGGTCTCTATTTCTAGTACTGTAATTGTGTCTGTCACTTCTTTTATTAAAAAGATGTAGATTTTTTCTTACATACATTATGTTTTCGTAGATGTATTGAAAATGTACCGTCATGATGTTAATTTCCTTCAACAGTTCCCTTAGAGAATCGCGCCTACGAAGATTATATATATAATATATGGCTCTGATGGCTCTTTTTTGCAGAATAAATATAGACTCAATGTCTGCAGCGCGTCCCCATAACAAAATGCCATGAGACATAATACTATGAAAATAACTAAAATAGACCAGTCTAGCGGTATCTACACCAGTATATTGACGGATTTTTCTTCTAGCATATGCTGCTGAACTTAGCCGCCCCGCAAGAGATGTTAAATGAGAACCCCATTGTAGCCTTGAATCAAGTGTAATCCCCAGGAAAACCGTTTTATCTACAAATTCAAGTTTCTCTTTATTCAATACTATATTACAATTGCTACTTTTAACATTCGGTAAAGCAAATCTTATGTATTTCGTTTTTTTTTCATTTAATACTAAATTGTTTGCTGTGAACCAATTATGGACCTGAAGTAGGGCATTATTCACGTCATCTAGATTTTGGGCCCGTCTATTTATCTTAAAAGTTAGGGAAGTGTCATCAGCGAATAACACCATATTTTGAGGTTGGTTTTTCAATAAATAGGGGAGATCATTTATATATACTAGAAAGAGGAAAGGACCCAATATTGAGCCTTGCGGAACCCCCATTTTTACTTTTAAACCCGGTGAATTAACACCATTTATTTGCACATTTTGTTGTCTATCACTCAAATATGATTTTTCCAAACTAAGTGCAAGTTTCCCTAGTTCGTAATGCTTTTTTTTTTTTTTTTTTTTCCGGATGGGAAATAATCAAATGACCACTCTGGGCGGAGCGGAAGGGAGTGTCAGACTTGTACTGACTAAAACCCATCCATGTTCCTTCTTTGCCCTTTGTGTTCCAGGGCCACGGTATCTCTTTCGAACAGTCCCGCAGCCCTGGCAGGCATCGGCCCTTGCGGACCCCTACTTATTTGCTGACATCTCTTTGAGGCGCACGTGGAACACGAACGTGCCGTCGACACAGCCTGTCGTCATAAGACGGCTGGACGGCGAGCTAGCCCATAACTCGCCGTCCACAGGCCCGCGCCTACGGTGGCCGGGAGCCACCACGTGACCCCCGACGCCCAGGGCGTCTCCTGCGGCGGCTGGGACGTGAGGTTCTTTCCCTCTCACGTCCCGCCACCTCCTTCACTAGCATGACTGCTTCGCAGAAGGAGGTGACGGCTTCCCATTCCCTCTCGCTCCGGACCATGGCTTGAACCAAGGTAGTTCGTAATGCTCAAGTTTCAAAAGTCGTCGTCGTCGTTTCAAGTGTCGTGATTTACGCAATCAAATGCTTTGGAGAGGTTACAAAATATTCCAATGGCGTCTTGGGACTCTTCCCACGCAGTAAATATGTGCTTTAATAAGTTGACACCGGCGTCAGTTGTACAACGTCCCGTGGTGAAACCATAATGTTGATCGTATAAGATTCTGTTGGTGTTGAAATGATTGAGCATTTGATTCAGCATTACCTTTTCAAACACCTTGCTAAAAACTGGCAACACGGATACAGGTCTATAATTATTTGTATCTTTACTATCTCCGGATTTGAACAGAGGTATGACTTTACTGTATTTCATTAAATCCGGGGAAACTCCTTGGTCTCCACACAGATTAAAAATTAAAGCTAAGAATGGTGCTATAGTCTCAACTATGGATGTACAAACTTTGATAGACATTCCCCAAAGATCTTCGGTCAGTTTGACTTTTATTTGCCGGAAAGCTTTAATAACTATCATAGGGTTTATGTGTTTAAATTTAAATTAAGCCGGGCAGTCAGACACATTCGCCTTTAATAAACCAATTGAGACTTCAGGAGAGGAATTAAGAGCCTTCGTAGTTTTTAACGGTATATCGGTAAAGAAATTTACAAACTCATGAGCTACTTTCTGATTAGAGCTTTTAGGACCACATGCTGTATCTAATGTGTACCTATTATTACGTATTTTCTTCCTGTTAGTCTCGTTATTTATGACTTTCCAAACTGTCTTAATTTTTTTTTCTGCTGTTTTGATCTTGTTGTTAATGTGCAAGGCTTTGGCAACCTTGCATGTATTTCTGAAATTTTTGAATACTTAGCAACATACTTATTAAAAGTTTCAGAGTTTATATAAGGCTTAAGGCCATAAAGCTCAAATAGTCTTTCCCTATTTTTTTCTGATACCTCTAGTTGCCCAATCACTAAATATAAATTTAGGGCAAATACATTTTGTCTTCTTTTCAAAAGTTTTGTTGAACTCAGTGTGAAGTATTGAAAAAAAATTATCATACAATTGATTTATATTAATATATCGTCCATATGATGGCTCATAACACTTAACTTGTTCTGAAGGGAAATATGATACCTATTTAAATTATTAGTAGTAATAGGTCTAAATTGAATCAGAACTTTTTGCAATGGTATGTTACACCTAAAAGTAACAGTTTGTCCGCTATGGTCAGACGGCAAACAATTTACTATGGCTTTATCTAAGTAATCACAATTGCAGCAAACATTATCTAACCGACTGCTATTAGAATTTTCTTCTAAAATATTGGTATTGAAATGACCACAAATAATTAAAGGTCTGCAAGTTTTGCCAGGACATCTTCCATTATTGATTCAAATAAGGAAAACTTTTGATAGTTTGGGGGTCTGTACACACACACAATTACTACGTCGACATGTGAAATGTGAGCTCAGCGATCATTGTGCCACTACTCTTTTCAGCCAATGGCTTAATTGCCAAGAGCCGCGACCAATACCTGAGGAGGCTCTCGTTAGACAGCTGGCTTGACTCAGAAAGCGTTGCGCTCCTGGACAAGGCTCGTATTGTTGAGAGGTTCCTCTCTTAGGAGCCCCGACCGCCGCCGGTAGCTAAATAAAGGAGATCATAATGGCAAAAAAATATAATACATATATGTACATTTACGAGTAGTTCAAACTAAAAGTATTTCTATTAACACTGAAAGTAACTTACTTAATTTTGAGTTACGTAAGCGACGTTATAGTATTAGCTTCTTAATGAAATTAGTGTAGGTATACCTGACGTTGACTGCTCAACGGCGGCACTCGGGCGGCACTCGGGCGGCACTCGGGCGGCACTCGGGCGGCACTCAGGCGGCACTCGGGTAGATCGCATAGGGCGCCGCGCGTCGGGCGGTATGTCGGTGGTAAACAAGCGGCGGTCGCAGCTGCCCTCACTGATTTACGCGTTTAATTATGCAGCGTAATGATGTTTCGTTCAATTGCTGGCTCTACTCAGCTCTAAAACTAACAGTAAAATAGCATTTACGTCCAGCAGAGAGACTCGCAGAATCGCTGAGCCTTTGCAAATAAACGCGCACAACTTAGAACATTATTTAAAGAAGCAGACAAGAGTAACAACAATAAAACAATTGCTTACCTTATTGTTTTTGTTATTCGAAAGTTAGAACAGACAAGTTGTGGCAACATTAGCAAACCTTTTATTTTGGAAGTTGTTCGAGTGTTTTCAGTATTGTTTTTAAAGAAATTGCTGTAATTACTGATCACGTTAAGGTATAAGCCATCAGACACACGATTGATCAGCTAATAATTACTTATGTAGACAGAGTGAATATCTACGTTCCTTATTATATAAGAATAAGAATAATAAGAATAAGAATAATTTATTTAAAAAGTATTAAATTTATTAATTAAAAAACAAAAAGTGTACATTTAAGCGCAGTAGTATTATTTCTCATACTAATTATAAGTACTTATAAGTAAACTATAACTAAAATGTATTCTACAGTCGCAAGTATTCAATAGTTCAATTTAGATGTCAGCGACCTGCCCGATCTAGGTTTATTTAAACCTGTGTTTCAGGCCATCACTTTACCTAGCACAATTCAATAAAGACAATAAAATTATAAAATTAAATTAATCTATTAACAATTATAACTATGCATCAAGTTGGTATAAAAGAAAAACACTAAAACTAGCTTAAGTAAATATGTACAAATAGATACGATAACATAATCAAACCACAACTTCTAGAAGTTTTTCTGTGTCTGTGTAATTAAGTACCGCTAAATAATCTGACATTACCAAACTACATTTTTTATAACTTAAACTGTAGAAGTTTAGTATCTTGTTGAGTCTATTGTAAAGAAAAGGTCCTAAAAACACATAAAATCGATTTGCAAACGCATGTCTAGTTTGAGGTTTTGTGCAAACTAGGTCCTTCCTTCTCCTATCGGAAGGAACTGGGTGATAGGGAAGTGTAGAGTGCTGGTGCAGTATTATGTGAAGAATAAATAATTGCCGTACTGTAAGTACATTACATGTTTTGTAGAGCTGGTGTGTAGGGAATCTAAAAGGACGGAAGGTAGCAACTTTTAGAATTTCTCTTTGAGCACGTTCTAGAGGGAGAAGAATTGAATTTCCCGCGCCACCCCAGGATATACAATATGTTAGAATAGATTGACACAACGCTAAATAAATCTGTTTTATCAAATTATAGTTAGCTACATTACGTAAATTCTTAAAAACATATATTAATTTTCGCACTCTAGTACACAGTAACTCGATATGTTTACGGAAATTTAGATTGGAGTCAATAGTGACACCTAGATATTTCAAGTGGTCAGCTTTATCTAAAGTAGGGCAAGAACATACAGTGTCAGCGAACGTGCTACAGTTATGCGCGTAAATGTTTAGATTAGTAAGCGGTGTGTTAGTATTTCTCATTGTAAATAAAATGTATTTTGTTTTTTCAGCATTTAATTTAAGTAGATTATTCTGGAGCCAATTAGACACAAAGTTGAAGCCATTCTGAGCATGTTCATAGGCCTCAGCTCTAGTTTTAGCTGCAAACAACAAAGCAGTATCATCTGCATAAGACATAATAACACCATTTTGGAGTGGCAGGCAGCAAAGGTCATTAATATAGATCAAAAATAATGTAGGGCCTAGAATACTGCCTTGTGGAATTCCGAAACAAGTATTAGAAAGGTCAGAACTTGTATGCGAGCCAATTTTTACAGTTTGCTGTCGATCCCTTAGATAATCTGACAATAGTAGAAGCTGTGCTCCTCTTACTCCAAGTGTTTCAAGCTTTTGCAAAAGAGTAGTGCAAGAAATAGTGTCGAAGGCCTTGGCAAGGTCTAGAAAGATCCCAACTGTATGCATTCCACTATCCAGATTTGTAGCAATGTAGTTGGTCAATTTGTTTACTGCTTGGCTTGTTGATTTTTTAGGCCTAAACCCAATCTGATTGTCAGAAAGTAGTTTATTATCTTCCAGATATTTTATCAATCTACTGTTAATGATTTTTTCTATAATTTTTGAAAGGCCCGTTAGCACTGAAATGGGTCTGTAGTTATTCACACTCATTTTGTCTCCAGACTTGAAAATTGGTGTGACGACAGACTTTTTTAGCAATTAAAAATATCCCTTTAGATAAACATAGCTGAAAAATGTGGGTCAGCGGAGGGGCCAGAAGGTATTTAAATCTTTTAAGTATATTATTGGGTATATCATCCCACCCAGTTGCGCAGACATCCTTTAACCCGTTTATTATTCTAATTACTTCGTTGACGTCAGTATCTAGTAAAACAAAAGAATTTAATGTGGAAGATGTCCTAGTTGGGTTTTGAGTGGGTGGACGACTAATACTTGAGGATTTTTCAGCCAAGTTTTTACCAACGTTGACAAAATAGTGGTTTACCCTATTCGTTGCTTCCGATGGGTTTATATCAATTGATAGTAAATTAAGCGAAGGTTCGGAATTTTTCGACCTCAATGTATTGGTTTTTATAAATTTCCACACAAGTTTACTATTTTTTCCCGCCTTCTGTAGTTCATGTTTATCGTACTGGTTTTTTAGTTTTTTCAAAAGATTATTACAGAAATTTCGATATCTTTTATAGGTAATAGAAATTATTACGTCATCCGGTGCAAGTTTGGATTTTAGGTGAAGTTTGTCTCTGTGTCTTATCCAACGAACGAGACCGGGTGTGATCCAAGGTTTAATACAACTATACTTTCTAGGGATTATCTCAGTGTAAGAGTTTTTCCTAATTGCATATTGTAAAGAATTTATGAAATATTGTAAAGAAATATTTGCATCAACAGAATCGTAAATACGGTTAAAATAAATGCCGCGTATGTCACTTTCAAGGTTTGTCATATTGACTTTAGTGAAGCTACGCTCGCAGTTTTTTATTATAAATCCTACACAGATATAATTGTAGAACATTCAATATAGCTCCGCGGGAGTATTCTCTGCTGCCATTATTTTATGATACTTATATTATAATAAAGCAGTAACATGCTGTATTTATCATAAATTCAAAATTATAGTTGCGCAGTGCACTGTAAGGTCATCTGAATGTTGTGGCTCGCTATGGCCAGTTGACCAGGGCAACCACATCAATCAAATGATTGTTTTAGCTAGCAGGAGGTATGGTCTCATTCTGCCCAGTAGTGCGTACCGCAAGGGCGGTCCCGGTCAGGCGCGGGCGGCGCGGTACGCGTCTCATTAGTCGCGGTGCGCCGCTCATTACCGCACGCCTGTCTATTTACCACCACCCACGGCACCGCATCGTTGTGTTACGGTCCATTTAGTTCCGAAATAACTTTTCAATGATACGCCACTTTATCCCAGCGAAATGAAAAAATAAAGTACCCACTTAACCTTCGCCACATGAGCTCGAACTCATATTGAATTCGGCCTAACTGCGTCTGAAATTTAAAGAATCCGGAACGAGGAATAACGTCAATAAACCGAAACAGACAGCTGACAGCTGTGTTGTTTGTTGTGCGGTTATGCCGAACTGGCGACTGCCGATCGGCCGCGGTCAAGAACTCACGGTAACGCATTCTCGAGAACACGTCGGCCTACATCGGACCGGCCATCGACACAGATTTATGTTCAAGTGTATTGTCTTGAGTTCTTTTTCAAAGTGTTGTCCATCCAGTAGGTATGACTGTGTAGCCATTTGGGCAGGTCCATCACTGGTTTCGTTTAAATCCTGGAAGGCGCATGTGGTTACACCAAGCAGTGAGACGTATACTGCGGAGGGGCTCCTCGCTTGCTGTATCTGGAAGGCGCATGTGGTTACACCAAGCAGTGAGACGTAAACTGTAGAGGGGCTCCTCGCTTGCTGTATCTGGAAGGCGCATATGGTTACACCAAGCAGTGAGACGTATACTGCGGAAGGGCTCCTCGCTTGCTGTATCTGGAAGAAGCATGTGGTTACACCAAGCAGTGAGACGTATACTGCGGAGGGGCTCCTCGCTTGCTGTATCTGGAAGGCGCATGTGGTTACACCAAGCAGTGAGACGTGTACTGTGGAGGGGCTCCTTGCTTGCTGTATCTGGAAGGCGCATATGGTTACACCAAGCAGTGAGACGTATACTGCGGAGGGGCTCCTCGCTTGCTGTATCTGGAAGAAGCATGTGCTTACACCAATCAGTGAGACGTATACTGCGGAGGGGCTCCTCGCTTGCTGTATCTGGAAGGTGCATGTGGTTACACCAAGCAGTGAGACGTATACTGCGGAGGGGCTCCTCGCTCGCTGTATCTGGGATGCTGCTCTATTTCTGGAGCGGCCAACCTTTGCCCACAATTGTTTAAGATATTTCCAATTATACATTTGCAATTAATACAGGGCATCCGTACGAGTACGACGTTGATGTCGGTCGGTTGCCAGTCGCCCGCCTAGCCGCGCCCCGCGCCGGCACACTGCCACTGGGTAGCTGGACGACCACTAGCGCCTGCCCGAACCACCAACATGCGCGCGGTACGCGTCCGAGTAATCTCGTCATCTATCCCAAGTTAATATAAATTAATGTTGTGTTGTTGTGTTGTGTTGTTAATGTTGTTGTTGTTGTTCATGTTAGTGAAACACACACTTTTATATGATTTGACTTGATTTATCCAGGATATTCATACATTATCATTGATCACAAAAAGATTAGTCTAGATAGTTTTATACCTCGCAGCATTTACGGGCTTTACATACTGGCTTTTATGTTTTATATGTACGACTATATCATCTACCAAATTTAGTGCGACCCTCAACGCTGAGGGACCGAGCATAATACGTTATCATACCTCAACTGCAAAGAGCTCGGGGCTAAATAAAAACAGCCGCACAGGTCGATCTACAGGTTAAGCCGCTCTGGCCAAGGTCTGTCCGTGGATGAGTGACCATCCACTAGCCATTGGTTCCGACTGCCATTTCTAGTTCTTTGACAGTCGTTACAGGTAGTCAGTGGCTCGAAAGTCTAACAACCAGTCTTACCAGGTGTATTGTATTACCCAGTACTAACTGGGTTGTCACTTGTCCGCTCAGATAGGCAGTCGCTTCAACAGCTTCATGTAAAATACTGGTAATCAGCTGCATCCGGTTAGGTTAGAACCCGACTCTAAAAAAGTTTTCGCGTGGCTGATTTTTGGGCTAAACATAACATTTGAACTTTTTGCCATCGACACGCTAAGAAGAAGAAGTGTGTAATAAGTAAATCTACGAAAATCAAAGGAGCGGGATTATATTGCTCAGTTATCTGGCACGAGGCGTCGCTATCGAGGCGCCTCGGGCGACGACTTTCTAAAATGAACATTCGTGCCTTACTGAATGAACCCGCGCCTTATCGGGACTCCTCGTCATTGCACCGCTCACGACAGTCACGTGTCGACGCGAGCCTCACCTATTAAGTACTGACTGAACGAACAACAATATCCAAATAGACTGTCATTTCTAACTTTGAAGACTACCTTCATAGCTAGCCTTCAAAGTTACTGACTGGCTACTTACTTGGGGTGTATGTACTACGGGGCACCTGTTTGGGACGATATTTGAAATTGCTTCAAAGCCAGCGTTTGGCTTTGATATTTTTATGCAGAGGGTATAGGACGGTCAGTACTAAAGCCTTACCGGTACTTGCAGGTGTACTTCCAGTCGATCTTGAAGTGCAGCGACGTGCTGCAATGTACTATTGCGAGAGACGGCGCACGTGACCGTGCTTATATTTCTAGACTAGTCAAACACACAGACTAACATCTGGGAGGAACTTCTGTCTGAATGGCAGTGTAGGTGGGACAATTCCATTAAGTTACTTCTTGATAATTTAGCTTTCTATTGGTGAAAAACTGGTTAAAATCGGCCTAGTAGTTTCGGAGTGTATTCGGTGCAAACAAACAAACAAAAAAATCATTCCTCTTTATAATATTAGTATAGATTTCTACCGAAGAGCATTAAGTAGGTACCTACTCAGAAACATGTTCGTATAATGGAAGAAAACTGAATGAACAAATTAAGTCCAGTAAACCACAAACATTGTGTCGAAAGAACGCGCCTTTCCGGAATGTTTGATAAACAAGTAATAAATCTGGCGGTGTGGCAGACACGGCCCTGCCGCGCCGCGCCGCACCGCACCACGCCGCATCTCAAGGCCGGGCCGCTCTACGCCGCACCGCACCACGCCGCATCTCTTCGAGGCACAGATTACTGAGCTGCGAAAATATCGTCTAATTTACTTATTTCCGTTCCCTTTGAGGGCGGCAAGCATTCGCGGAGGGTCGAATTCTTGGCGTCGTAGCCCGGCGCCCATTCCAGCCTCATTCAATTGTAGTGGCTAATAGCGGCCCGCGCCCTCCGCCCGCACACTTATCTCTAAGCATGGCCCTACACGCTCGCTGCTCCGGGACGATGTATTACAAAAGGATTTTTTTCCACCGATTTCCCCACAAACTGGATAAACCCGGATTTAGATCGAACGAAATATACCGTCAGCAAATTCCTCACCCGTCTTTATCCGCCTGAAATAAGACGATTTCATGGCGCTCAGATTGGAACGTTACGTTAATTATTCGTGTTCCTATTTTTTTTTTTTCTAATTTTTTAACGGAAATGACGCGGCTGTAGCGTTCAGCCTGCCGTCTCACACACTCAATCACTTCATACAAACATCGCGGGGAGAGCGCGGGTCGCGCGGCGCCGCAAGTGAGCCGGTGCGACATTCACGTCAGGTACATGCCATACCTTAATATATCTGTTGCATCAAGAGTGAATGAACAGTCGCCGCGGGAGACGCCCTGGGCGTTGGGGGTCACGTGGTGACTCCCGGCCACCGTAGGCGCGGGCCTGTGGACGGCGAGTTATGGGCCAGCTCGCCGTCCGGCCGTCTTATGACGACAGGCCGTGTCGACGGCGCGTTCGTGTTCCACGTGCGCCTCAAACAGATGTCAGCAAATAAGTAGGGGTCCGCAAGGGCCGATGCCTGCCAGGGCTGCGGGACTGTTCGAAAGAGATACCGTGGCCCTGGAACACAAAGGGCAAAGAAGGAACATGGATGGGTTTTAGTCAGTACAAGTCTGACACTCCCTTCCGCTCCGCCCAGAGTAGGGGGGTCATTTGATGATTTCCCATCCGAAAAAAAAAAAAAAAAAAGATTGAATGAACACAGTAAGTCTTATCTAAACCTAATGTAAATATAATTAAAGCCAAATTGCACTTCAAGCTTGTAAATGTGGGGTGCGTTGTCAGAATTCCTCCTCGTGTGCCTGATGGCTGCCGGTCCCTCTCGATACATCTGGAGGGAATAGCAGCTGCTGGGCCGGTGCACCCTGGGCGTGGGCAGTATCCTTCCCCAAGGAATGAGAAGAGATGAGTCTCTTATAGGACTGCGTCCTTCACTGTCCCCGTCGATATCGTAATCCCACCGTCGAAGTGTCGTGGAACACATCTCGCGGCTTCGATTGGGACTGAGGGTCTTGGCTTAACCGCCCGGACCACGAGGTAGAAAACCTCTATAAGAAGTTACCCCGAATCTCAAGCGGCGGCGCACCGCGAGGAGTTGAATGGCTGACGGGTTCCTATGGAAAATCAGTCGCTAGTGCGAACCACTGCCGGGCCTGGCTATGACTTATCTGGGTACAGGGGGCACTGCCCAAATAGACCTTTTTTTTCCGTCATACTCGTGGGAACAGTATGTATATCACCAAAAAAACCCAAAAGACGGCCGAAAACGGCGAAGGAAGGGAGAGGGATGCGGGGTCGGAGTCCGGCGCCGCATCCAGCGGTGTGAGCGCGGGAGGCTTAGAGAGCTCCCGCCGCGAGGGACCCGGGGCTGCTGCGGGGAACAGGGAGTTCCTACGCAAGTGGTCCAGGCCGGTAGGCGACTGAGAGTCGTCGTCAGAGGGGGAGCTGGCTTCGGCTCGCAAGCTCCCTACGAGCAAGCGTGGCGGAATCCTCGGCAAGGGGAGAGGCCTCTCTGCCACCGTCTCTGCCACCAAAAGGTCGGCGCGGCTTGCCGAGGAGGGACGCCACCCGGGGGTGGCCACCGGTCACGGGGTGGTCCGTTCGGGCTCCTCTGGCGACGAGGCGGGCGCAGACGGCGGCTCCGAAGCGGAGCGTAAGGCCGGGCTTGCGAGGAAGGTGAAGGCGGCGCTGAGGGCTGTCTCCTACAAACTAAAGCCCTCCAGGCAAAAAGCTATACCGGCAGCGGTCGCCTTCATCATGGCGGCAGCGGAGGCCAGGTAATTGAAGGCCCCCGCCAGACGACGTGGTCAAACTGCGGGCGGAGGTCGCTCGACTGACAGCCGCCACGGAGCTTCTCCAATAGGAGAAAAGGAAGCTCCGAGCAGACCTGGCCGATCTGCGCGAGTCCGGCTCTCGCGAGGGGCCCCAAAATGGGGGCCAGCAGCGACCAAGCCAGCTCATGCCGGTGGAGAACCAGGTCCTGAACCTGGTTCGGCAGGAGCTGGCTGCCTTCCAGGCGCGGTTCTCCGTCCTGGAGGGCATTGTCCTGCGCCCCCCTGGCGGCAAACAAGGCGCCCCCGGGCCCGAGGGCGGCTGCTGTGGCCTTCGCACTATGGTGGTGGCCGTCGTCACCAGGACCGGTGGGTGCCCTGCCGAACAGGTCAAGGCAGGCACCTTACGTCCGGATCTGTCGGGCATGCGAACCGTAACGGTAAGCTGCCCTGTGACGGCGGCGAAAGCCATTGTGGAGGGCCGAAGATTCCAGGTGGGCTGGGTGAAGCTGCTTGAACCCAAACCTCTAAGGTGCTTCCGCTGCCATGTAGGGCACCACGTGTCGGTCCGGTACACCTCGGAGGTGGACCGCAGCAGCCTGCTAGCAAGCCGGCCGATCACCGGGCAGGGAGCAAGGCCTTGGGTACACCCGCCAAGGCCAGGGGTAAGGGAAGGCCCTCCACTACCACCGCCAAAACTCCCACCGTCGCCATCACCGCAGCCGCCGCTACTGTTGCCGCCGCTACTGCTGAAACTTCCGCAGCGGGGCCCTCGCAGGGGGCCCGGGAGAGGGCTGAAATGGAGTGCCAGTAAAGGCCCCATTACACCTTCTCCAGGCGAACATTAACCACTGCGCCTGCGCTCAGGATCTGTTGCTCCAGAGCATGGCGCAGTAGTCGATTAACATCGCCGTGGTCGCTGAGCCGTACTTTGTCCCGCCCAGGGATGACTGGGTGGAGGACCTTAGCGGCTCAGTGACTATAATTGCGTCGGCCGCCGCCGGTGTCCCGACCCTTGAGAGTATCAGGAAGGGTCAGGGGTGCGTAGCAGCACGGTTCGGGGAGATCGATGTAGCGGGAGTCTACTTCTCCCCGAGCTGAACTCTCGCCTAGTTCCACAACTCCCTCACGTTGTTAAGTGTCGTCATCGAAAGCCATCCCCTCCCCGTGCTTGTACTCAAAGATTTCAATGCCAAGACCTTGGCTTGGGATTCTCGTTACACGGACGTGCGGGGTAGGATGATGGAGGACTGGGCTCTGGAGACAGGCCTAGTCGTCCTAAATCGGGGTTCTGTCCCCACTTGCGTGCGGTTGCGGGGCGAGTCGGTGGTGGACATCTCGTTCGCCAGCCCCACTCTGTCGCCGCGTGTCGTTTACTGGCGCGTCATGGAGGGGGTGGAGACCTAATCCGACCACCGGTACATCAGGTTCGAGGTCTGGGTGGAGACCTCAAGCGCGCCGGTCCTACAGGCCCCGAGTGGACCGCGGTAGGTGCTGAAGCAGCTGGACCGGGAGCTCCTCCTGGAAGCCTCGATCGTGCAGGCCTGGAAGTCATCACAGGTCAGGCCTGCCGACATCAACAACGAGGCGGGTTAGTTCCAGGAGGCCATGTCCGAGATTTGCGACGTGGCAATGCCCCGAGTTCGACCAGGAAGCGCCCGGCGTCAGGTGTACTGGTGATCGCGAGAGCTGACGTCTCCGCGCGAGGCGTGCGTTGCCGCGCGGCACCTGTACGCCAGGCATCGCATCGCATGGGGGCGCCCTTACAAGATGTTGCGGGACAAACTCCGCACCCGGGCCCCCCCGCTGACGCAGAGTCTCCGGTCTGAGCTCGTGGAGGACGTGGTGAGCGCTCTGTTCCCTTTGCGAGGGGAGCATCCTCCCCGCCTATGGCTCCGTCGCCGCATGCGGTGTTGAAGCGGACTACACCGATGATGATGACGACGTTCCGGAGGTGACTGGGGTAGACCTGATAGTGGCGGTACAAAGGCTGAAAGCCAGAAATACCGCCCCGGGACCCGATGGCTTGCCTGACAAAGCCTGGGTTCTGGCCTCTGAAGCTCTCAGGCCCCGATTGGAAGGGCTCCTAAGCGCATGCTTGGAGAGAGGCCAGTTCCAGCTTCGTTGGAAGACGGGGAAGCTGGTCCTCATCCGGAAGCTAGGGCGCAATGCGGACTCTCCGTCCGCATACCGGCCCATCGTGTTGCTCGACGAGGTGGGTAAGCTCTTTGAAAGAGTCATTGCCAACCGCCTCGCCGGGCACCTTGCGGGGATGGGGCCGGATCTTGCGGAACACCAGTTTCTATGTCAACAATCACTTTAAATGAAACTTCACATTGAGACATCTTTCTAAGACAGTTCTGTTACTGGTCAATGATTTCAAAGCATAACGATCGCCTTCAACTACATCAGTTATTTGAAATGGACCTTTATATTTTGGATCTAATTTTGTTTGGTTCAGCTCTTCATTTTGAATAAAAACCATGTCACCGACATTGAATTCTTATTGACTAATTTAGCCTTATTACTGTCAAAACGAGACTTCTCGTAATTAGAACTTAGTTCGATGTTGTGGGTTGCCCTATCGATTGTAACTAAATCGTATGCCTGCGGGAAAGCCCAATAGCAATGGACTCGCGGGGAAAGATCGACCTTGTTGTGAGATACTTTTAGAGAGTTTATTTATTTAGGTTAACGTGTTGCGCCGACCCCAAGTAACATGGGACAAGGGCAGGAAGATGATGATTTATTTAGGTTAACCAACAATTGTTTACACAAAACATTTAACATTAAAGTTTCTTAATAGTACGTTTATAAGTGCAACAATTACTTACAGGTTAACACAAAATGCACCAATTAGGGTTATCTAGAAGTGCAATATTACAAAGCCAAAAAAGATACATACAATTTAAAGCTTTTCAAAAATGTTTGGTAATTTGCAACAATAACAACAACAAAAATTAAGAACATGACAATAAATTAATAAACAGATTTATAATATTAGCAAATTAAAATACTAAATCAAAATTAAAAAATTAAATTAAACTTAAAAAATTAAATTTAAAAAAAAAAACAGATCATAAATCATATTTATTTCTGTAAATTGCTGTTTTGATACGGAAGGAAAAAAAAATCAAAGTCAAAAAAGTAAGTAATTTTCTGTAAATTGGTTTACAAAACTCTTTTACATGTCAACATGTTATGTTTTAAAACTAGATGGGGCCGGTGTTTCGTACCTGACTACTCTGAGAAGAAACATCCGAAACAAACTCAGAGGTCACCGTCTCTTTTAAAGTCCAGACATTGCTCAAGTCATATGAGGACCTTGTAGATTAATGTCCGAGATGGTCTTTTGAAGAAATAACCACACTGATTTGAGTGGACCTGTCCAGACAGTGCTAGCATTTGTCAGTGATCGTGTAGCTCGAGTCATAATCCAAGGAGTTCAACGACACGACGAACAATACTAAAGAAAGGACATTTGGGAGGCCGCATAAAGTACTCAAACTGCCAGACAATCGTGAAACTAACTAAAAAATAATAATAATAGTATGACCCACGTAGTCCTCATATTCACAGTAATAAACAAAATAATTATAAAACGACACTTGAAGAAGCAAATAAAGTCAAGAAAAATAATAATAATAAACCATAGGTACTTGAAAAAAGTAAATAATGTCAACTAATCGAACAATAATTAATAAAAAAAATCTCAAACTGTAATAAAAATAAATAAAATGGGTAAAAATTCAATTTAATATCGATTTCAATTGGAGCAGTTCAATCAGAAGCATTTTTGTCCTCAATATAATCTTTAACAGAATAGAAGGCTTTCTGGCAAAGTTTACGTTTTCGAAGCCATTGTTTCACCAGTTCTTAATCAGTATTATTTAAATAACGGGTCCGCCATCTAACGTTTTTTTTTTCAACTAGTGCTTATTTCGTGAATGGTAACACTTAGCTCATGTCTGATTTGACAGATAATTAGTTTTATCCTTCCGCTGAACGAATATGGTTGTGTATACGCTTGAACAACGCTGGGAAATATTGCGACATTACTTTGAAAATCATGGTAATGTTGCAGAATGTGTGCGAAAATTGCGTACGGATTTTGGAAGAAGAGAAGCACCGTCAACTCCGTATGTTCGTTATCTTGTGAAAAAAGTGAAAGAAACTGGCATCCTCATCGATAAACCAAAGCGTGAAAAGCCAAAAACAGTGCGTACACCCGAGAATATTGCTGGTGTGGCAGAAAGTGTGCGTGAAGCGCCATCAACATCAATTCACCGTCGTTCTCAACAATTGAACATTTCGGAGACATCATTGAGACGAATTTTGCATAAAGACCTTGGTATGACGCCATACAAAGTCCAATTGGTTCAGGAGTTGAAGCCAACTGACCATCCAATGCGTTTTCGCTTCGCTGAGTGGGCCTGCGATCGACTTACAGAAGATGCCGATTTTGCCAAAAAAATCATCTTTTCAGATGAAGCTCATTTTGATCCTGGCGGGTATGTAAACAAGCAAAATTGTCGCATTTGGGGCACAGAAAATCCGCACGCATACATTGAAAAGCCGATACACCCAAAACGAGTCACTGTTTGGTGCGGATTTTGATCCAGAGGCATAATTGGGCCATTTTTCTTCGAAAATGAGCAAGCAGTGGCCGTTACAGTCAATGGCGATCGTTATCGGGCCATGTTGAACGAATTTTTGTTCACAAAAATTGAAGAGGAGGATATAGGCAACATTTGGTTTCAACAGAACGGCGCTACGTGCCACACAGCCGAAGCTACACTCGATGTTTTGCGCCCTGTTTTTGAAGATCGCATTATCAGCCGCAGAGCTGATGTCGTTTGGCCACCTCGGAGCTGCGATTTGACACCGTTGGACTATTATTTGTGGGGTGCCCTCAAAGATAAGTGTTACGCCGACAAGCCAGAGACAATTGACGCTTTAAAGGACAATATTCGTGAAGCCATTGGTGAAATACAGCTGCACACAATCGATAATGTGCTTAAAAATTGGACCGATCGTGTAGGCTACTGCGTGGCCAGCCGAGGCAGCCATTTGAATGAAGTTATTTTCCATTATTAACCGGAAGGATTGTACTTTCAAATAAAAAAAGAAATTTGAGAAAATATTCAGTAGTTTTTTTTTATAGCATTTTCAAAAAAAAAAAAGTTATTTGGCGGACCCTGTATTCAAATTTCAATCTAATTTTCATAACCTAATTCGCATGCGGTATTCAATACGTCAATCTGACAGACAGCTCCCTAGAAACGACCAAGTTCACTCACAGATAACTTATACATCAAAGTCATTACGCGGCAAATTCAAACATACTTAAATGAAGTGTCAAGCACTTTATTTACATTAAAAAAATGAATTTATTAGGGCTTAGTTCTTGAATGTGGCCTGGTAGTTTATTATAAAAGCGTATACACATTGGCATCTAAATGATCCACCTAATTTGTTGTGCCTTGTTGTGGGTACAATAAATTTTATGTTTATTCCTTGTATTTATATTGTGAATATCACAATATTTCTTAAATAGCTTTATGTTTTTGTGAGCATACAGTTTTCACAAATATATTGAGAAGGAACAGTCATCACATTAATCTCCTTAAACTTTTGTCTGAGAGAGTGTCTCGGACTCAACTTATAAATTGATCGAACAGCCCTTTTCTGCAAAACAAAGATGGTCTGAATATCGGCGGCATTCCCTCACAACAAAATGCCGTACGACATTACGCTCTGAAAATAGCTGAAGTAAACTAATCGAGCTGTCTTTACATCGGTTAAATTACGAATTTTTCTAACTGCGTATGCTGCGGAGCTCAGTTTCTTCGACAATTTATCTATGCGTGGGCCCCACTTAAGCTTAGCGTCTCAAGTTAAGCCCAAGAACACCGTGGTATCTTCAGGATTCAACTCTTCGCCCTTCACCGACACACAAGTTTTCACCTGCCTAACGTGAGGTAGTGCAAACTTAATGCATTTGGTTTATTTTAGTAACTTCTTTTGAAATCGCGCAATTTACATCGTCAGTAACTAGCTGCTGACGTTTAAGTTTAAACAAAAGCCAATTGTCATCTGCAAACAACACTATATCGTGGTTATCCTTTATGAGGTAAGGTTAGTGATTAATATAAATAAGAAAGGACCAAGAATTGAGCGTTTTGGGACTCCCATTGTTACTATAGATCCGGGAGATATTTTTCCGTTGACGTCAACTCTCTGGATCCTATTACTCAGGTATGAGGTAAGAAGATCCAGAGCGCTGTTCCGGATTCTGTAGTGGCGGAGTTTCCTGATTAACGTTTCATCAAGAACGCAATCAAATGTCTTAGACAAATCGCAAAAAATGCCCAATGCATCGCATTTCTCATCCCATGCACTATAAATAATATGTCCTAAAAGTTTAACACCAATCAGTAGTTGAATGACCCCTCGTAAAACCGAACTGTTTGCTATGTAATAATTTATGTCTATAAAAAATCTATGCAATTGTTCTAGAATTAATTTCTCAAAAATTTTACTAAAACTCGGTAGTACTGAAATAGGTCTATAATTTGTGGGGTCTGATGTACCCGTTTTGAATAAAAGAATTATTTTACTATTCTTCATAAGATCAGGAAACTCCCCACAATCAATACAATTATTAAAGATAAGAACTAAGGTAGGTGCTACAATGTCTATAATAGACTTGGCAACTTCTACAGAATTACCCTACAGATCCGCAGTCTTCTTGACATTTAAGGAGTGAAAAGTTTTGATTAAATCTCTACATGTAATATGTTCAAAACGAAATTCGGAGTCGCAAACGTTAACATTTTCCTTAAGCAAAGATTCGGCAACAGTAAGTGATGAGTTTAGGGATTTCGCAGTTGAAACGAGAATATCAGAAAAGAAACACTAGAAAGCCGTGGCGACGTCTGAATCTGATGTGATTACTCTATCGTTAATGGTTAAGCTATAGTCACTATTTCGGTTACTAGACCTTCCCGTTTCATTATTAATAATATTCAACGTCGTTTTAATTACATTATTGCTATTTTTAATTTTCGAGTTCTTATATTGTGACTTAGCCAAACAACACACTTTTTTAAATAGTTTTGAGTAATTTCTCACATACAAATTAAATTCGGCAGTATTTACAAGCATTCTTTCGTTGTACAGCTCATAAAGCCTTGTTCTACTTTTGTGAATACCAATGGTAGCCCAGTCACTGAGAGATGCGTTACAATTTACTGAGATAGTCTTGGGAATGAAGGTGGAATTAAATACCTTACAATACATATTAAACAAATCATCATATAGACGATGAGGATTGTCACTAGACAAAAATGGTAAGTTATTCACGAGTTTACTTTTAAATGATTCCAAGCGTCTAGCAGTTTTAGGGTTAACAGTGATAATTATCATTTTTTTCCACTTTGATGTTTTGGATTTCAATGGTAATCATTTGTCCGCAATAATCAGAGTCTAAAACATTTATGATTTCTTTATGATTCGGAATAACATCAGTATAAATATTGTCTAGACATGTGGCACTAGTAAGCGTTATTCTTGTGGGCTCCATAAATAGGTTAACGAGATTGTAGGTCTGAAACAGACTTATAATTTTAATACATGAACCAGACTTTTCTAATAAATTTACATTAAAATCACCACAAGTTAAGTGATAATTGACTTGTTTGTGTTACAAATCTTGTGTAAAACGTCATCCATTACCTTCTCAAAGCAGTCATACAATCCCGAGGGTGGCCTGTACACACTTAATATAATAAACTGCTCCAATTATACAGGGTGTGGCGTAAGCAGTGGTCCACCGATCAGGATTCGATGAACCAGATAATTAACTATAACAATTAAAAATTTTAACCATTTTTACCCAAGGGTTACGAAAATATTTCCTTTTTGTCTTTTATTTACGAAATTTCTATCTTTTTTTACAAATTTGTTTGTAGTTTCAACAAAAACCATTATTTTTTTATTTTGATTTCTATTAATTATTGCTGAATGCTAGAGCTATCATGATAAATTATGATTTTTTATGTGAACTCAGCTCTTTTGAAGAAAAAGTTGGTTCTTCTCTAATTTTAACCCTAATTTTTTAAACACCTTCAAGTTCAAGAGCGATTTTTGTGAAAAAAAACGTCCTACATTGTCAGTGCCCATGCATTTAATAATATGCCTACTAAATACCGATTTCAAAATGACAGATCCAATAATTTAACAAAAAGATATTCAATTTTAATTGAAGAAAAGAAGATTTTCATGAAACTACTTTTTTAAACTTTGTTGCGTTAATACTATTACAAAACGTATAAAAACTCAAAAAACGGATACAATGTAACTTTTTACAATTCAAATGTGATTTGTGTTAAAGCACAAACATGTCAGGTAAAAAAACCCTGACCCTTTTTTTACCTGAGACATGTTTGTTTTGTTAACAAAAACCGGTTGAAGCTCTCGCAATCGAGTTACGCACAATAGGAGTGATAAGGAAGAGATATGGTAGGGTATTGCTATCTCTTTCATTACTAACGTTGAAATCTTCAGAAATCTCGAAATGATTTAGTACGATCTCGTCACTCGTGTCGTGCGTCGTATGCATTTCGTTTTTATTCTGCCTGTGTTTACCTCCACCATTTTTTTACCCCTGCCTGCCCCCGGACTCTGTTTAATTTGCCTACTGATTGGACTTGTTGTTTTGGTGATCTCTGCGATATTGGCTACGTGTACTGGTGACTTTGGCTTGCTCAACGATTTGGACAAAAGTGCAGTGCAGTGACAATTAAAAAATGTCTCGGTACACACCGCGCGAATATGCTGACATGCATTTTATTTATGGCGAATGCAGAGGTGTCGGTAGAGAAGCAGCTCGACTTTATCGGGAGAGATATCCCGATCGAAGACATCCAGACCACCGAGTTTTTGGAAGAGCGCATAACGCATACACCGAGGGAAGGATACCTGGCACAGGCGTAGGCGGTGCAGGTGAAGGACGACCGCGACGACACAACGATGAAGAGGTAATGAATTTAGTTACAGAAGATCCTTCAACATCGGTTTGTGTCTTAAGTCGCAGAACTGGCATATCAACTAGATCTGTACATCGAATACTCAAAAGACATGAACTGTACCCATACCACTATCAAAGGGTACAGTCATTGCTACCAAGAGATTATCAATTGAGAGTAACATTTTGTAGAATAATGCTGCGCAGAATAAGAGAAGACCCGCAGTTTTTTAATAAAATACTATGGAGCGACGAGTCATCCTGCAAAAAAGATGGATATTTAAATCTACATAATTTGCATAACTGGCAGCTAGAAAACCCGCATCTCATAAGGCAAGACAGATCACAGTATCAATTTAAAATAAACCTTTGGACCGGAATCATTAACGGACAAATAATCGGTCCACACGAGCTGCCAGAAACATTAAATGCAGAAAGATATTTAAGTTTTTTGCAAATTGACTTGCCCTTGCTTCTGGAAGGTCTGTCGTTCCTGAAGTCCAAGAAGACATGTGGCTGCAGAACGATGGCTGTCCCGCTCACTACGCTGTTAGAGTACGAGAGCACCTTGATACAGCGTATCCAAATAGGTGGATAGGGCGCTTAGGTCCAATATTGTGGCCACCACGCTCGCCAGATCTAAATCCCCTAAATTTCTTTTATTGGGGTTGCCTAAAAGAAAAAGTCTATAGCAAAGAAATCACTAGCATTGACCAATTGAGGACTAGAATCCAGGCAGCAGCTAGAGAAATCAGCGAAAGCGGGTTTGCCCGACGAATTAAACGGTCGTTTATTCGACGTTGCAGAGCGTGTATAGCTGCGAATGGTGGCCATTTTGAACATTTTGTTTAATTTTAATGATTGTAATCATGACAAAGATTAATAATAAATGATAAATAAAGTGATTTGTTTTTTTTTAATTCTTTGTTCAAATACCTAAAGTAACAAGTTAGGTCTAGATAACTCTGCAATAGTAGTTTTTTTTATTACAAATGGGCACTGACACTGTAGTGTATTTTTTTGCAAATATCGTACGAGTAAGTATTAACGCAGTAAAGTTTAAAAAAGTAGTTTAATGAAAATCTTCTTTTCTTCAATTAAAATTGAATATCTTTTTGATAAATAATAGGATCTGTTATAGTGATACCATTTTGAAATCAGTATTTAGTAGGCATATTATTAAATAAATTGGCACTGACAGTGTAATACGTTTTTTTTACAAAAATCGCCCTTGAACTTCGATGGTATGTAAAAATTAGGGTTAAAATTAGAGAAGAACCAACTTTTTCTTCAAAAGAGCTAAATTTACACAAAAAATCATTATTTATCATGATAGCTCTAGTATTCAGCAGTAATTAGCAGAAATTAAAATGAAAAAATAATGGTTTTTGTTGAAACTACAAACAAATTTGTAATAAAAGGTAGAAATTTCGTAAATAAAAGACAGAAAGGAAATATTTTCGTAACCCTTGGGTAAAAATGGTTAAAATTTTTAATTATTATAGTTAATTATCTGGTTCATCGAATCCTGAACGGTGGACCACTACTTACGCCACACCCTGTATACAGGCTATTTCAAAGATTCGTTCAACAGAGAGGCTCGCAATGTCCTTTCGGTCTTTAAATTTAATCTGGTTTTTTATTAAAATTAGTGAGCCACCATGTATAGCATTTACTCTGTTGAATGAACTATCAACCTGGTGATTACTAAAACTGAACTGGTGGCTTTGAAGCCAATGTTCTGTAATACAAAGTTCAATACAAAGTTCAATATTATTAAAATTCAAAAATAATTCTACTTCTAATTCTTTGTTCTTAAGTCCTGGAACATTCTGATGCACCAGGTTGATACTATTTGTTTTTAACTATCACAGGCACGGATCTGCAGTCATTCTTATTACAAAACCCTGTCACTATTCTGTGTCATATTAGAAGGCCTATTCACCACATGAAAGATGATCATAGCTTTTGTCAGACGATCCAAGGCACAAGAACTTGCAAAACTAAAACTACCTCGTGCAAGAATGACTGGAGACATCAGAAAACAAATATTATTATTTATGCTGCAATGAATGTAACGTCCAAGTTCTGTGTGAAAATCAAGTTAAGGCAGTTAGGTTATCAGGTGCTGGTCTGTTCCGTGTTGGGGAAGGCTGTTTAGTAAAAACAGAAGATTTTATGGTGTATTCTAGCAAAAGATTGTCTAGTTAAATTAGCACGACGATAAAGATTATCTCTCCAGAAATATCACCAATAAATCACATAATAAATATCACTATGCCAGAAATCTCAGAAGAGCTTAATCCCACTAACTCAGAAAACCTCAGGCAATTTGAAGCTATTTAGAGAAGTCTTGAGATCATGAAGCAGAGTGAACCTTTGAGCACCAATATCTCCTACCCCGACATCCGCCAGTATACTGCTGTATATCTCATCATATCGGGAATCTTGCTATTGGTGGCAGCTTACTGTTGTAAATGTTGGTGGCAAAGGCAACGTAAAGGAAATCGTTCCACCTCTACAGCAGAGCGGTCGACGACAGCATCGGCGGCGACTGCGTTGCCACCTCCACGCACCGTTACAGTTCGGTAAGGGCGGCGATAAGCAGTACGGGTTGGATGTTTTAAACGAATTTTCATTTCGCCTGTAGTTACACGAAGTAACGGTAAACCATCAATAAATCCAAACGAAAGTTCACTCAACACACGCACAATACTATCTCTAATTACGGGCGAAACGTCGGTATTAATTGCACTAAAATTAATTTTCATCACCGCGGCAAAACAAGAAACCGGTTTTGTTATATCACTAGATTCTCTCTCGACAAGTTAACACTCAAATCATAATTTAAAATATCTAATAATATCTACATTAGTGTATGATCTTCATACAAACGGTCGGAGCGCGAGTCATACCTACACGCCTGTAGTTTGGTACACACTCGGTACCCAAGAAGTCACGAATGCGCCGCACTGACGAACGAACGTTATAAGTGTTCGAACAAACCCGACTTTGTTTTATACATACAACGCGTAACAGAATAAACGCAATTCCTGAAAGTAGTTGGTTCAGAATCGGCTTCTGAATCGATTTCCGTCATAAAAAATAGGTGTTAAATTTTGGTAATTTAAAGGAATTCCAACTTTATCTCCAATGGGTAAGGCTTATTTGAATACAAGACCTAACTTAGTTGGTCATCAGAGTATCCCTTCAAACATATTTAAGCATTTTTACAAAATAAAATTATTTAATTTGAAGAAATTTAGAACTTATTGCAAAGAGATAAAGCATTTCGGCAACCTCTTTGACGGTTATGCGAAATGCCGACACACACGCCGCCGCCACACACTCGCTGTCTTGATAATGTCGCGTTAGCTTGTCGGGAGTTCAATGACCGTTTTGGCTGCAGTGTGAGCGCCAGGACGATGCTGGCTGCAACTCAGCGACTGAAGCATCTGGATGCGGAGTAAGGCAGTCGTTGGATAGGTCGCGGAGGGCCTGTGCCGTGGCCTCCTAGATTGCTTGACTTAACACCATTAAACTTTTATTTATGGGGTCTCATAAAATCGCTCGTATACGTCAGTCAATCTACGAGTGTCAAAGCTCTAAAAAAAATTGAACAAGCATTTGTGACGGTGATAAGTGATACTGAAGTGCTTACAAAATTGAAATACAATTTAAGAAAGCGTGCAAATAAGTGCATAGAACAAGGCGGTGGTCATTTTGAAACTTTAATGAAAGTGGATCGCAGAAATAGTGCAAATTAATAAGCTAAGTGTAAAGTGTAAATAGTCCAGTTCTGTAAGTACCTACCTACTTCTACCTATCAATACGATTGTATTCTTATCACTGTAAATATTATGATTCAAATCTTACCGATCTTTTAAACACGCCGTCTTTGAATATTTTGTAGTACAAACAATAAACTGTACCTAAACACAACTTATCAGAGAGATCGAGGGATTCGTGGAGGTGCAATCTCGAAAGATAAAGTCGCTGTTTTAAATGCATCGCCGTTACTAAGCCTAAAGTCTTAGATTCGTGTTGATAATTTCACTTACTAGAAAATTTTGTTCATTGAACTAACGCATATCTAATGCCTACAGCTATGGTTAGCTGGCGGGCGCACGAGTGTGCGTGTCGCGTCGGCCGCTAACATTGCATGAGTGTGATTGCGATGCACATACGTTTTGCGTTTATTAAGGATAACTATTTTATAAATATGACTAGGTTTGGTTTAAATTTATTTAATTACGGATGTTGTTTAAACCTTATAATTTAATATTCTAATTGGGGTGTCTGAGGTATTGCGCTTAATCTGTTACACGTTGTATATATATAAGATAGATATTTATTTAACACTTCAAGCACAGAGTAGATAGGTAGAAGCTTAATGCCATAAGCATTTTCTACCAACCAACCAACCAACAAACAAACAACCAACCAACAACAACTAACCAACCAACCAACCACCCAACAACCAACTTCAATCAACCAACCAACCCAACAACCCGGTTGTCGCTGTGTCAACCTTGGTTAATGCAGAGACAAGCTATCAAAAAACCCACTTACTGAGCACCTAATTAACAGTTACTGAGTAACATGGGAACCCTTGATTACTGGTTGTGAGGCATTCGGAAGCCTGACTACCCCGAACGGTTGTCAAAGATCTACGAAGGACAGCCGGGATTAACTGCTTAACGAGATGCTGAGTCATGGAAGGAAGTCGGTATGTTATGGATGGTCACAGTCAATCTTTAAAACTTTACGAAACCTGAGAGGAGAAACTAAAGACAAAAACTGAATTCATTTCGTCGCCTTGCAAACATTTAGAACGCAAGTATCTGATAGCATTAGATAGATCAGATACCGGAGCTTAGCCCACTCAGCCAGCCAGCCCGCCAGCCCGGCTGTCAGGCGAGTCCATGTGATATACATATAATATAAATATAATAAACGTAGCGTGACGCTTTACGGTTCCGTGTCGATTAGTCCTCACTTATCCCAAGCAGCGAGTGCACGTACCCTTAAAGTTGTTCATCTACTTACTGATAATTGGGTGGTTTTATTCTAAACCCTAACTAGTGTTTCTAGTGAACACCGCGGCGCTCACCGCCGCGCGGCCTTCTGCCGAGTTTGTGTTCATTAAGAAATCATTATCTAATCACAAGTTTAAAGAAAATTTTAAAGACTTTTAAAAAAAATTCCATCCAATTGGCCGTAAGTTAATTATGTTCTGAGCTGAGGTACTTACAAATTGTTCATCGCCACATAAACACAGAACGTACTGAACGTAATGTACGGTGTATGAATATTTGGCGCGAGGAAATTTATAGATCAAAAGAATTCGCCACAAAGGGCTTAATGTGTCGAAACGTGTGCGGTAATGAAACAAAAGCGATGATCCCGGTGTCCCGGTGTCACGGGAATCCAATAGGCAATTTGACGTACCTCGGACGTCAAATTGCCTATTGGAGGCCCGCACCTGTTTTTTTCGGATGGGAAATCATCAAATGAGCCCCACTCTGGGCGGAACGGAAGGGAGTGTCAGACTTGTACTGACTAAAACCCATCCATGTTCCTTCTTTGCCCTTTGTGTTCCAGGGCCACGGTATCTCTTTCGAACAGTCCCGCAGCCCTGGCAGGCATCGGCCTATGCGGACCCCTACTTGGTTGCTGACAACTCTTTGAGGCGCGCGTGGAACACGAACGCGCCGTCGACACGGCCTGTCGTCATAAGATGGCCGGACGGCGAGCTAGCCCATAACTCGCCGTCCACAGGCCCGCGCCAACGGTGGCCGGGAGCCACCACGTGACCCCCGACGCTCAGGGCGTCTCCCGCGGCGGCTGGGACGTGAGGTTATTTCCCTCTCACGTCCCGCCACCTCCTTCACTAGCATGACTGCTTCGCAGAAGGAGGTCACGGCTTCCCATTCCCTCTCGCTCCGGACCATGGCTTGAACCAGGGCCGGACGTGAGAGATCGCCGCCGCCAATCGCCGCTACGAGGACACGATTGTGCTCCGCCCAAGCGGGGCAGACCTCCACGGTGTGCTCCACCGTGTCCTCCGGACGATTCTCGCAGTGGAAACAGCCGGGCGTTTTTTCCCGCCCGATTCGGTGCAGGAACCTCCCGAAACAACCGTGTCCGGTGAGGACCTGCGTCAGGCAGTAGGAGAGGCGCCGTGGTGCCTCTCTAGCCACTCCTCAAAGAGGGGACTTATCGCCACTATGGTGGCGTGCCCTGAGGCCCGCACCTTTCTGCCGGCGCTCGCTCCTCCACACCGCTCAGCTCCACATCACTCCGTTCCACACCGCGCCGTCGCAACTCGCCACGTCTTGCGCCAAAAGACTACCACGACCGACGTTCGGCAGTAACTCATTTAGAGCCTACTCCATCTTATCCCGTAAAAGCTGTGAGCAGTGGACCGATCGTGTTCCGCTGAGCTGCGAGCAGTGAGCATCGAACAGCGTGTGTTGGAGGTGCACATAGCACCGCTCCTCAAATACCAAACGTTTTATGATGCTCATATATTGTAAAGCTTGCAGTAATGTATACCTTGCGATTCCCGCTCAATTGAAACAACAAAGCGTCCTACCACCTACCAGACAACACAGTTTGTACGAATATGTACATACAAGTGACTGGAAACGGAATACAATAAAAAAACGATTACTTCCCGCAAAGTTTAACATCAAAACCCTATTTTTTTAATTAAACGGCTGGGAATGGAACCGAATCTGACCGAATGAAACTAAGTAAAGCCCAAGTTTGTAAGCAAATTTTCCGTGAACTAATTGAGTATTTAAACGTGAACTAAAAGTTGGGAGACCGATCGTCAGTTCCGCGTCGAGGCGGCGCGGCGGCGAGGGGCGAGCGGCGAGTGGCGAGGTCTACTCTCGATGTACGTGGTTACGTAACTGGATCGGAGCGCACTTTGACAAAAGCGTAGTGTATCGATGACATACACGTCGCGTCGTGTAGAGCGCGCTCGAGCGACGCGTGACGCGTCACCGATACGCCGCGACACACGTTATAAAGCAACTCTCAAATTGTTATTAGCGCGCCACATTAACTCAGCAGCGTGTCACCCACTGACAACACCCTTCCCCCACCCTCCTCGAGGGCGTCTCACAGTCCTCGCAGGTAATCTCGGCGCCGCTAAACAAAGTAGATACTTTATAAAATTTCATTAGAGTGTATGGGCCGTGGCCGCGGCCGACAGCGACGAGGCGACGCGAGACGAGTCGACGAGGCGACGTCGCCGGAATGTAAGCAGACCGGCCAAAAAGGGACGAACTCCCGGCGGCCGCCTTAGTTACGCTTTAATTTACTTACTTCATGATTTTAGTTATTTTCGGGCGAGCGGTCACTGAAGCCCGTGAAGCACTTCATGCGCCCTTACGCTCAACTCTGCACTTCGCCGATGCTCGCTACCTATACATGTAATCATATAACTAACTACGCATATAGAACAGCGCTCTTACAAGCAGTGCGCACTACATCCATCACAACACGAACTAAGTGTGATTGATTAGAATAAGACTGGAACATCTATTTAAATAATGTGTTCTAAAAGAATGGAGGCCTCGAAATATATTAGTTTCGATACAGCACATTAATCAAGCAGATATAACGCGGCGCAGTAGACCGATGCCGCGCCGTGTGGGTGTAGGTACAGTGGTACAGTCCTTGAGCCAGGTGCCGACAGTGGCTTGTACGTGTGGCCAGGTGAGCTGCCTGAGCCGGCTGAGCCGCTGAGTAATGCTCCCCAGGTCCCAGGTTAGCTCACTTGACGTCGCCTAAACCTAGCAATCAGTAGCAGGATAAATGTTTTTGCAGTTTATACGAATATTTTTAATCTGTATTCCAGTCATGGACTTATTTAATATTCTTCATTAAAACGGCGTCCAAATGAATCACGCTCCCCGGAGACTAACTTGTTTAGCGCAGTACTTACTGCTCATTACAGAAAGTCGATGTAATCATTTTGTCACGACTATTACAAATTGTTGCCATTTTACAGTGGAACGGTTGCGGGCATCGTTTGTGTGTTTTTATCTGCAGCGGTTAGCAGTCGCGCCACGTCCGCGTATTATATATCGCCGTGGAGGAGAGCCTACCGCAAACACCTCCCCCCCCCGCCCCCGCCCCCTGCACCGCACCCTCGCGGGGGCTTTGTTTAAATAAGTCTTTGTGTGTTACCAAATACAGTCTGTACCGGGGACGTCCCGCTTCCGGAGAACTGGAGCAACTGACAGCTATTATTATTATCTGCTAAATTAAAAAAAAACAAAAAAAGATTATGTTTAAAATAGGACGAGCTTTTTAAAATAAACATTAATTATGATATTTTTTTTTTATATATATTTAATGAAATTATAGTATTAGAGGTGTTGCTTAATTCTAAACTGGCCAAACTTACGTTTGATGGCGAGAGGCGCTCTTTTACATAAGAAAGAACCACCTAACTTACATAGCTACTACTTATTAATTATACTGTTATAGTTTAATCTTATAATACTACATTTTGATATAAGTGGAGAAACTTTGTTACTGCATTCGAGGCGCAATTATCACCCGAGCTGCAGGAACTGTAGCAACAAATCCCCCGCGCATCAAACGACGTTTTTCAATACACTTTCGAAGAAATAAAATATTAGAACGGAAAGTATTTTTGTTAGGAATTATTAGGAAACTATGATTTAATTTGATTTTTTTTCGCGCTTTGCTTTCGTCAGGTTTAAGAAGAAGCAAAGGTATGATGGCACTAAACAGCCTAATATGAAAAATACAAAATCAAATATTCAAATATTATTGAATTTAGAACACAAAAAAATGTTAATTTGTTCATAATAGTAAATATTTGTTTTAAATAATCATGTTTATCTTTGATATTCTATTCATAAACACAATTTAAATATTAAAAATCTACGCGTGTGAAATACATTGCATGCTGTACCTAATTATAGTGCGATAAGAACCAGTTTTCGAAAAAGAGTATTGAAAAAAAAAATTTTTTTTAAATAAAACCGACTTCAAAAACACAGAAAAGTGAAAAATAACTTTAGCTTTTGAAGTCGGTGACTTTTGTTTAATTAGGTATGTCGTTGTGTAAGTCAAATGTCTGATTTATTTAAGCTAAATTCTATCTAAGTGTGATTATATAATTTAATTTAAATGATTAATAGTATTTAATTTAATTTAATAATAATTTGAACTTAATTTTTTTTTAAATTAGTTTTATAAGTATCCAAAATTTGTATGCCTATTAGGTTAAACATAGCGATCCTGACATTCGAATTAGATCTTATTATACTGTATCTATGTTTCACAAATAAATTAATTTAATTTAATTTAGATTATTTGGTAGGTCTGGAATATTATTATAATGATCAATATAAAGTTTATGTTAAAAACAATTACAACACACGCAGGGTTAGAGAGAACAGACTGGTTCAACCACAGATAACAATTTTTTATGGTTAGAAAACATCTAAGTATTTGTTACCTAAAGTGTTTAACAAAATATATTTATTAGGAGAAAAAGTAAAAGTAAGTAAAGGATCAGTAAAGACAAAATTAAAAAAACTTTATACAGGATAGCAAACAGAACTAAATACGTTTTAAAGCCTATACTACTGAGGTGGTCCCATTGTCACAAAGTCAGAATCCGATGATGGATCCTAGGGAAATCTAGAGCCACCCTCAAATTATATAGGCACATACAATATAATTAACACTAGAAACGGGATATTTGTTATGCTTACTGATTGTTTTGAGTTCCCGATATTTCAAAACAATCAGTAAACATGGTATTTATCCTGTTTGTAGTGTTAATGAAAATGCCTAACATTAACATTACACAAACAGAGTGACCATGACAGTTTAAAACCTCATACAATGGTTTTCATATATATTCTTTGTAACGCAGTTCAGATATTTGTGCCTGGTAATCGTTATCTGATGTTGTGATCCTGGAGAAATTAATGGAAATCTAAAATTGTATAAGGACACGTACTCGTAGGTATTATGCCTGGTAATCATCATTGTGTGTACATTCAGCGATATCTTCGCCAATTGTGAACCGATTTTGATGATTCTCTTTTGTTTGGAAGAATATTATTCCGCGGTGGTCCCATTTAAATTTGGTGAAGATCTGATGCTGATCTTCGGAGATTTGTAATGGAACTCTTTAATAATAGACAGCAAAAATCTGTCGCGATGGGTGCAATCGCTTGGATGTTCATTGTTTACACAACATCATAACATAACATCACGCCAGAATGCTCTGAGATGTGTACAGTCTACAGTACACCCACATTTCAACAGTTAGGTATGTTAAGTTCCATTTCATTGGGGATAAGCCTATTACCATGACATGTATTGTTAACGGTTCACTAATGTTTCACCAAAACTCCTTTGACAATGTTTAACCGACTTAAAAAAAAGGAAGAGTTTCTAATTTCGACTTTATGTATTTTTTTTCATGTACCTATGTTCACCGATTTCTCCGCCAATTGTAAGCCGATTTTCATATTATTTTTTTTTTATTCGAAAGAAAAAAAAGCCTTTACTCCTGAGGTAGTCCCATTGTCACCAAATTAGAATCTGATGACGGAATCCCAGGGAAATCGAGAGCAAATTTCAATGATTTTTTTTTTAATTTGGAAGAAATTATTCCGCGGTGGTCCCCTTTAAATTTGGTGAAGCTGATCTTCGAAGTTATACAATGGAACTCTTCAATAGTAGACAGCAAATCTGTCGTGATTTCTGCATAACATAACATAACGGCTGTATGCTCTGAGGGGTACGCAGATGCGTACAGTACACCCAAATTGCGACAGTTAGGTATATTAACTTCCATTTTATTGGTGATAAGCCTATTACCATGAAATGTATTGTTGACAATGTAAAATAAATGTATAGCAAATAATAAGTCGGTTAAACATTGTCAAAGGAGTTTTGGTGAAACATTAGTGAACCGTTAACAATACATGTCATGGTAATAGGCTTATCCCCAATGAAATGGAACTTAACATACCTAACTGTTGAAATGTGGGTGTACTGTAGACTGTACACATCTCAGAGCATTCTGGCGTGATGTTATGTTATGATGTTGTGTAAACAATGAACATCCAAGCGATTGCACCCATCGCGACAGATTTTTGCTGTCTATTATTAAAGAGTTCCATTACAAATCTCCGACGAGTGAAATAATAATTACACATCTGAAAGAAAATAATAAATCTATTGTACAAGAACTACAGAAAACTATACACACAGAAATATATAAAGCAATTCATGAATTAAAACAAGATATAGACTATAAAACAAATACCTTAACAATAGAAAATTCTCAAAGACAGCAAGAAATAGTAAACATAAACATAAAACTAGAAAAACTACAAACAGAAAACGAAAATCTGAAAAAAGAAATAAGAAAGTTAACTACAGAAGCTTCTAAAATACCCAATAGTCTGCAAGTAAACCACCATAGAAAGATTGTGCTCTACGGCCTGGCGGACTACAATAAAGAGCCTGAAAATGCACTCCACAGTAGATTGGTTGAACTGTTTCGTGAAATAGTAAACGTAGACGTTTCAGCATATATTGAAGATCTGTATCGAATTGGAAGACCAGGTGGATCTAAGAACCGACCACTCGTCATCGAATTCATCAGCAAGAGAATGGCAAAATATATTATAAACAATAGAACTTTCTTTCAAGGAACTGGACTATTCATTTCAGAATTTTTAGATAAAAAAGGACCGAAAGTATAGGGCACAAATGCGAGAGGAACTGTTTACGGCAAGAAATAACGGATCGCACGCAGTCATCAGAAATAACAAACTATATATAAACGGACAATTATTTAAAATAAATAACAACATAAAGGAATACGCACATAATAACCAAAAAGAAGAAATAACATATAACAACATGACGCAGCCCTGCACTATAAACGACACTGATAAAACTGAGAACCAGACTTTTCGTAAACAACGAACAACCATTTAAACTATTGTTCCAAAACATACAAAGTCTAAATAACAAACAAGACATACTTGAAGCGTTTATAGACGAACATCCATCTTACAAAGCTATATGCCTTTCAGAAACATGGCTAACTCAAG
The DNA here is from genome assembly GCA_963576755.1 of Noctua janthina. NCBI lineage: Eukaryota > Metazoa > Arthropoda > Insecta > Lepidoptera > Noctuidae > Noctua > Noctua janthina. The sequence continues at coordinate 20,700,401 of OY755053.1, read as the reverse complement.
AAAGACTAGACCTCATACAATTTAGTGGATACAAATTTGCTTCATCATATTGTCGCAGTACTAGAACCGGAGGCGGCGTGTGTATACTCCTACAAGACTATATTGAAAGCATACAGAAGGACGACATCACCGATATGTCTGCAGAATATATAATAGAAATATGTGCCACAGAATTACCAAAAGAAAACTTATTAATTATAATTATATACTGGAATAGGAGAGAGGAGGAAGTTTTTTTATGAAAAATTAAAGCAACTATTAAAATACATAAATAAAAAATACTATAAATTAAATATAATAATAGGAGGCGATTTCAATATAAATATACTACAGGATAATCTAAAAACTAATAAATTTATAAACCTCATGCAAGAAAATAACTTTACTCAACACATAAAAAGCGCTACGCGTATCACACCAAACACCGCAACATGTTTAGATCTAATACTCACGAACTTTAACCACAAAGACATGCACGTAACAATAGACGACTTAGGCTTCTCTGACCATCATAGCACAGTCCTACATTTAAAATTACCAGAACAACCCAGTACAAGTAATTGGTACACAAAGAAAAGGTTATATAACAATACAAACATATTAAAATTTAAAGAGGAATTACAAAAAATTAATTGGAATGATATACTTAAAACTGATAATAATATTAACACAAATTATAAAACATTTAACGATAAACTTACCTTAATCCTAAATAAGTGTATCCCACTACTTAAAATTAAACTTAAAACTAAATATAAGAAATATTGGCTCACTGTTGGTATAAAAAAATCCAGTATTAATAAAAGATTGTTAAAAATATTAATTACAAAAACAAAAGATCCTACATTAATAACATATTACAAAAAATATGAAAAAATACTGAAAAAGGCGGTTACAACAGCTAAAAAACTGCACTACAAAAATAAAATGACTAAATCAAATAATAAAGTTAAAACAATGTGGGGAATCATAAATGAACGCTCAAACAAAAAGCGTAAAACCGAGAAACACAACATAACATTACAAGTAGATAATAGCTTAACGGCGAAACCGCAAGAAGTAGCCAACATATTTAATAATTTCTTTGTCTCCATTGGTGGGAAAACTACAACACCAACCGGCAGCAAACCAAAGGGGCTACCGGCAACCTTAACTACACAAAATACATTATACCTTAACCCAGTTGATCCTTATGAAATAAACATAATTATTAAAAATCTAAAGAACAAGAACAGCCACGGAATCGACGAACTCCCACCCAGTCTGATAAAACAGTGCGCTGATGAACTTACCTTGCCATTTTATATACTCATTAACCAATCCTTCGAAGAAGGTGTTTTTCCTGACTTACTCAAAAAGGCCCTCATTAAACCTATTTTCAAAAAAAACGATAAAACTGACCCGAACAATTACCGTCCCATTGCTCTACTACCAACAGCCTCAAAAATATTCGAAAAAGTCATGTGTAACCGCGTTTACGCGTTCTGTGAAAAATATAGCATTTTCAATGATAGCCAAAATGGATTTCGTAAGAACCGATCCACTGTTTTGGCCGTCTACAAGTACATACAAGAAGCACTCAAAATTATTGATAATAAAAAATACGCTATTGGACTGTTATTGGACATGACCAAAGCGTATGATAAAGTACAATTCGATATACTATTGAATAAACTTTACAACATAGGTATCCGAGGAAAAAGTCATGACTGGTTTACATCTTATTTAGGAAACAGAGAGCAAGTCGTAGAAATAGAACACTACAATACACAAACACAACACATTGAACTAATTAGATCACAAAACATACCTGTAAACGCCTCCATACCACAGGGAAGTGTCATAGGATGCCTATTGTTCTTAGTCTACATAAATGATCTCCCTAACCACATAAATGAAACGTGCGTATTGTTTGCCGATGACGTCTCTATTTTAACATCATGTAAAAATAACCAAAACCTGAACCAAACACTAACATCTATACTTGATACCACAACATACTGGATGAACGAACATAACCTAGAAATTAACTTTAGTAAGACAAAAATAGTCACTTTCCACCCGCGACAAAAAACCCCAATAAATATAAATTTTAAATACAAAGGATCCAAGTTAGAAATAGTTAATAAATTCACCCTTTTAGGCCTGGACATAGATACACACATAGACTGGAAACCACACATACAGAAAGTAAAAACAAAGCTATCTAAATTTGCATATGCCCTCAGAGAAATAAAGAAAACTACAGATCTCAAAACAGCAATAGTAACATACTATGCGTACGCGTTCGCTTGGCTTAAATACGGAATAATATTATGGGGTAACAGTACAGACGCACCTTCGCTATTTACAATACAGAAGAAACTTATAAGAACATTGGTTAACATAGAAGACACCGACTCATGTAAACCACACTTCAAAGAACTAAACATCCTAACACTACCCTGTCTCTATATATTTGAAATTTGCAAATTTGTAAGGAAGTACCCACAATTCTACAGCAAAAGAAAAGACATACAAACAGAAATCAAACTTAGACATGGAAATAGACTCAACCTGCCAACTTCACGATTAAAAATGCACTCCTCTAGTGCGTTTGTCACGTCAATAAAAATCTACAATAAATTACCTGAACACATAAAAAACACAGAAACAAACAATATATTTATAAATAAACTAAAACGATTTCTCTTAGATAAAACCTACTACACAATTGACGAATACTTCAAAGATAAATATCCAGCTTATCGAGTCGGTTAGTCTGCACGTGTTGCCGCTCCAGCCTACCCATCATAACGCTGTCGGTGATGACACCTGGCTCGATCTGATCCTTACCTCAAATCCTTCTCTTGTATCCTCCCATGGTCAACATGACGCTCCTGGCTTTTCTCACCATGACATGATTTTCCTCTCTTATATCCTGAAACCTCCCAAACCTAAACCTAGGGTTCTGTACAGGCGTTGTTTTGCGCGGATGAATGTTGAGGAAATTAAGAAGGATGCATCTGTGACTGATTGGGAGCCTATGTTGGAAGCCTCTTTGGTTGACGATAAGGTTGCGATATTTAACGATGTTGTGATCAACCTCTACAATATTCATGCTCCCATCAAAAAAATTAAACTAAAACGTCCTCCTGCTCCATGGATGACAAGAGGGATACGGATGGCAATGCGACGTAGGGACCGGGCATTCCGTAAATTTAAGAGGGATCGTGCTGACGAGAACTGGTCATTATACAAAGTTGCAAGGAATAGATGCAACCAGATGATACGCATCGGTAAACGCCGCCACATTTTAGATAATATAACTTCTTCCTCTTCTGCCGATATTTGGAAATTTCTTGGAACTCTGGGTATCGGCAAACCGCGACATTTAGACCTTCCAAACTCTATTGACCTGGATGAGCTTAACCGACATTTTTCTTCTGCTTCCTCCATGGATCGCTTAACCAAGCAACGAACTTTGTCCTTAATTTCTGGTCTAACGCGCCCTAATATTAACCACTTTTGCTTCGTTCCAGCTGAACCGGGAGAGATCAAAAAGATCATCCTGTCCATCAAGTCGAAAGCAGTGGGTTGTGATAATATCACCCGTGGTATGATCATAACTCTTCTGGATGAGCTCCTACCTGCGATTACCCACATTGTGAATTTTTCCCTTTTTACCGGAGCATTTCCTTCCCTGTGGCGCAAAGCCTATGTTTGTCCGCTACCCAAGGTCCCTAATCCCTGTCTTCCTGCCCATTTCCGTCCCATTTCGATCCTTCCCTTTCTATCTAAAGTGCTTGAGGCCTGTGTGCACAAGCAATTCTCCGATTTTGTCCATCGGAACTCGCTTATCAGCCCACTTCAATCTGGGTTCAGGCCTGGGCACAGCACTGTTTCCGCCCTTCTTAAAGTGACTGGCGATATTAGGGCAGGACTAGAAGACACCAAGGTAACGGTACTGGTGCTGGTCGATTTCTCAAATGCCTTCAATACCGTTAGTCACGACATCCTTTTAGCCATTTTATCCCATGTCATGGTCTCTCCCGGAGCACTGGAATGGTTCTCCTCTTACCTTCAGGAACGCCAGCAGTCAGTTCATGTTGGGAATTCCTCATCATGTTGGTGTGATTTGGAGACTGGTGTTCCTCAAGGCGGTATTCTTTCTCCTCTTCTGTTTTCTATTTTTATTAATCTCCTTACTTCTGAGCTTCAGTGTGCGTATCATCTGTATGCCGATGACTTGCAGTTGTACTGTCAGGGGAGGGTTGACGAAATTCGAGATCTGATCGACAATTTAAATCGGGACCTGATAGCAATAAATACCTGGTCCGATAAATTTGGTGTGGCAGTAAATCCTAATAAATGTCAGGCGATCATCATTGGCAGCTCTCGCAGTCTATGCAAGTTGAATGGTACAACCTTGCCACCAGTTCTTTTCGACGGTACGGTCGTTCCTTTTAGTGCTGAGGTCAAGGATCTTGGCTTGCATATCGATAGCTCTATGAAATGGCATACTCAAGTTGCTCGTGTCAGTCAGAAGGTTACTGGTTCGTTGCGGGCTTTGTACCGCTTGAGAAACTTTTTACCCTCAAATACGAAAACAATGCTTGTACAGTCCTTAATTTTTCCTATCATCGATTACGGTGACGTGTGCTACTTTGACCTGAATGCGGATCTCCTCGACAAACTTGACCGTCTTCTAAATAACTGCATTCGATTCGTTTTCAATTTGCGTAAATATGATCATGTCTCCGAACACCGGACTCTTCTTAAGTGGTTGCCCATACGTCAGCGTAGGGAGCAAAGGGCGCTTACCACCTTGTTTTCTTTTCTTGTTTCTCCCACTTCCCCTAGTTACCTTGCTCCCCACTTTCAGTATATTTGTGCCAACCATAATAGGAGCCTGCGATCATCGCAAAACCGTATGCTTCAATGTCCCTCTCACCGCACTGATTTCATTCACCGATCTTTCTTTGTCCAGTCTATTTCTCTGTGGAATGCGCTTCCCCAGGAAATCAGGATGGCAACCAATCGCTTATCTTTTAAAATTAAAGTTCGTGAGTACATTCGGAAGAAGCTGGCAGTTTCGTCACAACGGTAATGTTTTCCCCATGGTTTGTGTTTTTATTTTGGTATATTCGTAGAAATGTTTATTTACATTAATTTAAATTTTGATATATATTTATAGTATTTGATATATATTTATAGTATTTTATATATCCTTGTAGTTAATCTTATTATTATTTAAAATTATTTTCAGATTTACACCTACCACTGCTTGTCTCTGCATCACCCAAAGGTTGACTGGTAGAAAATGCCTATGGCATTAAGTCCGCCTCTGTACTTATGTGCTTGAAGTGTTAAATAAATAAATAAATAAATAAATAAATAAATTCCTCCTAGAGAAACGAAGATAATTAGAATAACCAAGTAGTACCTAATACATCTATTTACCTTATCTACCGTGCAATATCTTTAATTACTTACTATTTAGTTAATAATAAATTACAGCTAATATATAAATAAATATATAAAATAATTACCTAATTTATAATTTAGAAAATATCTATTAATAATAAATAAATAAATATATAAATAAATAAATAAATATAGAAATATTAATAATAAACAAAATTAATATAAATCTACTCATAAATAATATCTACTTAAATATCTAAATATAAGATTTACTCCTTAATTTCAATATTATAATTTTAATATTATTATGTTTTTAAACAAAAAGCGCTTCATCCTCTCCTCTAAAAACTAACTTGCTGTGCCCGACAGGGTCCATAATTGTTTCTCTATAATTTACCTACCAGCCTTGTATACATTATGGAATGCAATAAAGTATTGAGTATTGAGTATTAAGATCAGCATCAGATCTTCACCAAATTTAAATGGGACCACCGCGGAATAATATTCTTCCAAACAAAAGAGAATCATCAAAATCGGTTCACAATTGGCGAAGATATCGCTGAATGTACACACAATGATGATTACCAGGCATAATACCTACGAGTACGTGTCCTTATACAATTTTAGATTTCCATTAATTTCTCCAGGATCACAACATCAGATAACGATTACCAGGCACAAATATCTGAACTGCGTTACAAAGAATATATATGAAAACCATTGTATGAGGTTTTAAACTGTCATGGTCACTCTGTTTGTGTAATGTTAATGTTAGGCATTTTCATTAACACTACAAACAGGATAAATACCATGTTTACTGATTGTTTTGAAATATCGGGAACTCAAAACAATCAGTAAGCATAACAAATATCCCGTTTCTAGTGTTAATTATATTGTATGTGCCTATATAATTTGAGGGTGGCTCTAGATTTCCCTAGGATCCATCATCGGATTCTGACTTTGTGACAATGGGACCACCTCAGTAGTATAGGCTTTAAAACGTATTTAGTTCTGTTTGCTATCCTGTATAAAGTTTTTTTAATTTTGTCTTTACTGATCCTTTACTTACTTTTACTTTTTCTCCTAATAAATATATTTTGTTAAACACTTTAGGTAACAAATACTTAGATGTTTTCTAACCATAAAAAATTGTTATCTGTGGTTGAACCAGTCTGTTCTCTCTAACCCTGCGTGTGTTGTAATTGTTTTTAACATAAACTTTATATTGATCATTATAATAATATTCCAGACCTACCAAATAATCTAAATTAAATTAAATTAATTTATTTGTGAAACATAGATACAGTATAATAAGATCTAATTCGAATGTCAGGATCGCTATGTTTAACCTAATAGGCATACAAATTTCGGATACTTATAAAACTAATTTAAAAAAAAATTAAGTTCAAATTATTATTAAATTAAATTAAATACTATTAATCATTCAAATTAAATTATATAATCACACTTAGATAGAATTTAGCTTAAATAAATCGGACATTTGACTTACACAACGACATACCTAATTATTATTTATTTAAATTGTTAATAATTCACCAATGGAATAGTACGCTTTTTTAACCATAAAGTCTGTTAGCATTCTTTTGAATTTGTTAACATCATTCTAAACTCTTATAGTCGTGGGTATCACATTATAGATTTTTGGAGCTATTCCCAGAAAGCTTTTTGCGTTGCTTAATGCTGGTTTATGAGGCATAGCGTGAATTTTGTCCCGGTGACGTTCACTAGTTAGGGTTTCAAATAAATTAAAGTGTTTTTTAACGAACATTGCTATTTCAAATGTGTATAGAGATGGAAAAGTCATTATTCTTAGGTCAATAAAGTGTGGTCTACAACTATCAGTAGTTTTTATTTGGCACACTGCTCTTAAAGCACGAGCTCCCTATCTGATGAATTTCCCCAGAACATTATGCCATAGCATAATGTAGAAGACATATATACTGTTAGTAGACTTGCTATTTTACTTTGATTATGCAGAGCGTACTTTAACTGATTTAGTCTTTTTATTATAATATGTTCAATGTGTTTACTCCATTTCATATTCTCGTCTATATAGAGTCCCAGGAACTTTGTATGCTTTCTTTCTTCTTCAGATTAGTCAGCGTACTTTTCTATTATCATCATTCTCTTGCCCTTATCCCAATTCATTTGGGGTCGACGCAGCGTGTCTTCTTCTTCCATACTTCTCTATTACTCGTCCTCTCGCCAGACACCTCCTTCCTTGCCATATCATTCTTTACACAGTCCATCCATCGTTTCTTTGGTCTTCCTCTACTCATATACCCATCCAAATTTATACTCAAAACTTTCCTCACAACATTTTCCTCATTCCTCCGCATCACATGCCCATACCACGACAACCGATTACCACACAACTTTTCAGTCACCGGCGCCACTTTAAGACTTCCACCTATATCCTCATTTCTTATTTTATCCATTCGCGTAACACCACACATCCCCCTTAGCATTCTCATCTCCGCCACATGCAAATGCCTTTCATTCATCCCTTTTGTGGCCCAACATTCTGATCCATACAAGACAGCAGGTCTAACCATTGTTTTATAAATCTTCCCCTTAAGTTTAAGGGGAATGCGGGAGTCGCAGATTGTTCCCGTGACCTGCCGCCATTGCATCCATCCCGTGTTAATTCTGTGCTTTACACTACGATCTATTACGCCATCGCTTTGCACGAGTGAACCGAGATACCGAAAGAATTTTACAGATGGGAAATAACTTATCATACTCTTTGTTGCCCTTATCTTTAACATTCTTACTAACCAGAAACTTTATCAGTCTTATTTCTATGTCTTTAACATCTCTTATCGTCTGCGCCACATAAGAGATGTATTGTTATTTACCAATAAAATATATGATGGTGTGATTCTAACGGATTGTACTCTTGATATGGTGTGTGTTTTTGTTCACGACGTCACCGGCCAGGCCACTCAGCGTTCATCCACAACACAACACAACACATCACACCTCCCTGCGGCTCGCAAGTTAACTCACGAGGCATGGACATCAGTGAACTATCAACTACTCAATGACACGACATTAACTGAATGATCGTCTTGGGCGGCGCGCAGCCTCCATTATCTGTGCTCTTGCGAGATATCGTTTATCAATCCGTCTCCGATTCCATTCCATTATGACTGGGGACTTGAACCTGACGTTTTTATTACCAAGAGTCAAACGTCGAACGCCGAGAGCCGAGCGGGTGCCGAGCGGACGCCGAGCGGATGCCGAGCTGACGTCGAGACGACATATTTTGCACATCGTTTAATATAGCGGTTTATCATGTGCAACGTTGTACGTGGTTGCTCCTTTGAATCGTAGTTGTAACAGAAAAATAGATTATAATTTTTTACGCAAGCAGCTGATGAGGGTACTTGCCTATTTTTAACTAGAAATAGAGGAATCAATATTAAAATACCGTCGCAATCTCGCGCACAGAACTGGTTGCGGTTGAACAAATTCCCTCGCCATCCCGCATGTCGAATGTTCGCGAATTCCTACAGCTCGGGTAATAAAAGAATGTCTCGACCGGCGCGGTACACTTCGAACTACGCAGCGGCAGAGTTATCGTGTCTACATAATAGTTAATTGTACCTCTGCCAACCTTCCTTATTGTTCATACTACGAAGATATTTTCAACAACCATATCTGCATATTTTACTTACAAGTTGTGCAAATAATTAAACTCAATGTAACCCCGATCGGGTGAGTGTTGCAAAACTTTTATCAACTAGATTTAAGTATTAATTTATTTATTTAACACTTCAAGCACAAAAGTACTGAAGCGGCCCTTAATACCATAGGCATTTCCTACCGTCAGTATTTGTTGCATGACTTGCTAAAATTCCTATGTGTGTAATAACGACAACTTAGAACAAACTTATAATTGTGCTGTTGTATCAACGGTGATTGCTATTTTAAACACCCTGGAACTATTCCTTATTTTGTGTACCACCGTGTGACCGTAACATAGGTGTAACGGGTCATGACGGTTACTTTAAGATACCTTCAACCTTTCATGTATTTATTTTCTTTGTTCAAACTAGTTTGGTGACTTGTAGTCAATCAATTGTATCGTAATTTTCTGTAAATCATTCTTGTTATTCTTTCCATCTACCTCACATTACTTCATCTTGATGGCTAACTGATGCTAGATCACCACCTTCCACCGTAGATTCCATGTTCGACGGTTGTCAGGATGTTGCAGTCAGTAGTACGAATTCGGTAATTTTCTAAAATGCCTAATTCGGGATTCTTCCAGGATTCTTCCATACCGGTCGGCCGGTCATTAGCTGCCGCTGCTGGACTTGTGGCTGGACAACCCTGCGTGCTGCGCGCGGCCTCAGAAAGAAGACCGTCCCACCTACCTGGCTGCCTCCAGTCACCTACGTTCTGGACCTACAGGATAGTGGTTTTCTTTAGGCGGTCTAGAACCAAACACGTGCTCGATGTGTGAACTCACGCCAGTCCTCTACTGATGTGAATAGGTAAACCCTTAAATAATTGTTAGCTCTAATTAAATATTTGTATATACCCACTCTTCATAGTTTAATTTACCGGCTGAGCCCTAAACGTTACACAAGTGTTCACTTATTATTCGTGCACTCGTTCGGAGGCGTTGTGTCGTCGTCTACTGCGACACACGTCACAGCTCGCAGCGGGCATCGTGAGCCTCCCGTGTGAGTACTAATACTTGCCCAACATTGCGAGATACGAACTCCAAACACTTGCGTCACCTCGTAAAATAGAAAAGTATTTGTCATGCTAGTGTAGTCTAGACATCTGATCGGAGCAGGCAGCGTGCAGGCTACATATACATAGGTATGTAGATGAGCACATTGCTACTTATTTCTTCCAACTCTGTCCATTTAACGAGATTTAAAATGTCTCAAACCGAAGCGCGCTCCGCAATAAAAGGGCGAATTGAATTTACATTAAATTGAAGACAATTGACAAATGTAGCGCACTATGGGCGCGCCGGCTAATCGCCCGTCCTGCCGAGCCGCTTGTTAGCAAATCATATTTCAGAATTATATTACAGCCAACCAATTTATAGCTTCAAATATTTCGGAACCAAAAATATTGTTAAATATTTTAGCAACAAAATCAACAGTGAAGTCATTAGCAGTTGTCACGTTTTGTAAAATACTTATTCGAATGACCAAACGCTTAGCCACCGGCACTGCAGCGGGAGAGGAGAGCCATTCACAAAAGGCATTAAATCAAAACAACGACAGCCGCACTCGGCTCTCTGTTCAACGTTTCTCCACAATGAAATTAATTCGGAATAAAATTCCCCCGAGCCACGCCGCGAACGCGACCGACGTTTTACTTTGTTTCGTACTCCTTTATGAGTCGCCCGCAGCCGCCCCACGCCCGGCGCCCCACGCCCGGCGCCCCACGCCCGGCGCCCCACGCCCGGCGCCCGACGCGCGGACTTAGTCGAGTTCAGCTGAAAAAGACTATCTGTGTCCCCTGCTCGGTTATCGCTGACGGACGGGGCGGAGCGGAGCGGAGCGAAGCAGAACAGATCGGAAATGAACGACAAATCAATTGGAAGATTGAATGGCAACCTGCGCCATTTTTCTCCGACGTAATCCGGCGTAACGTCCGGCTCGCTAAGTAAATCCACTTGTCAGCCTCTTACCCCACGAGGGTGGGGAGGGGCACGCGGTTCACACGACACATCAACTACAAACGCATGGATTTAACGAGCTCTGTTTAGTAAGCGACCGATCCGTGATCCGAGACGTATAAAATATTATTTGTAATGTAACTCGAATGTGAAAAGAAAACTGTTCTTTTATGTTTCGCAGAGAATACTGCTGAGCCAGTTGTGTTATTTATTCAAATATATTATTGTGCTCGCCCTCCCAACCAACAGTATCGAGTGGAAGAAAGCTCAACCAAAGGTGTCCGCGCGGGGATTGTGTGCGCGTGCCGAGTGTGGCGGCTGTGGCGAGTGTGGCGGCAGGCGCACAGGTGGGACTTCCGTATAATAACAACATTCAGCCTCCACCAGGAAATGTGATCGAAGTAATATCGCAGACACTTGACACACGAACCAACCTACAGATATAAATAACTCACTTTATTGTTCTCCGGTACATTCATCGCACAGGAATATTGCTCGCAACAAGTAATAAAGCAATAAAGTGTTGGAGAGGCCTGTCGCACGTCGTTCAAGTGGATATGTATCCCCGAAGGAGGACAGGGACCGTCGCCTGCAACATGAAGTGGAACGCATCGTGTTTGATGTGTGACATGCACAAGGAAGTGAAGCAGCGCCTGCCGGCGAGCAGCAATAATATGAGATGCGTAGTCGGTACACGCACATACTCAAGTCTCGTCTCATGTGTTCTCATACGCACGTAACATATATGTATAACAAATAACATGTCCAAAGATTGCAATTTTGTACCGATAGCGAAACGGTTATAATCGAGCTTAAAGTTGTGTGATCCCTAGACAGATAGGACCAACATAACAAAACATTAAAAGGTGTCTGTATAATGGGTGATTGTTAATTCTCGGAATCGCTTTGAAGGGATGTGACCCACTGTAGCTTGGAGCTAACTTGACTCGCAGCTTGTGGGCGGGGCTTGTTGGCGTTCGTTCTTTGTTTAAGCTTAAGTAACTTTGTTTTCTTCATCATGATCTTATCGTTATCTATGTGTGGGTAACTTGTGGCGCATGACGCGAAGGGTCAACGTTTGGGTTCAATTTGAAATAGTAAACGAAATATTAAATAACGTAAGAAGAACGTACTGACCATTGAATGTAGTGCGAGAAATACTAAGCATTGTATGATTACTTGGAGTATTAAGCACAACTTTTGTTTGGGAATAAATTCATTGAATTTTCGTCAAAAAAAAAGCTTTATATGATTGAAAAGCAATATAAGACACTCTGTCGCAAAATGTAGACCTTAACGTCAGGGTCAGAGCGCATGCGCACCGAGACAATCTTGTTTAGTAGGATGTTTACTTTCGTAACCGCAGCATCGTAGCGCCAACAAAAATTTAGCACAAAGCGTAGCATTTCCATGAAGTAGGAGTCCGTACTTGTAGCGCCCGTAGCATGTAGATATGTTCGTAGTAGGCTTTGAAATAATTATGATATCCGAAGAGAGCAATGCATAGCGCGTAGAGGGTCGTGGCAAGTGGAAGTTGGTAGCGCGAAGAGTTCCGAAGTACGTAGAGGTCGTAGCGGTTAGAGTTTCGTAGCGCTTAGACTCGTAGAGTACCGTAGCGGACAGAGGCACTTCTTGGAAGCGTGATGGTATACCTTTATGTATAAGTCACCGTGAAGTTGTAAAACCCGTTAGGTTATAATCTATCTAGCGAGATTGCAAACTGACGAAAGATTGTGAACCGTAGCACACTGTTTTCAATTTAACGCATTATTTTTCGGTAGATTATAATCTATCGAAGTGAAACCGTCAAATTGTGAAATGTCATGCAACGGATCGCACCTCGCGCGCTGATTGGTTGAACGTCATGTGCTCCGCGCCGGCTGTTAGATGTCAAATTACGTTGACGTGCGGCGACGTTGCATCTCAAGAAAATTGTTAAAAAATATCTTGAGAAAATAACGTAAATTAATATCTTGAGAACACAAAGGTTCTAATTTCAAATAAACCTAATTTAAATTTTATTGTGGCTTAAAAGACTTGGTTTCCGAACGAAAATAGAAGATAGTTGTGATCTTTGAATAACCAAGTTAAATGTTTATTAACTTTATATTGCTATTATATGAATTAGTAATAATTAAATGATACTTATAATGTTTTCTAGAATTAATATTGCAATTTCAATATAATTATCAAATTGTTCAAACGATTCTCTGAACTATCAGTTGATAATTATATTAGAGCCGATTAAACATAAAGATTACAAATAAATACATACTATACACCGTGCTCCGGACGATAAACATCAACTTCAACCAGATGTTCAGACCACGGAAATAAGCATTTTTCATTATGGACACATGAATGAATTCTTTTTTTTTATTCAATATTTGCGAACGGACGTAGCTAAAGTTATCTATAAATAACTGACAAGGCTTTTGAAATAAATGAATAGTCTTGTATTTCTGTGTTTTTCTTCATAAAAATCCTTTTCCACACACACCTTTTTCACCTGACTGCGGCGAAGCCCAAAAAGAGGTTTATGTGTATGACCTTTTTGTATGTATGACCGTTTTTATGTTCCCTCGTAACTCCTAAACGGTTGAACGGATTTGTATCAATTTTACTACTTTATTACGGCTAGATTAAAAATAAAAGACAAAAAAATGGCTTATTTGGGCCATATTGTAGAGACCGATTTTTTTTTTGTACTATTGAGTGGGTAATCGAAATGAAGGGTTTTAAAAGGTGATTACAAAAATGTGTACAACGTATATGTTTAAAAGTAATTTGAAGTGACAAAACGTATAAAAAAGGGAAGTTTTAAATAAAAAACTTAAATCGTTAAATCGAAACCTTTCACGTTACTAAACCAAAAATCTGGAAAAAAAAGAGTTGATAAAACCAATAAACCCGACTGAAAAAACTGAACAGCAAAAAAAGCACATTTTAAATTACAAGCAAAAAACAAGCACATTCTAAATTACAAGAAAAATTTTTCAAGCAAGGCATTCCACACACACCACATTCTATCAAATAAAGACCTATTATATTCTATTCTATTCCATTTTTATAATTTTATGTTCAAATTGGCCCCGCCTGCTTCAATTTAATTTAATTTAAAATGGGCTTGTTTTATGCTGTTCAGTTTTTTCAGTCGGATTTTTTAGTTTTTTCAACTAAATTTTTAAGAGATGGTTTCAGACATAACGCGCTTTGGACGTGGACTTGCTATCACCAGCCCGTTACAATACATAGTAAGTAACAAGCAACCATTCTGACACTCAAATCTTAATTAAGTGGATATTAAATTAGAAGCATTATTTCAGTTTTTGTAAATGTGAGTACCACCACGTAGACTTTCTGTAATGGTTAGTAGGGCTTATCCTAATCCTTAACGTCTTAATTGTGTTTTTTTTTTCTTTTCTATCTCTACATTGTGTTCACATATAGAAGCAACAATTTGCTGCTCCACAACCATAGGGGCAAACTAATTGATTACCATGTTCAATTATTGTGGAAGCTGCAGAAGATTGTAAAATATCCTTGCTTTGTATAGATTCCATATGTTAGTATTATATAACTGCATATCACATGTGTGAGTGCTATGTACTGTAAGGCTACAATTTACATTTTGTTATCTTTCATTGACTTGAATGTGCCTTGGTGGCTGAGAGAATGTCATGCGCACTCAAATGTCTCGCTGATGGTGGCGGGTGTGTCGGGTCATATAGTTCCCTTCAATATGGTTGAGTTGAATGGCGCTGATCCATGCGTCATGTTCGTGAACGGGCGCTGTCAGTTGGGACTGGTCAACTCTTAGCTGCCACGTTTATTTTAATTACTTAATTTTTTTTTCATTGTTGATTTAATATTTTACTCTGGACGCTCTTAATGTGCACGTCTGTCTACATCTTTCTCACATGTATATATAATCTCAACATGAATGATGTAACCAAAATTTAATAACAATATTTTGATTTAAAACAGTGTCCATGGAGTTTCTTGCCTATTCTTCTCCATAGAGATCTACGCTTTGGAATGTGCAACTACAATACTTTCTCAAGTTATTATGTCTTGTGACTGTGACTGTAGCTTCGCTTCTTTTTGTTTTTTTTTGACATTAAAAAGTGCCTGTGATGGTCTAATTGAAATAAATGCTTTGACTTTGATAATTATACAAATGTAGCATCCACTTTCTAACAAGTGCGTGGCGCGTAGGGGGTCGTAGCAAGTGGAAGTTCGTAGCGCGTAGAAGTCCGTAGTGCGTAGGGGGTCGTAGCAAGTGGAAGTTCGTGGCGCGTAGAAGTCCGTAGTGCGTAGAGGGTCGTAGCAAGCGGAAGTTCGTACCGCGTAGAAGTCCGTAGTGCGTAGAGGGTCGTAGCAAGTGGAAGTTCGTGGCGCGTAGAAGTCCGTAGTGCGTAGAGGGTCGTAGCAAGTGGAAGTTCGTAGCGCGTAGAAGTCCGTAGTGCGTAGAGGGTCGTAGCAAGTGGAAGTTCGTGGCGCGTAGAAGTCCGTAGTGCGTAGAGGGTCGTAGCAAGCAGAAGTTCGTAGCGCGTAGAAGTCCGTAGTGCGTAGAGGGTCGTAGCAAGTGGAAGTTCGTGGCGCGTGTAATTTCGTGGCGCGTAAAGGCATTTATTGGAAGTTCGTAGCGCGTAGAGCATTGGAGGTTCGTAGTGAGTAGACACACATGTTGTACGTTGGTAGTGGAAAGTTTTTTTGCGCGTAGGAGCCCGTTCCAGGTGAAGGTTCGTAGCGCGTAGAAGTTCGTAAAGCAGTGGAGGTTGGTAGCACGTAGAGGCATTTGTTTGAAATATAAAGAGTCAGTCTCACGTCAGTAATAATTGGGACCGGACCTACGACAACCCACCCTATTGCTACGAAATAAAAACGCTAACTAACTCAACTCAACCGTGAGCGAGTGGGTATTGCTCATTGTTTAAAAACAGTGTACCCGCATATCAAATGAAAGGAACCCATGTATAGACCATTATAACGTCTCGTAGCGAAACGTTCATTCGTTTGAAGCTGTGATCTTTCACTGACGTAGTATATATAGTGTGTGGGCGACGAGAATATATCAAACCGAGGCATAATAGCGATGCGGTGGCCGGGACTACTCGCTCGCCAGCCCTGGCTATTGGTCACTAACCGGTCAGATGTAAGTAACGAACCTGTTAATAATGAGCGCTCGTCACAGCAGAGTGTCGGAGTGCCGGAGTCACCGACCGCTCAGTGCTCATGAACGCGTTGCGCGCTGATTGCCAGTGGCTTGCGGAGAGAATACTCAATATCCTCCGCTCCACTCGGACATGAACACAAGAACGCACTCTCGCCGAGCGTTTAGCTGCGCGGAATGCGGAGTGCCTCGTCTTGTCCCACTGCAGCGCGCTCCTTGAACGGACACATCGCCCCGCGGCGGTCACGTGCAGCTCGCCATGTCTATCACGGGGGAAGTTACCTCCGACTCCGCTCGATAAAACCAACAGATTTCTTATCGGTATTGTATATCACGCTGCCCCACGTGGTAGGTCTCCTGGTGTCGCAAGTGTCAGGGCCGCAACTACTACTCGCTTGTTAGTTCGCAGATTACTAAAGTAACATCAAAATGCTAATATTAACCTGTGGCATGTTACAGGAATATTGAGCGAGCTCTTGTTACTTGCGCCAGTTTGTTCTACAACACGTTGCTAAGCAAGTTACCGCAACAAGCCAATCGGAAACTTTTAGCGATGATCAGGGTGTAACGAGCGGTCGGCATGACTGGACGACTTGACGGCAAGTGTTATGACGCGGCGCAGCAGCCACTGAGGCGCGACCGGCGCCCATCAATCACCCCCGACCCCGACCCCCGCCCCGCGACGCCCTGTCTCACCACCCACACATTCTTTCCTTATTCCACCAAGTAATTTAATTAAACTGTCGAAGAATCTCACTTTTATTCCAGTAAATGAGAGTTTTCACTATCCTACAAAAATGCGTAAAAAATATAATCACGGTGTCTTTTTACTGAAGGGAACCTTTTTTTAATGAATGAATAAAAAAAACCGGTATCTCTGAACATCCGGTAGATAAAAAGTACCGCGGTGTAGATTATCCGCAATATAGTAAGTATAAGAGAACTAAGCCAGTTATAAGAAAACTAAGCCAGTTATAAGAGAACTAAGCCAGTTATTTCATAGCTGAAACATGTAAAGTTGTGAACTCGTTTCAAGTGAGGGCTTCAGTCGGGGAAACGCGCAGCTACATAGAAGTACCTAATAGTGTCGCGCCACATGTGTGCTCACACAGCACACGGCGGCACAAGTTGGCCGCACTCGCGTAACAATTAATACTGCATTGTGCGAGTTACCGGACGCTGGATATTGCTTCAGTTTCCTGTGGCCGGTGACGGGAGAGTGCGCGCGGTAGAACAAGTTGTTCCTTTATAGATATCCATTCAAGTTCTGTTTGCACTCACTTGGTTTATTAACTAGCGCTAAATGAGAGCATACTGTTGGGAAACAAAGTATCGCCGTTTTATCAAAATGTGAAGAACACTGAAAGTTTTGAACTATAAATAAATAAAAAACATTCAAAAATATAACTGACTGAAGCACTGTAGTAAATAGTAATAAGCCATCAAGATAACAGATAATAATCAGTACGTTTTGATAGATTTGAGCTCTCCTATCGCAAGCTTTGGAGACATATAATAACAATTTCCCCGTGGGCACCGCTCCCCAGCGCACGCGCCAGCATCGCGGCCACATTATACACCTCCCCGCACTAATCCGGAAATGAGACAAAAACATCAAGTCCACTGCAGGAAATTGGCTAAAACTGACAGAATTAACTAGCGTCTATCGACTTTTCGATGCTCCTTTGTTATGTGCCAGTCGGTCGTACAATCATTTTGTGTACAATCAAAACAAAGGGATGGTGTACGTTGGTATACAGCTCTGCCCAACCTGTAGAGTACACCCTCGTCCATCGTCCGCCCCTTGGGGAGCGCGAGCACAGGCGAGATGTTATGTTTACGTTAACAGTTGGCCACGGAGGTACATGTTCATCTGTCGTAGAAAGTAACCGAACTACATCACCTCTCAACTTTGCTCTTTTGTATTTCGTCTGTGCTATAGTCACGAGTATTTACATTCGAATTCCTTCGCCATTGCAGCGTATCTGTTCATGTGTGCACGACGTGTCTTGAAGAACTTAGACCCAGTCATATGAATAGTTTCCACGAACCTATCGTTGTATTCATCCCTCGAAACGATTCTGGAGTTCAAGCTGAAAGCTCTCGGGGTTTTGGATCTGGATCAGTGCTGGACGGAGCGTAGACTTCATCAGTCGAGACCTTACAAGCTTTATATTGATGTTCAATGTGCCTCTTACCATGCGGTGATCGCTCCCGGTTTTCACCGATTTGATCACAGAGACATCATTGAACATTGGCTTCTTGGTTGACATGACGAAGTCAATCTCATTTTTAGTTGCACCATCGGGACTCTGCCAGGTCCACTTCCTGTGCTCACGCTTTTTAAAGAAGGAGTTCATCATATAGAGGCCCTCCTTCTCTATAAAACTAGCCAGTTGGTGACCCCGGTGGTTCCGACGTACTACCCCAAATTGCCCCACCTGCAGCTCATCCCCGTCTGTTTTGCCCAGTTTCGAAGTCCCCCATGACAATGGTGAAGTGAGTTTTGAAACCATGCAGGGCTTTGGAAATATCCTCATACATGGTCTCCACTTCATCGTCGGGGTGTGCCGAGGTCGGGGCGTAGACCTGTATGACCTTCAGCGAATATCTTGAGGATATTCTGAGTATAAGGTACGCCACCCTGGTCGACACACTCTCGATCTTCACTACGTTATTCACGAGGGACTTGTGGACGATAAACCTGTAGTGGCCTACATAACACAGCCATACACAGTCATACGAGCGCATCACACTCCGACCACTGAGCGCCACACTGAGCGCCGAGCGGCCGACAGGGAGCGCGACGCGCGCACCGCGACACCTCCACCAGCCGGCGCCTCCGCTGGCGAGCGATTGGAACGAGGAACAACATCCCTGCGCCGATGACCATCATACACTACCGATATTCACCGCGCCGCGTTAGTTTTATGTATCGAGCGGCGTGCACGTCTGCTACGTCAGCCGCGCGCGCCGGACCACCCGGACCGCGTTCATTGGTCGGTTGAATTTTTGATTTCCACCTCTACTTCGTAATACCCGACTATATAAGGTGACGATTTTGGAAATAAAACCACTCCTTTTTCTATTTCGGACCTTGGCTTTTATTTATAACCAACCTCTAAAAACCCAACACCACCCTGGGACTGCCGGTCACTCTCTCGGAATTAGAGCAGGTTGCCGGATTTCAGGATTATAGTCAGTCAGTATTTCAGATTTATAGTCAGTTTCAGGGTTTCCTCCCCGTCTCTTCGGACTTCAGATAATCCCGCAATACTCCATCGCAGCCTGCTCAATTTCTCTTCGAGTTCCATTAACTTTTCGTCGGTCCGGTTATATGTGATACTTAATTAAAATACACTTACTTACCTTTGTTCATCTTCAATATTCAGATATTATTTATAACTTAAAAAAGAAAGCACCGTCCTACCAAACCGAGTAAGAAACACTAATGAACGATCCTATATGATTCCAAACTTCCAAGGTCAATACCTATTCCTCCACTCCGACGTAATTTAAAATGATTTGATTTAAAACCCTTTGATTACCACGACAAACCCTTTCAAAGGGTCATCTTCTTCAATTGGAAATCATACAAGAGCCGGTAACATCGTGTACTAGTTAACTTATTGATAGGGTTACAACTTATTGATAGGGTTACAACTTATTGAAGAGGTAACATTTTCCGTTACTGTAGGCGCACAATCTGTAACACTTTCGAAAGAATTAACTTATATTCGGGGTTGTACGGTCCCTGACTTACTTCTTTAATACGATCAATACGACAGTCAGAACAACGACAGTCTGTAAGTAAACCCGCAAGGGTTTGGGAATCAGTCACGTCTTCACGAGCAAACGGATTATGATATAAACATATATATTATATTATATATAATGGTTGTAACAAGACCTTTAACGAAGCCGAAAGGCACTTGTGGGTAACATTTAAACTTTAACCTTATCGTATGCATAAAACCACGCGGGTGAAGTCGCGGGAGTAGAGTAGTAGTTAATTAGCAACAAACCCTTGACTATCTGCCATAAATATGTTCTGGGTTCACAAGTTATATTCGGGATTAAATGCCAATGATTTCCAGCAATGTGTACCAATTTATTATGATAAATAGAAATAATTGTTCCGTGAATGGAGCATAGATAGTTCCGGTGCCGAGCTGTACGCCGAAAGCCGAAGTAACGCCACTCCACCAAAGTTGTCTAACAAGTCGTGGGTCAATTTGTTATTTTTCTCAACACAACAAGCTCAGATGGTTCCCGTGAGGAAGAAATTCCGAAGACGGCGCGAGGGAGTGTCAGATGTAACGTGAGGGGGGAGGGATCGGCAGGCCCCCCTTGCCTGCGCTGCAGGTACACGTAGTCACTCCGGACGATGTCCGCGTATGTTGACAAAATTTGTTATCTTCAGAAAGTTACGAAATTGTTGCTTCGCAGCTATCAGCTGAATGTAACCCAATAACTAATGACTATTGAAGAAACTATGTAAAAACGCAATCATTCGTAAATAGGTCAAATGACAGTAGAAACTCAATCTCATTTGATAAAGTGTTGTTGAACGAAAAGTGCCGCGTTGTCATTGTGAGCCTCGCGGGAGAAACTCTGTATTAACTGAAAACAATAATTAATGTTTAACAATATCTTATGTAACGGACGCATAGGTAAATGTTTGTGATGTATAGGTACATACACACATACACACACATACGAACTCGAAAGAATCTTCCTTCGTTCTCTGTAGCTATGCTTTTCAGTCATCTGCATGTCATCTATAATCCAATATTAAAAAACAACCAAGGAACTTACTTGAATACTAACTGGAATAATTACGAACAAAATTTTGATATCAAAAAACCGTTTGAAAATGAACTTTATGTCAAACGCATAGAGTTCGTATTACTTTCATTAATTCAAAGGGGGAACAAGACTTCAGAGCGAGAAAGCGACAAGAGTGGATTGTGTCCTTGTTTATCAATTGCCAGTAAACAAAAAATATTATATATGTATTTTTTTTTTTAATATTGTAATCGGAAATCACGTTGATAGCTAAACTAGCACATAAATCGTAACAAGAAATTTTTTATATTCAAATACTAAATATTAATATAATAATATCTTGCGAAATAAAGTAAGCTTAATATAAATTAAATTATTTATAAATTAAGTTATTTCTGAATGGCAACATAGATGACACTCATATAAACAAACAATATGGCCAATACAATTTCGCGCTGAAGTCATATTTTTGCGTTATCAAGTTCTTTTTAAATTACATAAGTGAAATCTTCCTCTTTAAATATCTTGAAATCGAGTTGTGTAAAGGGGTATTATAGTGAGCGGTTTGCTGGATGTGGAATTTCTTGTTTCAGATAAGTTCTTTTAAATTTGTTTACAAATTACGACTAGGGTGACAATGTTCTAGATATGTAAACGGGGATCATGAAAATATTGTAAAAAATACTCCTTTTCTCGGTATTTATAATCTTATGCAAACTTTTTTATATACTGTTCTTTTATTTATTTCCATACAAATCAATTATATTCTTAAATATTCCTTACAAAAAAACAATATAAAAAAACATTTTAAATACTGTTTTTATTTGTTTGTTTTGTGTATTAATAATACTGTTTTATTTCCATGCAGACTCCCTAACAATGAGAATCTTCAGCAACGGTGGCTTGAAGTTGTCCCTTCAAAGAAGAAGTATTCAACCTATTGCCTGGTTTGCAACCGTCTTCCATCATCAGCATCTTCTCACTTAAATTTAAGATTACTGACTCATACTAAAAACCAACAATTACTTAAAACCATAAATTTAATTGTATAGTGTGATTAATAAATTTATCATTTAGGACGTATTAAGTTGTGTAAATATGCTACATGCTCATGCTTCATCTATGTGAATATTGCAGCCCTGTACGCCTTAAAATCTCTTAACAAATGAAGGACGTAACCTAACATGTAGACCACCGTGAACGAAAATAAGTGATACGTATTCTTTACTTTATAGACCTACCCCATTACAAAGTTCTACTGTATGCGTAGGTTTCGGCATCGCCCTGTCTTTTTATACCCCGTAATTTTGAATAAACTGCTACCCATGCGAAGCGGGGAGCGGGGTGCTAGTGAGATAGAACAGAACGACTGTCCCAAATGTAAGTACAAATATTAGATACCCTATTAGAAAGAGATGACATCCTCTCTCAAAGTTTTCTCGCTCGGAACAGCTTTCCGCTGCACGTCCTCATAAGTTCCTTGTAAACAACATTGAAGTATCTGTATGTCATTTCAAAATGACAGCTTTTTATTGAATGCATGAAAGTATAATACGGTACTTAAAACAAAAAACATTTTTAGGGTTACCGGACCCGAAGGGTAACCACCGGGACCCTATTATTAAGCCTTCGCTGTCCGTCCGTCCGTCATGACGTGTATGTCATCATCCGTAGTAGGCAGACAGTTGAAATTTTCACAGAATGTGCATTTCTGTTGGCGCTATAACAAAAAATAATAAAAAATAAATTAAAAATTAAAGTGGGCTGCCCTACTGCGATGGTACTCTTCATGCACGAGTCCGACTCGCACTTGACCGGTTTTTTTAATGATTATTCCGGCTACTCTCCGAAACAGCTGGACCGATTTTGACAGGACTTTTAGTCGCAGATAGCTTATGTTATAAGGAGTAACTTAGGCTCCTTTTATTTTAGAAAAGGATTAGGGCACCGTACCAAAAAAATTAAATACGGAAATCATATTTTATAATAATTTCACGCGGACGAAGGTCGCGGGTCACAGCTGGTAAGGAATAGAACGGGAAATATTAGTGTCCGGCGTGTGCCGATGTAATGTGAAGTTGGGTGGCAGTGAGCCGTCTGAGTGCTCAGTACTATGGTATCCGTCCAGCAGAAATGTTTGTCTAAAGATATAGACAAACATTTTTGCACAAAGATAAGACAAGTTACCGGAGGTGTTACCATCAGATTGATTCCGTCAGCGTCACGTGGTCGCCCGCCCTCCGCCGCCGCCCGCCCATCCGGACCACACGGCGCGCAACGGCGGCTTATTGGAAATATAAATAATACTGTGGCGACTGGCGAGCCTCTCTATTTATGTGTATACGTGTGCCCTCAGGTAGTCTCCCAGTCGACACACAAATCGAATTGTATCCGCCTCGCCGACCTCTCGAGATTTATTGAAATCCTCCATATTGGTGCGCGGCGGGAGCTGACCCTTGCCGCTTGCTGCTCGCCGCTTGCCTCGCCAGAACACCGACTTGCTCAACCGTGCGTCATGAATATTGCATGAGGCGGAAGCACGCAATTGGCATAACTAACGACATAGATATCATACTTGGGCTCAAATAACTATTAACAGGCGCTTACATAAGCAATGGGAACGTTTTGCGGAACAACGTCGACAGCAAACATGGAGGTATACCATGTCAACAGCGGGGTAAACTGTCCTCTGTGAAGCAAGTAGTTCCTCCGCGGTGGTGCGGAGATGACGTGCGCGGGGCAGAGCCACGAGCAGTCGCGGGGAGACGCGGGAAGGCGCGGGACGGCCCGGGACGACGCCTAATCGCGCGTCATTTGTCGCGCCGGGGACAGCCCGACCGCGCCGTAGTAATAAACGTTAGTAATAACATTCCACGGCCGCCTACGTGCCGTGTCTTGTGCACATTGTTGAATTACTGCCTTAATGTTAAGCAATTCTCACGCCTTCACCCTCCAAAGATAACTTAAATTATTTAGGAGCCGCAATTGTTTTAGTAGGCAGGGCTTACTCTCGAGATTACATGTCCGTGTGGAGCCGCGCGTCTCTGCGGTTGACAGTCCTATCCCTCAACTGAGCCGGTCGTCTCCGCTGCTCATTAGATTACAGGAATAGTTGGAGTGCTAATTGATAACCTCGTTAGGGAACCTCGCATTCTGCTGACCACATTAGCCAAATGCTTGAAATTAAATCTAACAGAGAATAAATTAACGCTAACATCAAAGACATCAGTGTGACATGTGTGTACTACCGCTAAACACATTAGTTCTGTACTTGGGCAACTCTTCTGGGAATAGAACATTATATTATTAGTGACAACGTCATGCGATCTGAGACATGGCACTCAGTGTGTGAGCAGTGAGCTATGAGCCGTGTCGGTACTTACGATATATTATAATGTGTATCATCCATCATAACTAGTGTTATGGGAATGGAACCGACGTAAAACAAAATGGTTATCTGCATCAATCAATCTGTTTTCAATGTTCTGAAATATCGCCCACATCAGAGTTTTATGACGCATTCAATGCACAGAACACTGAATCAAAATACCTGTACGTTACGTTAAGTTCACTTTTATACGAGTTACGAAGGCGCAAAGCTGTACGACATGACGCCGTCGAGGGCGCGGCACAAACCGGCGCGACACGGCTCGGCGCGGCACATTGTGCACACACTCGGACTCGTCGCGGCTCATGCAGCGGAGCACACTTCCGGCCACACGCCGACAGGCCGCACCCGCCGCGCCTCGATCTGCGACACTTCCACTCGATTTCAAACACAAATCTGACGTAAATAGAACTGTATTTTTACTCAACATTTCTAAGCTTCAGGTAAATATTGTATACTTTCAGCTTGCCGACTACTGACTTCAGTGGGACGCAAACTTAGGCCAGGGAACTACTCTCATCAGACTGAGTGCAGGCCGCGTGCGCTTGCTATTGTTTGCCGGGTGCACTCGCTCGCTGTCGCTAGGTACGTGCAGCCGTATCATATCGGAGCAAACGTACACATGTGCCTGGTGTGGATAAAAAAGCAGGCTAACATTAATTCCCGCAATCGGCCTCATACAGGGCGGCTAAATAATGGAAAAAGTAAATATTTTTTTATAAAACAAGCTGTTTCTGGCTCTCGGATTATTTCGAAATGTTTTTGAGGTTCGTAGGGCAGCGGTGGCGCGGTGCGGTACGGCACGCGGCAGGCAAAGGTGGCGCGGTGCGGTGCGGCACGCGGCAGGCAGCGGTGGCGCGGTGCGGTGCGGCACGCGGCAGGCAGCGGTGGCGTGGTGCGTTGCGGTACGCGGCAGGCAGCGGTGGCGCGGTGCGGTGCGGTACGCGGCAGGCAGCGGTGACGCGGTGAGGTGCGGCACGCGGCAGGCAGCGGTGGCGCGGTGAGGTGCGGCACGCGGCAGGCAGCGGTGGCGCGGTGCGGTGCGGCACGCGGCAGGCAGCGGTGGCGCGGTGAGGTGCGGCACGCGGCAGGCAGCGGTGGCGCGGTGAGGTGCGGCACGCGGCAGGCCGCGCGCGGCTGGCTCCCGACATTGCGCCGCACCGCCGGCCGTTGCCGCGTCTGCTACACGTCACTAACGTAACTTTGGAGACTTCACTCGACGGGCGGGACCGGGCTGGACTGGGCCGGACGGACCCGAAATTCAATAAAACTTGACGTCTACAAGTAAAACTTGTGCTACTCACTTGATCCCCTTACATCAAATATTAAAATCTGTCTCAAATGTTTAAAATAAGCCGTGACTTGTGAAAACCCGATAAACTTAGTTTATTTACTTGAAACCTGTCAAAGATTAAGTTATTTTGGATTGTTTGATAATATGTATTCATTGTTTGTTTCTAAATGTATTCTATGGGTGTCATACCTAAGCGAATAAGAAATTGCCCAGATTGTACTTCCGTATTCGTAAAATGAATATTATTTCAGTATCGTTATGACAAGTCCGTGATTTCGCAAAACAAGCCTGTCAATATGTTAGGGAGATATCAGTAGACAGTACAGGCGGCGTGGCGGGCATATTCCAGTGAGAAAAATGTGTCAATCTGACACGTCGCGCCGCGTTAACATTGTTATCTGAACCGCGGCGCCTGTGCCCCCGTGCGGTATGGCCCCGCGGCGGCGTGACCCCGTGCGGAATGGCCCCGCGGCGGCGCGAACCCGTGGCGGCGTGCCCCAGTGGCAGCGTGAGGCACTTGTCCCACCCCCAACGATGAGCGAAAAGCGAGGATAGCTAGAAACTAGAAACGAGTTGACAAGCAGCGAGAAGCGTGTGTGTTTTTCTGATAGTTTTGTCGCTGGACTATAAGCGAGTGTGCGAGTGCGACGGGTTAAAGACACCAACGTCGTAGTCTGAACTACACAACAATGATAGTTCTAGTAATTGTTCTGAATTCATAATAATAATTATGTGCACTCAGATCTGCTCTCTATGTAGAAATGACCGCTGGTTGGTCTCTCGGCTTGAGTTCTGACCGCCAAGCGAGCATCGCTGAGCAAGTATCACTGAGCGAGTATTATCTTTGATAGTTTTTGTCGCCCTTCGACAAACTGGTGGAACGAGTCCTCGCCGGCAGTGTAAACAGTCAGCTATTAACTATTAATATATATATGCATCTCATTTGCTTACACGGAATGTAAATCTATGGTACGGTTCTTGAGCGAGAAAATAGCCGATAGTTAATCGCCTCCTCACCGGCGGTGGGACAACTGCCTGAACTTCTTTGTATCTTTTCGCTCTCAAGCGCAGGCCACACCGCCCGCTAGCGAGCGTGCGAGCGAGCCGGGCGAGTATCGTTTCACCACTTTTCATATGTCGTCGGTTCACACCGCGAACTACCGAAAGTGCCGAACCCAAGTATGAAAAGAGGAGAAACGATACTCGCCCGGCTCGCTCGCTCGCTCGCTAGCTGGCGGCCTGGCCTGCGTTTCATGCTCGTATGTTCACGTGTCACGTCATTTTTTTAAGTTCCTTACGACATTATTAGGTATTGTGTCAAGCACCAATTCACACGCAGAAAATGTTTTGAATTCTTAAATATCACGCTCTTGATACCTCTGTGTGCGGAAGCGGAGCTGTATTTTAGTTGGCAGCGCTCTCCGATGCCGCCAATACGTGTTCATGTTATGCGCGTACAGTCGATACAGGGGGACAGATTACTAACTCGTGTGAGCTCGTGAAGCCGATACGCTCGATTGACTTTGAGCTTACTCACTGAAAAATAACACCCAAACACACCAGTACATTACATTTTTTTACATCCATTTAGATCAATACGAAAATAAATTGAATGAGAAATAACTGCGCGATCAGCGCTGAGACGGCTCGTACAGGGGCGGGTACTCGGGCGCCGCAACGCCACGACACTGTCACACGACACAATACGATACTCATTTGTTAGAAAAAGCTGATGATAGCCGTGTCTGTTTCTTTGCTACTTACATTTTTGGACGCGTAGTCTCCGAGCGCCGAGCGGCAACTATTACAAGACACCGAACTAATTTATATCCAGTGCGTTCCCGTGGGGCTGAAAGGCCAGCTGCCATGATTAATGTTCCCGAGGCCATTCGTATCGCTGTGTATCGGCTCCGGGCGCCTCGTGCAACTTCTAGCAACTTGCGACATCCGACACAATCTAATTTATGCCGCCATGTCAATGTTGGCGCTCAATCGAATAACTGTGGATGGCCGCTAACCACTACGACAACGTGCACTAATGTGTCGTTCAAATAAACTGTGCGCCCTTTGAAACTTTCATCTATCTACTGCAGGTACAGGTGTCTGAAGCCAACAAACCCGTCGCCTGCCGACTGAATCCTTCACACACAGTTGTTTGTAGTCTATTTTTCGTGACACTTACTAAAACAAACACTTGATGGAAAACATCGTTTTAAGGAATATGAGTCGGAAATCGAAAATCCGCTTTGAGCAAGTGTGGTGCACAACGCGCTTATATCTGCTATATGTATACCTGGAGGATGGAGGCCTTTGAAATGCAGTGGCACAATAACACGCTGCTATTGGTGAGTAATTATCATCAAAGCTATTACAAAAACTAGCTTTGCTCTCGGCTTCGCTCACTCTGGAACGCCTCTGACACTCGGGCATAGTGTAACTTCCCATTAGTGGAAGATTTGTTGGCAATCGGATCTGTAGTTCGCAGGTTAGCCCTACATGGACGTAGCGGTAATAAAGCTTAGCAACTTTACCTCTTTATAATATACCAGCTTTTGCCCGCGGCTTCGATCGCGTTAATTTAAAATATGACTATTAAACTCTTAACACACTACTAAAGTTTCAGTAATAATATCATTTAATCATGATTCGAAAGACACGTGGTACCATCTAGTACTATCATAAGAACGTTATTGTTGTTTTCCTCGGGAACAGTATTTTTTTTTAGGTTTAAAGATTATATATAGATTAGATTTATTCTCAAAAAAAAGACACAAAGTCACTTACATGAGAACAATGCTTAAAATAAATTATATTCAAATGTCGTCATCACATTTTTTTTCGGGATGATTACCCTATGTCCGTTTATGTACCTGACAACATAATATAACTAAAATTTCAGGATGATCGGTTCAGTGGTTTAGGCGTGAAAAGGTAACAAACAAGCTTACTTTCGCCTTTATTTTAACATTAGTTAGAATTTTAGTTAGTTTTTTTTTAATATTAGCTAACAATATACTATTAGCGATTATTATAACGATTTATTTGTCAAGTACAGTGATTGCGTATAGTTACGCAATCACTACTTGTCCAGTAGTAGTACTGGACAAACTAGCATCCCAGGGACGTGGACGTGGACGTGGCTGCGAAGAGGTCAATGAGTCCGCAGCTCACAAAGGGAAAAGCCAAGGAAAAACCTTTGCTAATTCTAATAGTTGATTGCGGCGGGAAAATTTACAAGAATGAGTAGTGAGTGTTTGGTTCCAATCCACGTAGAATTGCATGAGAAGTTAGAATGCAGTGACGCAATCACTAACTCGATACTGCTGCGATGGAGGCACGCCGCGCGCCGGCGACGTGCTCACCGACGGGCTCACCGCTCCACTCAGGGCTGTGCGGGATATGTGTGGGAGGAGGTCACGTCTAACTATTAACTCTTCATTGAATGCAGACTCCATTAGCATAATCAGCCTATTAATGTTCCCACTGCTGGGACGCAGGCCTCCTCTCTTTGAGAGGGAATGGGCTATAATCCACCACGCGGGCCCAGTGCGGGTTGGTAGATGTCACATGTCTTCGAATTTTTGGTTCTAGGACATGCCGGTTTCCTCACGATGTTTTCCTTCACCGTTTTTGAGAGCAGTGGTGATGAAATAACTTACACAAAGTAATGCGCCTGGCTGGGTTCGAACCCACGACTTACTGCTCGTAAGTCAGGGTCGCCACCACTGGGCCACCGCTGCTCTCAGAGACTCCATTACCTGTACTCAATTAATTTACTGCATTCATATAAATAAATGAATGCCTAACATTTGACGAGTAAACATTAAACTCACAAAAGGGTCTTTGAGTAAATTGTTTGAGTGCATTGCCAAGATGGAGACATTATAAGTTCTCGGCGCCCTCGTAACAGCAGAGCATACTCGTAACAGCCTCGCGGGTCGTACCACTGCCGGGGATGGGGTCATGTGCCGACGAAGCGTCGGGGTCGGCGTCGGGGCGTCACTCTGTGCCTTCATACTATTATGTCATCAGTTTTTAGGACCGTTAACGCTACAACTGACGTGATGTACATACCTACATTATACGTACATATTGTACTTACCTACATGCTTGCTTGGAAGCATGAATGGAGGCTCACGTAAGTTGTTGAACATACAATAAATCAGGTCAGTAAAATTTACGACCAAGTTTGAAAACGTTTTTATAGGCATTATTTTCGCGCAAGAATGATGTGCCACCCATTTATTTACTGAACGAAATAATAAGTATCTTCGGTGCTCAATTTTTCTAAACAGAAATTACTACCTCTTGACATTAACGGAAAACCGCCTAATCAGACTGTGACTCGTAAAATAATTCATTAATTTAATGTAAATAAAGCAGCGAAGCCATGATAAATGGTTGTAGATGTGAAAGAAACAAAGATGTATTGTATCGAGAGCCGCCCCGCCCGCGCCCTCGCGCCCGTGGGAGGCTCGCCTTATTATCACTACACGGCGCGCCGAAAGACACGTTCTGAAACTCGTTTAATTTGATATTTATGTAACATAGTTTATCTCCTTCGGATAGTGTTACTTTTACAGCCAACTGATTAATTAACGATTACGTATACATAATAACTACAAAGACATGATACAGTAAAGTTCATTCAGCATGGTCAGGACCTTCCGAGGAAATAATCACGTGACGAACACTGACGGGATCGTAGAACCAGTAGCAGAGCAAAAAATGCAAAATATGAGTCATTGTTTATGTATTTCATTACTGCGATAAACAACCTACTGAAAAGTATAAATAAATATGTTCTTTTGGTATTTTATCACTTAATAATTGACCTGGGAAGTGAACACATCCCGATTGTTGCACCGCGCTTTTATCAGATAAGATAAGATGTTTATTAAATTCCCAGAATTATATTGTTTCTTTGACGTGTTTGTGAAATGGAATGTCAACAAAAAGGTATGTTTTTGCAAATTTATTATATTTGATTAAATATTTTGTTCATATTTTTACATTATTGAAGTGCTACGCCGCACTTATGATACTGTATATTTTTCTGCGATTTTCAACTTTATGTAGACTTTTGAAAAGTTGTGCAGATTAAGCGGACATTGAATCTATCCTCAAAATAAAGGTCAATTACTAACTAAAACAGATTTGTCTGCCTATAGGTGCCTATTTGTGATTTAAAGAGATGCTACGCCCTCGCCTCTTGGCGTAGCAGGGTAGACGAAACAATTGACTAATTGATTTGTTTTCTTTTTACGTACATTGACAAAATGCACGTTTTCAACGATGCATTTCTTTGAAATTTGTACGAGGTAATGTGCGCGAAAAATAGCAACATTCTGTTATTTTACAAGCTTTTTAATCTGGTTACAATATACATGTAGATACATTTAGGGAATATGCTTTAGAGACGATACGACTTTTGGTTATTGAATATCCGTGTTTAGTATCCATATAATCTCCCTGCTTCCGTCCACAAAGTACTTCTCCATGGTCCCGAGATTATTCAAAACGCAATATTATCGATTTGGGGAACTTTCCGAACAAGCAGCCGAAACTAACAATAAAACATAAGCATATCGACGAGATCATACTCGCTATAAGAGCTTCTACACAAGTGAGGCGCTACACTTATTACAGGTGTAGCGCAGGTGTAGTATTATATTGTAATACTAGCTTTTGCCCGCGGCTTCGCCCGCGTGGATGTCGAAAAATATCTGACGGGAACGTACCACCAAGTTTAAAAAGTTTTTGTTTCATCGTAACCGCTTCATTCTATGAAAAATTAGAAACAGTACAAGTGTACTTATTTATTTTTACTTGAATACAAAATATAGCGAACAAACAACTTCAATACAAAACTTCATCCACCTTTTCACCCCCTTGCGGGATGAAATTAAAAAAAAACAATGATTTACGTTTTGTTAGTTTCCAACCATAAGCCGTAATATTAGTGATTTTAACTTAAAAATACCTTTTTAAAATCGCTAGTAACCGTTGAAGAGTTCCTTCGTGAGAAGACGATCCTGGCTGCAGGATTAAGGAATGTCTGTCATAAAAATGTATTGTCACCAGAAACAAAGGTGATTGCAAAATTTCAGCCTAATCGGTTGTTCAAAATTGAGTTGTAAGATTCCACCTTCAGCCCCCTTTTTAACCCTTCGGGGGTAGAATTATTAAAAACGCTGAGACACGTATAAATTAATTTTCAATTGTCAGTGTAAACACAAAATTTGAAGATCTTATCTTTAAAACGGACGGACTTTCATATAAACTTCCATCCCCTGTTTTACACCTTTAGGGGTGGAATTCCAAAAAAACCTTTCTTAGTGGATACTTACTCTTTGCAAAGAACATACCCTCCTTGTTTCATGTCTCTAAGACCAGCGCGCGGTTTGGGCTGTGTGTTGATATATCACCCAGTCAGTCAGTCAGTCAGTCAGTTTACCATTTTATATATACACCGTGACTTTTTAGTCGTCTAACAAAGGTTGTCCACTCAATGTACCCGACATAAAAAGCTCTAGGCGCGATTTTTTTTTATCTTCCGTAATAGGTACAAAGAAAAATAATAATAAAAAATTAGAATAAAACTATGAAAAATCCTGTTAATGATGTTTACGTGTCAAACGGGAGAACTATACCTACCCAGCACTCGATTCCAGTAGATCATCGCTCGCTAAAATGCACAAAAAAACAAGTGCCATTAACGGTTTAAATATTTATGACCGCCTTTGTTCGGCCGCTGAACCACCGTGCAGCGCCATAAACGTGCTACATCTGCATGCCGTGCAAGCTTCATCGTAATACACGAATACCGAATGCAAAGCCGATTAAACCGAGCGCGGAACAGTATCCTGGTTCAAAAACGAGGCGACGAGTTCGCTGAGCTATCTCGAGGAAGGTGTGTGTGTGTCTTGGAATATGTCAAAGAGATCTTGAGTTCGCTTCAACTTTAAGTTTTCGCAACATAAAACGGCGGAACTCGCTCATTCGTTATTTATTCACTTATTAAGATTGCATTTTACAACCTTTCATGGTCAAGTTTAATTGCAAAATGTTTATCTTCTATTTATATACAAAAGTAACTGTTGCCCGCGACCTTTCAAATTACCCGCTTGAAATTCTTATAAAAACATTACTTCCCGACTTCGTTAACAATTGCATGGGTTTTAATTTTTTTGCACGGAACCCTAATCCTTTTTAACCGACTTCAAAAAAGGAGGAGAGGTTCTCAATTCGTCGGAATCTTTTTTTTTTTAATGTATGTTCACCGATTACTCGAAGACGCCTGAAATGATTGGAAAAATGCTTGTTTTGTTTCCTATTTTATCGAAATCAGTCGAGTGGTTTTTGAAAAATCAACAAAAATCTAAGAATTGTATACATCGATGATATTTTCGTTTACACTAAAACCTCGCTGTCTCATTTGAGAAGTGCGCAAATATATGTATAGGATATTACAACTAAAAATGAACAAATGTATTTTTTTTTATTCTTAATAAAAGTAGCCTAAGTTAGGTAGTTACTCGTATAAGTTAGTCCTTATAACGTCAGCTATCTGCCATTAATAGTCCCGTCAAAATTTTAGCTATTTCGAAGATCAGGTGGAACAACAAAAATGATTTTTTGTTACAAGTATCGCTTAAATACTTTCATATGCATTCAGTAAAAAGCTGTTATTTTGAAATTACAAACAGACACTTCAATTTTATTTATTTGCATATATGTAGGTATAAACAATAATAACAGCCTATTACTGTGGCAGCCAAGGGCTGTTCGCGTACAGAGAACGCTTCACCAGTCACCACGCTTGCTCAAAGCGGAATGGGCGGATTATAGGGGGTAATTAGAAGTCCAAGTCCTCACAATGTTTTTCTTCACCGACATCAGACATGTCCAAAATAAACTTGTAAGTACGAATGAATTGGAAAAATCACATTGGTACTTGCCAGGATTTGTATCCACGACCTCGTGTTTGAGA
Source organism: Noctua janthina (assembly GCA_963576755.1). NCBI lineage: Eukaryota > Metazoa > Arthropoda > Insecta > Lepidoptera > Noctuidae > Noctua > Noctua janthina. Next base: position 20,666,685 of record OY755053.1, on the reverse strand, counting down.
AGCGAGGCTTTAACCTCGGGGCTATCACGAGTAATCACGACATAACAGGCAACTTATCATTCCGGAAATCAGATCTGAAAAAAACCTCCCGTCTCAGCCGCCGCCGGACGGCCAGCGGGCTGGGCTGCCAGCGGGCTGTGCCGCCAGCGGCGGGCCGGCAGACAGTAGGCACTGACTTATTATTTATGAATGTATCATAATAACAAAGGCCGTGAGTTAGCGAGTGTGTGCGGGGCAGGCACAACTCTCAGCCCTCGACGAGACATGACAAACTGTCTGCGTCCCGCTGTTGCCGGTTACAAATGGCGTACCAAAATGAGGAGACACACTATGTTTTTCTTTCATGCCCAACAGAGCATGAAAATAAAAAAATAAATTCTTAAGCAGTCTTTCTATGAATAAGTAAAACCGAGCATCTAAGAAACACTTAATTTTATGTAAACATGTAAATTGCCACACAATATATTATAAATCCCTCTCTCTCGCACCTCTGGTTTACACTGAGACGAGATGTTCAACCCAACATATGAAACCTAACTGTTTGCACAAAGCAAGCACTGCAAGTTGGTCCAAGGCTCCTAGAATTGACTATAATTTGGCTCGCAATTCCTTGATTGGGATCCAGAAACCGCTGTTCCAAACCATTAATTGACATTTTAAATTGGTACCAAAATTGGTGGTTAAATGGTATTGGTATCTTAATAGCAGTTTTATAATTAATATTGCCCTTTCACTGATATACTTTCAATCATTAGTTCCAGTTTCAACAAAGGAATAACATTGCCGGCGGCAATTCAATGAAAATTAACATTTATTTAAACATATTAGTGCATCAGGAAACCCGCACATTATTTATACCTAATTAAAAAAAAAGCAACTCGAAAACATCGGAGATCAATTTAAAATACAGAAGGGCGTGAGACAGGGAGACCCGTTGTCGCCAAAAATATTTAAAGTCGTTTTGGAAAATATCTTTAGGCAACTCAACTGGGATACCCTTGGCATTAATATAAACGGGGAAAAATTGCACCACCTAAGGTTCGACGATCTCATTTTGTTCGCAGAAGATCCCATCACACTATGAACAATGCTACAACAACTAGCATCAGAGAGTAAAAAGGCGGGATTATCAATTAATACAAACAAAACTAAATTAATGACAAACAAGACCGAAGTCAAAATTGAGGTGGGCGAAGATGAGATAGAATACGTAAACGAACATGTATACCTGGGTCAAGTCATATCGGTGACAGATTTATCGACGGAAGAAGTAGAAAGGCGAGTAAACAACACCTGGCAAAGGTACTGGTCACACAGGGATATCATGAAAAATAAATCTGTGCCCATCTCGGAAAAGAGAACCGTTTACAACACCTGCATACTTCCATGCCTTACCTACGGCTGCCAGACCTGGCTACTAACGCAGAAGATTGAACACAAACTAGGTGAATGCCAAAGAGGAATGGAAAGGCGCATGATGGGTATAAGACTGAAAGACAAAAGGAAAGCTACAAGAATTAGGAACACCACAAAAGTAGCAGATGTTAAAGTCAAAACACGAACCCTAAAATGGAAATGGACAGGTCACATGATAAGAACACAAACAGAAAAGTGGACCAAAAAGTTACTGAATGGTACCCAAGGGATGGAAAAGGACGTAGAGGAAGGCAGATAAAAAGATGGAAGGATGATCTGCCTAAGGGATGGAGGAATTTAGCGAAAGATCGACAAATGTGGAGGGAACTTGAGGAGACCTATGTCGCAAGACAGGCACCTGATAAAAATTAATAAAGAAAAGGAATTATGTATAAACTAGCTTGTGCCCGCGGCTTCGCCCGCGTGGAGTTCGGGAATTGCCCACGAGATCTTACTTCTAGGATAATAAGTATTCTATGTATGTACTATACCTGACTATAATCCATCTCTCTGCCAAGTTTTATCCAGATCTGTTCAGCCGTTCTGGCGTGATTGAGTAACAAACAGCCATCCATCCAAACTTTCGCATTTATACGTGTAATATTAGTTTTTACTTTTAAAAGTTCAATAGGTAATAAATAATAGTTTGGGGCCTATGTCCAGCAGTGGACGTCTTTCGACTGAAATGATGATGATGAAAGAATAGTTAGTGTAGTGTGTTAGTGTACATGCTTATAACTTACAAATATTAGTTCATAGTAATATCAATTAGATTACAAAATTATGTGATTATTGATACCTTTGTTTGAGATTGGACACCAGTGACAACAATCAAATGATTCTTTAGGAATCTATTTACAGACATAATACTTTGACATAATATTTAATATCGACGTCGCGTATCACGAGCCAACGCGAAAATCGGGATTTCACATATATTTACAGACACGTCTACCTCAGAAAAATCCTACCTACTTACTAATAGGTAAATACTCCCGCGCCCCGCATGCCCCGCGTAACACTGCGCCCATCTACGTGAGGTTCGAAGCCCCATTCGGCTCTGTTGGGGGATGATTTTAAAAAAAACTGTGATACACGTGTCTCATAATTTTAATTGAAGAGTGTGTATACCAATTTTCGAGTCAATCAACCCAGAGAATATCAAATTTCACAGAAAATTGAACAACCCATTTCACCCTCTTATGGGTGAAATTTCGAAAAACCCTTTCTTAGTGGATACTTACTCTTCACAAAGAATACACCCTCCAAATTTAATTTCTTTAAGACCTGCAGTTTAGGCTGTGCATTGGTAGATCAGTCAACCAGTTAGGACATTGAATTTTAAATTGGGGGTTGTATTTGGAAAAATTGTGATATACGTATCTTATAATTTTAACTGAAAAGTATGTACATAAATTTTCAAGAATCGACTACGAGAATAAAAAGTTTCACAAAGAATACACCCTCCAAATTTCATGTCTCTAGGACCAGCGGTTTGGGCTGTGCGTTGATATATCAGTCAGTCAGTCAGGACTTTGAAATTTATATGTACCTATAGATTAACTTTAGTTATGTTATAATTTAAGTTTAGTTAATCTTATAATTTAAGTTTAGTGTTAGAAAACAAATAAGTGTAGTTTATATTTTGATTTTCAAAATTACTATATATTGTGTATACGAAGGTCAGAGTAAATAAAGGCTATTTTTATTTATTTATAAAACCATGCAGCTACTTACGAAAACACTCGGCAGCTGTAAAACTACCGGTGCTTAGCTCCTTATTAACTTTGCATTAGGAACCTACAACTACAAGTTTTGCAAAATTTTGGATCGTGACCAATAATGTGACATCAGGAGATATCTCTGAACTACTCTTAGTCCAGCGCCAGACAGGCCAATGTGTCAGCGGGGGTGAATAAATATGACCAGAATAACGTTCGTCCAAGCATTATATAGGGTGTTACAGAAAAGGAATAGTCATGTGCTGCAGACCATCAAACTGAACAACTTTCTCCTTAGGTCCAATATCGTAAATGCGAATAAATTATTAACTGTCCCATACAAAATTTCAATACCTACTCGACCCAAATGTATGGGACAGCTGATATTTTTTTCGCATTTACGATATTGTCACACCCTGATATCCTATCTGTTACACGATGTATAACTATATTTAAATGAGCTTTTCCGTTTGTCTGGAGTTGGTCAAAGTCTTAATGAACTTCAAAAGTATCGAATCTTTTTCTAGTTTAGGCCGACTAGTTGATTTCTTTTCGACCAACAGATGGAAAATAGCACAGATACACCAACACTATTAATTTGCCTTTCAAAAAAAATTTGAAATCCTAGCAAATATCAATCAAACTGACAGCTGCAAACCTCACTTCCAAAATTATAATATTATAGTATTTACGAATATTTAAACGATAAAGTATAAAGAATCCTGTGTAGGTGTAAAGAATCCCTAATATTATTGGATTTAGTTTGGATATAAGTAGGCTATTTAAAGCTTCGTCTCTCCTACTATATTTGTTTTTTGCTGTGCCCGACGGTCCATAATGATCATAATTTTTAACTTACCACACAAGTACACATTGTGGAATGCAAATAAACTTTGAGTATTCGATCATTACGTAGGTAGGTACTTACCTGTAATGACAGCCACGGAACACATGGTATCGTAAGTTATTATTAAACACAGTAGGAACTTACGTTAACCACATGCCACTTTGATTAACTTTACTTTTCAATTTAGGTGGTTGTATTGTGATTAGGCCTACGCCTAACTTACATAAGTACCTACTCTACGAAGTTTCGAAACAATACAACATTTAGAAATACTGTATGCAAATTCAGTTGAAAAATGTTCTGTCTACGTAGATATACTTAATAAATGAAATCTGGGAGCAACTTATAACAGTTAAGCGTATAATAATTAGATTACTTTACAACGACAACTGTCCCGCGAAGCTAATAACATAAATATCTATAATTTACGAACACTGAACAACAAAAACGTTTAAATTCCGCTATCGATCCAACTGTAAAATTTTACGAGCGTTCCCAACTCTGCTCAGGGGCGGAATTAAGAACTATAAAACACGAATAAATATCAAATAATTACGCAGATCAGAAACAACTTCCACAACTTTGTCAGGCGGCGGCGGCAGCGGCTGGGAAGACTTATGCGTACGCACTTCAATACATCACAAGTTTAACACAAGGCTAGATATAAAAAGTTTGGTTCCACTTTTGTATACGTAGATTTTTATTGCTCGGCCTTCAGTTACATGTGCGGGGGGCCGAAAAAAGCCACATATAGGACCACCCCTGTTTTTTTTTAATTCGTAATTTGGCTTCACTTTTGTGTAGCGGTTCATAGAAGACACTCCTCAACTTCTACAACTCTTGTTCTCCTTCAACTGTGTGGTATGGCTGGGACATGCGGACGGACAGATAAACAGAGGGACAGGACGAATCTAAAAGGGTTTTTGCCATTTAGCAACCGAACCGAAGTACGGTACCTTCTTAACTATTTACAATGATCCCTGTGGACAACGAGCAAACAAATATTTTCTATTTCACCTAAAAAGACTCGCTGTGTCAGGCACAGCTAATAAGCTGCACACCTGCTCTATGACAAACGCTTTTGAAGAGGGTGTCTTACTGAAAGCCAATAATCGAACCATTTGGTCGAACCCTATTTTTGTTGCAAAAACAGCATTTTGTACTGACTATCACAGTAATAAGGATCAAATCTGTCGAAACTTAAATTAAAGTAAAGCACCTTGTTTTTCTATTTTTCATAACTGACTGTTGACCTCAGGGATCACGCAGACATGGAACGGGAGCGGAGGGCGTTGTCTGTTAGAGCAAATATGATTACCAGCAGATTTGCTCGGTTTTCAGGCGAGGTAAAGGCTATCTTTTGAGTGTACTGATCAGTGTACATCACTGTACTAGTGCAGCTTATAGGCACACTATACAGCAAGAAGTTACAACGCTATCCGCGTGAAGTACAATACCGCGTTCAGGCCGCTGATGGGGCCGCTTCGATACTGTAGCGCTTCGGGTAGGTATGTTCGCAGAAGCGCACACCGACTGCTTCACGCGACTATGCGAAAGCGCGCCGCCTCTTCGGTGCGCAGAATACGTGCCAGCTCCGACACCGCCGTGCCAGCGATGGTTGGGGGAAGGCTTGACTGTCCTTTCATTCGGCATGGTTCCAATAGACATGTCGTTACCCAATTTATAGAAAGGATTGTAAATAATTTTATTATTCTGGGAATTAATTGATTTTATTGTATTTGAATTTTAATTGGATTTTTTAATTGAGTTGAGTTGAATTTTTAATTGTATGTCTTTCTATTCGTAGTGTAATTTATTTTATTTTTTACCGACTTTCTTCAAAAAGGAGGAGGTTCTTAATTCGGCTGTTTTTCTTTATGTTTGTTACCTCTCCGTCATTTCTAAACTGATTTAAAAAATTCTTCTTTTATGTGAAAGGATATACATTCCGATTGGTCCCATAGAAATTTCATCAAAATCGGTTCAGAAATTTGGTTTTTTCCCACGATGGCCGTTAACGCGATGATGGTGCCTTACAATTATGTACGAGCCATAACAATGTAAAAATTAATTCATGACAAGAATTTGTGTGGTATATTGTATACTACAACTAAAAAGGGTAACAAAAAAACTTTCTGCGAAAAAAAACCAACTTCGATGACGTCGGTGACTTTGTTTGTTTCGTTGACTTTTGCCACCGACTTCCGAAAGTAAAGTTATTTTAAGCTTTTTTTGGAAGTCGGTTTTTTTTGCAGAAAGTTTATTTTAGTTAAATTGTAATGTTTTATTTGTGATTGTAGTGTGATTATGTGGTGACTTTATATAAATGACAATGGGTGTAAACTAGCTGAATAAATGAAGTTTTCCAACCTTATCAGCAAACTGTCGCTAAGCATTTGATGGTGGCCAAGGTTGGACCAGCGCGTTGGGTTGACGATAATATAGTATCGTTACAGTCGCGGGAAACAGACACACGGAATTCAATTTATTAACAAGCATAAAATTATTAATAAAGAACAAAAGGTTTCAAAAAGGTAAGTCAACCACTTTGGCAGAAATCTCTCTAGTTAAGGTCCATAACAGATAATATAGATAAAAAAACTTTTTGTTTAAGTAATCTTCCAGGATATGAACAAGGCTTTTAATCATCAATGTTAAAAGCTCCTTATTTCGTCACAATGGGTCAGGAGTGCCTTAAGGAATGGGCCTCTTCTCTTCCTCTTATACGACTTACCAAATATAACAAAACATGATTGCGTACCATTTACCGATGCTCTCTGAGAGTGACAGAACACTATACCAACAATAATTAAAACAAACTATTACCGATATAATAAATTGGCTAAATGAAACCAATTTAAAAGTAAATTTATCTAAAACAAAATTCATTCAATTTGCAAACTATAAATAGAACCCACCAAAAATAAAACGGTCTTAAAAAAACAAAAAAGTAAAAAATAACTTTAGCTTTAGAAGTCGGTGTCTTTTGTTTGTGTTTGATTTAGTTTTTTTGTCACCGACTCCTTTTTCTTTTTTTTTTGTGTTTTTGAAGTCGGTTTTATTTTTTTTGCAAAATAGTTTTTTTTATTTTTAGTTGTAATATCCTATACAAATATTTGCCATGCATTTATTTTACATTTTTAACAATACATTTCTTGGTCATAGGCTTATCCCCAATAAAATGGAACTTATCATACCTAACTGTCTAAATGTGGGTGTTCTGTACACATCTGCGTACCCCTTTAAGCATATAGACGTGATGTTATGTTCTGATATAGTGTAAACAATAAACATCCAAGCGATTGCAGCAGTTACGACAGATTTGCTGTCTATTATTGAAGTGTTTCGTTCCATATCTATCGTGTGTTTCGTTTAACATCTCCGAAGGCCATGGTCACATCATGACAATATTTCTATGGTACCAACTTGGGAGTATACTCTTACAAACAAAAAACTAATTGCCCAAATCGGTTCAGGCGTCTTCGAGTAATCGGTGAACATACATTATAATAAAAGATTCCGACGAATTGAGAACCTCTCCTCCTTTTTTGAAGTCGGTTAATAAATAATTTTTTGTATAAATCAATCTTGAATACTATGTGCTACTACTAACTTTGATAGAAAATATGGGTGTTTGACATACTGAATACATCTGCGTAACCCTTTCAAGTGTACATGCGTGATGTTATGTTGTGTGATTGCATAAACAATGTAAATGTATGCGATAGCAGCAATCGCGGTTGATTTGCTGTCATTTTTTGAAGAGTTCCGTTTTCTGTGTCCGAAACTCATCAATTGATCTATATAAAATTTAATTGGGACCATTTCGGAATAAACCCCTTTCGAAGAAAAAAATAATTTTGCAAATCTGTCTATTTATGATGGAGTTATGCTCGAACATACATAAAAATAAAGTATATAAACATCCGAATTGACAACCTACTCCTTTTTGAAGTCGGTTAAAAATGAGTTTTTACAAACACGGAACGGAACGGAGAAGTACCTATGGCTGAAGATAGGGTAGGCCTATACCTAGCAGTGGGTGACTCCGGGCTGAAATGATGATGATGAATATGGTATTATTCTCTGTAAAAATGGTATTTTTCATTTTATAGCAAAAGGATTCGAGATCGTCTACCTTTTGCTTGAGATCCTGGGTTCGAGTTCCAGGTCGGGCAAGGTGTTGGGATTTCCTATTAGGAATTTCTAAGTAGCAACCACGGAGTCTGGATTTGTGAGTGCTGGAAATAGGCTCGTTTCTATTACATAGGACTTAAAAACATAACTGGTGAAATGCGAGTGATTTCGATACGCCTCTGCCTAACCCTTAGGAGATTACATGTACATATTCGGGATCTATTACTATCAAAGCCAAGAACTGTTTTTAAAAGATGCAGTTTTAAAGTCTTGCAGATCAAAATCGAAATCACGGTCGTGTTTACGGCCACTGAATTTCAAGCTTACTGGTTACAATTAGAATCTCGCCAAAAGCGCGTCATCTGCTCCAAAAAAAGACGACGTGTGTCCCTTAGCTCTATTACTAATATTATTTTATGTTATGAAACAGGCAGAGGATACCTGCTGTTGCTGGTATAATATTTGCTATTATTACTACTACCGCCATCTACATATCAACTCGGACTCGGAGCAAAATACGCTGCGTCGGTTTTATATAATTTCCATGAGATGGCAACACAATCTAGGTTCGTAAAACACATGGAATTAATAAGTGTTTAAATTAAGCTCCTTGGTATTTAATTTCTTCATTTACATTAAATATTATTATTTTATAAATAAATTAGAGAGCCAACAATGCGAAACTTAGTAGCGACACCATAGTCCGGGAATCATAAATAAAAATGATCTTGATTAGATTGATCGACTAGCCGTAATCTTTTATAGCTGCAAACCAACAGCAACGTAGAGAGCCTTACAATTTCCACATATACCAATACCAAAAGAATGACGATTCTTTTGGTGTATGCGGAAATGTATTGAATAAACAAGATGGTGGCGTTAGCTCCGACTATGGCCACGCGTCAAAAGAACCATAACGCGCTCTATTCTAATAAAAGATCACTGTGATTTTGACAGACGTGTCATTAACAGCAAGCCAAAAACACCCACAATTGAGAAAATCAAAATATGCATAAAATCATTTCACATTTATTTTACATCGTTTGATTGATTTTGAATAATCGTCAATACGACCTATATGTTTATTATTGTTTCATTAAATTGACAACCAATTGATGGATTGAAGAAATACTTTATTGATCGTCTAATGTCCCCGAACGTGATCTGTAAAGTCTATGGTCCAACCATAGACATCTCCCACCATACCCATATGGACCATTGACCAGGAGAGTGTTTGTCAATGTCAATTGACTGATATGTCAAACCATTTTCGTTACTTCACTTCACTTTCAGTTCAGTCAGTGAGTTCAGTAAATCAACTTTCTGTCATTGGTTGTGTGGTGTGTAGTTGTTAAACATATTTTATTATTATTGTTTAACTGAACTTAGATAGAATAGCATCACTAAATCGGAAAAAAAGTGAATTATGTTTATATTTAAGTGAGCAAAGTATTAAAATGTGTTGAACTGAATCTATTGATGTGTTTGTCGACCCGTCGTGGGTGATCCGGCTCGGGGTACAATAAAAGTATTCAAAAGTGCGTGTGGTTGGCTGGCTATGTACAAACTCTGAGGATTGATTTGACATAGATGGCAACGCTTTAAAGAATTCGCAAGCTAAAACCTGGAACAAGCTTGTGTTCGGTGAAACTTCAATGGATTTTTAGCAGGTAAAACATCGATCGAGTTATGCGAAGTATGGGGGAAAGGAATGCACCAGCGGGCTATGGCGTGCGGGCGCCGGGGCTATTGTTTTCGGCCGTGTAGTGCGCGTGGACGGCGAGCGAACCCGCACCCGTTTCAACTATCGTTCATTACCATTAAACGCCTTACCTGGTGTAACGAGGCAACAACTACAGTTAGACGAGACGCTAGTTAGAGCGCGGGGTCATCGACGCCGGCGACGGGCTCCGCGCTGCCGACGCTGCTGCTTTAACGAACGATCTCTGATTATGTCAATGTTTTGTATCAAGTGCACCATCTGTGATGCTTTCCTATTAGAACTTGTTAGCGACATTCGACACGACTGAGTTTACCTTGTATGCAAAAATATTAGTAGGTTGAGAGGTGGGAACATAATTATTATTATTATTTTGACATGATACCAGGTTAAGGTTGACTGGTAGAAAATGCATATGGCATTAAGTCTACCTCTGTACTTTAGTGCTTGAAGTGTTAACACTAGTTTCACATTGTAATGCTTTGGTTAAATTAGTTTGAGTTGACTGAAAACAAGCTTGACTTCTAAAATATTTCACTCCAGCAACTTCGAAAAAGGTAGAAAATAGGCAAAAGATCAACAAGTATGGTTGATCTTTAGCTGATTTTCGATTGTGCTGGGCATTCAATTCTGCGAACGAAATATAATATTCATCACAATTTATAACTCTCTAAAGTGTTGTGTAAATCAGACTAAAACAGGTTCTCAGCTAGATGAAAGTGGTTCATTATTTATGACACCTCATAATATTATTCAACGTGTCTAAGATGGAAATACTCAGGTCAAAGCCAAAACTACATAACATAATGCCTGTAATCCCCGAAGAGTTACACAGAGGCAACCCTAATATTACACCCATATTTCGCCAATTATGCTTGAGTCATGTAATAAAGGGCGAGCCTATTGCCACTGTGTACAAATCCCGACTCATGGCTTCTACTGAGAAATTCCTGATGAAAAAACCCAATAACACTTTGCCTGACCTAAGAATCAAACCCAGGACCTCATGCTCAGCAGTCGCGCCTGTGACCACTAGAGCACTGAGTCAAAGCCAAAACTATTTTATATAAGAGCAAAACTAAAGGCTCTTAATTTGTACAAATATAAAAATAATTAAGAAAAGACCTTTAACTGGTGTGTCTGCTCACAAGACCGCAAACATTCTAACATTATCGTCTTCCATTCATTTCAAACAAGTCCATTCTAGGTTAGTCTCACTAGACTGTTGAGCATTGTCAGCATAATAATAATTGATAATATGCAAAATCCTTTGTAGGATTTAAATGGTATCCAGCATCAGTATAGCTGGTATAAAGTAACAGGGCATCATTTCCTAACATCATTGAGGTTGATTCCTAGTTAAACAAACAGCTTCTTCATAAACCTTTTTACTTTTACAGATTATGATAGTTTTGGTATTTACTTACCCTCAAGATAATTTACTATCTATGCATTTATTTTATTTAGTTGTTGCATTAAATTGAGCATGTTATAAAGCTTAACTTTATTATTTTGCGTCTCCATTCAGTTGCTTAAGTTTGGTGCGGCCAACTCAAGATGATGGTGGAAACCATCCTGGAGTCCTCCCAGGACTTTGGTAAGTCTCACTGCAATCATATGTCTGCTTGTAGCAGTTATAAAGCCTGCATTGTTCTGAGTCAAGAACTAATCAACAACAAAGCATGTTACACCACTGATAAGGGGTAATGTTTAACCTTCCTGTGCTGCATTTTTGATACATGTTGCAAATTGCATGATAGTGCAATGTCAAATAATTCATATTTCTGTAACTAGAGCTCAAATACATAATTTGTCAAATGAGTGGAGTAATATAAAGGGAAACTAAAGTGTTGACTGATATAACTTGCTATAAATAATATTTAATTAATCTATTTCCTGTGAGCTGTCATGGCTTTTCCTTCTGTAACTGTGTGATTTGAGCGTCTGGTTAGTCTCAGTAACACAGTGCTTGGGTTAAGTAGTATCGCTCACATAGTTGATGTCTTTTAAACTTGTTTCTTATAATGTTACATCATCATGAACTTCTGTGTAAACAATACAGGCTTCTTAAAAATATGAAGTAAACTTTGAATCTGTTTTTTGTTTAACAAACACAGTGAATTCCAATTAGAATTACAACGTTAGTTGTGTAAGTAAATGCAGTCTTTATAACTGTTAATTGTTTAATATTATTTTTTCTTGCTTCTTAATACTAGCTACCTATACTTATTTCCCAAAGACATCCCGGATGTCAGTCTGTACGAGATCAGGATGGCTCTGAAACAGCTTAAAAACAACAAAGCACCGGGTGATGACGCAATTACGACGAATTCCTGAAGGCGGGTGGAAAAACGGTACTTAAGGCCTTTCAGAAGCTGTTTGACTCCGTCACACTCGAGAGGAAAACGCCACAGGCATGGTGCAGGGGTGGTGGTACTCTTCTTCAAGAAGGGTGACAATGCCCGGCTGAAGAATTATAGGCCCATCTCACTTCTAAGCCATGTCTACAAATTGTTTTCAAGAGTCATCACGAATCGTCTCCCGCGCAGGTCTGATGTTTTTCAGCCTCCCGACCAAGCCGTATTCCGAAAAGGCTTTAGCACCGTAGACCACATACATACGCTGCGGCATGCTATACAGAAGACCGAAGAGTAGATCCTACCTCTCTGTTTAGCGTTTGAGGACTACGAGAAAGCCTTCGATTCGATCGAGACTTGGGCTATACTGCAGTCTCTCCAATAGTTCCAAATCCATTATCGGTACATCGAGGTGTTGAAGTGTTTGTACTAAAACGCCACCATGTCAATCCGACTTCAGGACCAGACCTCGGAACCTATCCTGCTGCTGTTAGACAGGGAGACGTCATATCTCCGAAACTGTTCACCGCTGAACTGAAGGATGTCTTCAAGGTTCTGGATTGGAGAGGGCTAGGCATCAACGTCAATGGCGAGTACATCAATCACCTTCGGTTTACCGACGATATAGTAGTGATGGCTGAGACCATGGAGGACCTCAGTACAATGCTCGATGATCTGAGTAGAGCTTCCGAAAGAGTGGGTCTTAAAATGAACATGGACAAAACCAAGGTCATGTTGAATGCCCTTGTAACACCCACTCCTATCAAGATCGGAGACTCTAAACTCGAAACTCGAAATTGTAGACGATTCTGTCTACCTACCTGGGACAAACGGTTCAGTTAGGTAGGTCTAACTTGGACAAAGAGGTCAATCGTCGAATCTGACTCGGATGGGCAGCGTTCGGGAAGTGGCGCGGTATTTTTTCGTCCAACTAACCACAGTGTCTCAAGACGAAATTCTATGTCTAGTGTGTGTTGCCAGTTATTACACACAGGACCGAAACGTGGTCGCTCACAATGGGCCTCATCAGAAAGCTTAAAGTCACCCAAAGGGAAATGGAGAAGGCTATGCTCGAAGTTTCCTTGAAGGGAACCAAGGCTGCCGACGTAGCCCGAAGAATTGCCAAACTTAAGTGGCAGTGGGCAGGGCACATTGCTCATAGAACGGATGGCCGATGGGGCTAAGGGAAAAGTTCTGGAGTGGCGACCGCGAACCGGAAGACATTGCGTTGGGAGGCCTCCCACTTGGTGGACCGATGACCTGGTGAAGGTTGCGGGGATCCTCTGAATGCGAGATGCACGGGGCCGGTCAATGTGGCGATACTTGGAAGTGGCCCATGTCCAGCAGTGGATGTCTTTCAGCTGAAATGATGATGATGATCCTTATTTTAGTCATTTAGGAATCCATGAATTCAGAATTTTATTAAACAAATTATTGCTGTTTCCTAAACTAATTAAATTTTGGAAATTTTCATAATAATATCATAGTGTGAGTCAAATAGAGACCCTGTTTGAGATGAATCACTCAGTGACATGTCAAAACGTAGTAGATGTGCAATGTGCATGCATTCAATGCCCAGTACATGACAAACATTAAAACAAAAAGTGCATTCAGTGATAATAACTGCAACGTCTAACTCAAATATGTTAACATGTGAATTTCTCATTTGTCACCACATACTCATTTATCACATTTCTTTTTTAGTAATTGTATGACAAACGAGGGCGCCACTATTCTCGCTTATCATACGTATAGTGGACACATGTTGCCATTAACACATTTATACAAACTCATTTTATAAATGCGAAAGTAAAACCCTGTTTGTAACCTTTTCTCACCTAAACTATTGAACGTTTGTAAGTACTACTTAAAACAACTAGTCCTTAATAAAACATAATAGCATTACAAACTAGTTACGTATGGTAAAAGCAGAAGGTCAGAAAGCTTGAGATAACCATTTCCAGAATTCATTAAATAACGATCCATAGACCAAAGCTTTCAAGCAAATTGCAATAAAATTCTTTGTGACAATTTATTATTTATACTTTATTTAAGATCATAATTCTTTAGACGGCATTCGCATTTTCGCTTTTTAGAACCCTGCACGAAAATGGTAAAAGAATAATCCCTATGGTGCGACTTTCTGACTGTTTTAATCACATAATCACCCAAACCCTTGTATGAACAAACTAAGCAGTTCCAAACAATGAAAGTAAAATGGAAAAGTTTTGTTCATTCCATTCAAGTTACGGCACCTTCAGTGCGCCAGTGTGTGTCATTATTATTATTTGACCACTTCGCTGTTTATAACATTGCTCATAGTTGTGCGTGTTGCATCCGTCTCTAACCGTGGTGTTGCGTACCGCACAGGCATGTCGAACGGAGCGTTACCGCAGTGGAAGCGCGAGCTGCTGCAGCGGCGCGCCGCCCGCAGCCGGCCCGCGCAGCCGCCCCCGCAGCCCCCGCCACCGCCCCCGCCGCCGCCGCACGACGAGGAGGACGAGGAGCTGCGCTACGGGCCCGGCATCGTCAAGCGCCTCAAGTCGCGCTACCTCAGCCTCGCGCTGCGGGATGCGCCGCGCCGCCGCCCTTCCGTGCTGCGCCGCGCCGCGTCCCTGGAGCACCTGCTGGACGAGCGGCCGCCGCCCGCGCCCGCGCCGCGCTCCGCCCTGCGCCCGCCGCGCCCCGCCTCCGTGGCCGTGCATCCCGCGCCCCTTGCGCCTTCCGTGCGCCGCGACTCCGTGAAGCGGGCGCGCTCCGTGGACGCGCTGAGCCGCCTAGACTCGCGCGAGGAGCCCCGCGCTCCGTCACCGTCGCCTCCGCCGCCGCTGGCGCCGCGCCCTCCGCCGCAGCCTCGCACGGCGCGCCCGCCCCGCCGCCCGACCCCACTGTTGCGTGAGACCGAACGCCCGCCGCCGGACGTGGTCCGCTCGACCCTACGCAAGTTCGAAAGTGCACCGACACGTCGCACCGCACCCGCTGCCCGCGTGTCCGCCGTGCTACGGGGCCTCGAAGGTCCGCGGACCTCGACGCCAGAACCTCGTGACTCATACGACGCACCGCCACTTAGCCCCCGAACACCCAGTCCGTCGCCGCAAGCTGAAGCGCTATCACCAGTGCCGGCCGCAGCCGCTGGTGAGGAGGCAGAGAGTTCGCCGGAGCCCGCCAGCTCGCGGCCGGTGTCCCGCGCGGCGCTGGACGGCATCGCCCGCGCCGGCTCGACCGTGCGCTACGCTTTCGAAGCCCCTCGCGCCGCCTCGCACCTACCACCGCTAGCGGCTACTAACCAGGTCCTCGTGGGACGTGCTCGTCGTGTAGGCGTCATCCGCCCGATGCCGGCGCGCGCCACCGACACCGGGACTGACGAACTCGTCGAAGAGATCGACGAGAAGAGTCCCGAGCCCGGCACTCGACTCGCGTCGCCCTCCCCGCCGCCGCCAGCCGACAGCGAGCAGACTCCGCCGGCGCGCGCCGAGAGGCGAGAACCTCTTCCGGCGGCCCTGGTGGAACCCATACCGCGGTCGCCGCCCGAACCCGTGCGCTCGCCCTCGCCGCACGCGCCCGCGTCCCCCGAGCGCAGCCCTAGCCCGCTGCCCAAGCCTAAAGTGGCGGACACGATCACCGCGCCTCTAGTGAACGGGCACGCGGCCACCGAACGTGCGCCAGAAACAAAACCAGCCGTGTCACGTATCGGCGCGGCCGGCATCGAGCGCGCGTGGAGCGGCTCCGGGGTAAAGAAGAGCACGGAGAGCAGGACGGCTGGGGGTGGCGGGGTCGCGACGTGGGCGCGCGGTAATCCAGCGCAACCGCTCGGCAGTCCGGCGCAACCGCTCGGCAGTCCGGCGCAGGCGCTCGGCACTCCGGCGCAGGCGCGGCGGGGGCGCGTGCCGCCACCCGCCACCACGTCCGTGGTGTTCAACTTCTCCAACCGCAAGGAGGTGCCCGACTACATCGAGAATGACGGCATCGTGCTGCGCGCCAGTCGCCGAAACAGGATCAAGGTCAGTTAACCCGTCTCATACTTTTATCCATCACATTAACAAACACTAAGACATGTAGACAAGTGCACTAATTCAGAAGGCATATCTGTACGTACGATCATCGATGAAACATGTCATGTATCGACTTATTGTAGTATTCTGAGAACATTGTGCTCTCTTATAAAAAGTGGTACTAATATAAACATATTTCGTAAAGTCTTGCATACCGATACCGTCGTTATCGCCGATAGATGATACTGAGCCGTGTTATTCACTGTATTAATTACTTAGTTATACATAAACCTTAAGCGTTTGTTATCAATGAAGATTTGTGGTGCGGATGTAGGTGCTTAGTACTTAGATATTTAGGATAACGCCTTAGTTTAGCCGGGATCTAGGTGGGAGCTCTTTATGACGTCTCGTCGTGTGCAGCGGTGTGTCGTCACCGTAAACGCCCGGCTATTACTGCTGCTGGCGTTGGTATCAGTCAGAAGCGCACTGTTAACTTGAGTTTAATTACAAATTGAGACTGTCTGTATGCTTCTCTTTGCTAAGAATAGCAATTTCACATTTGAACGCATTCAATCTGTCGTCTCCAGTAATGTGCGGGCAATATCGCACGCTCGAGCTGCGACCATTACGCGGTTCAGTGGTCGCAGCCGGCGGCTCAGCGGCTCGGCGCTCCGCCCAGCCAGCTGGCCGCGTCGCGAGACTACCATGAAGCGCTCGACGTTACGCAACATTCGATATGCAAATATAAAAATAATTTTCTACAAACGGTGAAAGTGATAGCGGAAGGTGGTGCTATGTGTGGCCGCCTGGCCGGGTGAAACCGGCAAGCGCGGCGGCGCTTGGCGCACGGTCGATAGGTACCCGAATCGAATGCCACTCTCGATTTCGTCAAGATCGCTTCCGCTGGAAAGTGCGGTGCGCGGCACCGCATCACGGCCGCGGAATGTTAACGAGCCCACACTGCGACGCGCGACGCCGTGCTCTCGCTCGATCTATCAACGAAGCAATCCAGTTGAAGTCTGACGTATAATAGGTCATCGTGTTGTGCCTTCCAAGTCCCTGCAGCGCCCGAGCGCTGACCCAAGGCGACATTGCTTTCACTGCGGCCACTGCGGGCCCACGCGGACAAAGCTCGTTACTGTGGATGGGCGGTCGGTCGGCATCGTAACCGCTCGTAACTTTATTGCTTTCCAATGTTCTAACAATACGCTGCTCACATACGTAAATGCGAATCTCCGTCCTTATATCTCGGCACTGAGAGCTTATGATCAATATTGAAGTTTTGATTACGCCAAGCACATTTCAGTATTTTCTATCCGTCCCATCAAATCGCTCGGGCTAATGTTATATGCATGACTTTGAAACGTGTGTTACCAACTCTGCAGAGAGTCTAACTTACATAACAAACAAGTTCAAGCTAAATTGCTCTCACTCAGGAATGTTGAATGAAGAGCTCTCTCTAGTTAAAGAGCTGTAGTTACCCGCTGGCCGCTGGTCGCTAGTGGTGGCAAACGTCGCCGTAATTAAATACCACAGCGAGTGTGGCGAGCAGCCGAGCACTCGCCTCTTGCTCGCCATCCTGCGCGGCACTAAGATTGCTCTTTTTGCCATGCCTGTGTGCCCGACCGGTTTGCTAGCTTGTACAGCAATATTGTGACTTTGCGAGACACAATTTAAGGACTGGAACTAGATCAATTAAAGCCATTTGAGGACAACTTGTTATTACATCAGAGATAGTCATGCTGTCATGCTATCGTTACTCAGCTATAGTGCAGTAGTAGGTATAGCTAAAGTGACCTAGAGTACCCCATACCGTTTGTTAACCGAAGTATTTTATCGTGTGAATAAATAAATAAGTGGTGTGAATCAGGGCCGTCTACCGTTATGTGTAGGTAGAGTGTAATCTGTGTGTCCACAAACACGGCAAGTACTTGCGAAGCAAATATTTAGCGTGTCAAGGGGTCGACCCGACGCAAATATTTAGATTACACTAGCTTCAATTAAGTTGGCAAGTTTGCCCAAGCTCCCAATCGCCCAAGTCACTGGGAGCCACTGAACCGCGGGGTGTGTGTGCTCCCGCATCACATTCCTCCCCACTATTCATTATGCCATTTTGTTTTCCGAATATAAGTAAGTTGGTTATGTATTTTTCCTGTTTGGTTTCATATTAAGTTCGTAATATTCATACGATATTCATCGAATTTTATAAGGATGAACGACTCTAACTTTAAATAGTGCGAATTTTTCGGACGAGTCCAGGGACACCTTAATTGAGGCGCAATTACAAGCCCCGCGCTTCTCCCCGGAACCCGTCCGCGCTCCTCTGGGCTGCGTCACCAACGTACAGCATTACTCAGAAGGTTCCTGCACGCTTCTGAAGCCAAGAAATTTTATGTGGCTCGACTCGCAACTTCTGGGATGATCAGCAACAACTCATGTATTTGTCTATCTCACTGGAGCCGAAGTTGATAAGAACGATAGCAATATTTATTGTTAGCTAAGGTTATTTTACGGCGTTCTATACAATACCCTTGGTGTAGTTGTTCTTCAGCTCCACACAGTCCACACTCCCACAGTCCCTAGTCAGATGATTGTAGTGCGCGCGGCTTCGGCGCCTCTAACGGGACCGTTTGAGACTATCTACGCGCTAATTGCACACAGATCGCGTTACAGCTGCTAATTATTTTGATGTACTGTGTCAAAACACTCTTGTCTAAATTTAGAGTTTTGGGTCACACTAACCAACTCAAGTAGGTATTTTGATTTATCATGTGTTCAGATTCCAAATTCCTCGCCACCGTGCACCACCGCCATTGAAATAAGTTGAGTAGTTCATCAGGCCTTCCGTGAATGTGTGAATGAATGAATTCGAGCGGAAACATAACGTTGGCTACAACCTACTAATTAATTAAATGAAAACTGCGTAATTAACATACTAGTACGAGTAGAGGACGTTCTGCAACTCCTGCTCTATTGCCGTAACTTACAGTCTCAGGATTTACTAAAAATACATCCACTTTTTTATGTCCGTGTGACGACACGCCTCACTTATCTGATAGACACCGTGTTATTTGTATTACGATAAGTGACAAAAAAACAAGCGAGTATTTCATTCAGGATTACATCGATAAGTATTAACAAGTAATTGGAAGACATTTGTCAGCACAGCGGTGAGTCAGGCCGGGCGCTTCCTGCAGCGACTCATTATCTCGTCATCAACGCGATACTATTCCGCAAAAAGCTTTCAGTTCTCGTCGCGAGACACATTCTCTATGGCGCATACGGAAACGAGTTTAGTAATTACTAATTATACTAATATCTTTGCTTTCTAACTCTGGAAAAAACGCATCTGCGGAACGCTCCACAATAGCGATGGGCTACCAAAAAAGTGCGTTCCCAGAGTGCGGCGTGGCGCGGGCACGGTGAGAACGATGCGCCTGCGCCGGGCGGCGGCGGCGCAGCGCGCAAGCACTTTACATAAGAAGCGCTTTTTGTTTGTTTATGTGAGCTGCGCGCTGTTTGATCGCCTCGAGCATGTCTCAGATAATACTGAAACTCTGATCCGTGCTCCGAGAGATTCCTTTAGAGATATGACGTCGTGCAGCATGTCCCAGTGTAGCTGCCCTAACTAGTTAATGCTTATTATGTCAGTTTGTGCAAGTGGATCAGAAGCCGACCAGTTGTACAACTTCAAGGGATCATAGGTGTCACGTAATATGATATAGGGAGGGCTCAAACTTTTGTATGTCTGTGCTTTTTGATAGCACTGTCATTGCGCTGTAACACGGCCAGCTAAGACTGCAAATTGCTAAAAATGTAAGAAAATTTGAATTTCGCGGCTTACCTGGCGCTTCCCCCTTCAAGTATACCATTCAATCTAGTTTGAGTAAACATCAGCAATATGTTTTGCAAGTATCTTGTTTAGCAAATAGTTTTGCCCAATAATTATTTCTTGGCACCAAAATGCTGAGGTGACAGAGGTCGAGCTGAGTTGCTTTACATGCCTAAACGATGACCGTGTACAAATACTAGATCACTAGACTATTTTACAACATCAATATCGACGAGTTTAAATAAGCGCATGAATTACACAAACAAAATCAAACGAGTTGTCTGAAATTATCTGAGTAAAGTTCAAGCTGCTACGGCAGTTACTTTTAAACGATATTCACGTTAGCATCGAGGATTGTTCTATAAAAGTGAAATGCTAGGCATCCCCATGACATTGTGCGACGACCGGAGTCTGTGCGAGAGCAGAGGTCAGCACCCGCGCCGCCGTCGCCACCGCCGCCCGGCAAGGAGGCGAGGTCCTCCCCACGGCACTCACGCCGTTATGTTTACACTTAATAGTAATAGCGAGAACAGACATTTATTAACAAATATGTGCTCTCGCTTACAAGCAAGAAATAAATCAACATGTCCTGTACTGTTAGCCAACACACTATCACTCAATTTCAAGAAACTGCTGCTATAAATAGTCGCTTGATGACAATTCTCACCCTGTGCAAACCGATTTGACCTAGGTATATGAATATTTTAATCGCGAATGAAGTGGAGCCAGCATAACCTGCATCATCAAATTATACGCAACTGTGCAAGTCAATGAAATACAATGTCAAGTGATCAGCGAGACGAGGCCCACTCCAAACGGTCGCGATGGTGCTTCACATTTGCATGATCAAAGTGAATGAGCCTGAACTAGTCTTACTGCTGGCTGTTGGACTCAACCCGCCACTCTATGAGAAGGCGGAGGCAGTGGTAAACCAGCGCTTGGACTCAAATGTGCAGCTTGTTGACAGTCGCGTGGCATTGAGTAATGAAGCCGGCTTCCTCGTGATAACCTTAACTGTATACAATCACCCCAATCAAGCAACATGTGTATCTGAACTGCAGTGATGCACGAAGTTATTTAAAATGTTACGCAGACATTGATGCTTCTGTATGCATGCAGGTTCTCATGCGCCGCTAATAGCGTGTTATTAAACCGTTCGTTACGACGCAAGCTCGGAGGCTCAGCCGCTCGGCGCCTGCACCGCTCATTAGCCCATAATAACACTACAGATAACCCACAGATTACTCTAGTCTATATCAACCGATGCATTCACACGTGCAGAAACAATAAGTTCCTAAAAATAAAACGATCTTACCAAGACGAACAATTTTTTAAAATCAACCTTTTATCACGAATAATCAGCCACTCATTTTTAGTTGGTTTCTACATAAAGTTAATCCAGTGCAAAATACCCCCAGATATTCAAAATCAATCATGCGTCCTTGCGAGAGTTAGCGGCTTAGTCAGCAGTACATTATGTGATACTGTATCAGATATGGCGGATACGGCGCTATCGGCGATAAACTCTCGGACGACACGTTACACGGGGCACGGTGCGGGGTGGCGGCGGCAGCGTGAGGGCCCCTACAAGCACCTTCACCGCTCGTCATAAAGACACTGCTCACGAAAGGTTAGAGTATGACCGTATGACGTCAGCGTGGTGCGCCTGATTGATATGCAGAGTATTGTCACTCGTGGATCAATAGAGTGCTTTTTTTTTAAGGAACTGTCCCAATTTCACTGACGTTATGGCTCCGATTTCGTTTTCAAACAGGATTTCAACGCATTATCAATTTCATTTCAAAGTACAAGATAGGTCTCTAGTGTTTACTATAAAATCTGCGTTTCGACACTCAGAATTACATGTAACACTATTTCCTATGATTGTTGGGTACAGAGCCATTGCAAAAAAACTATTTGTAGACTATAACTGAGGACTACAATCAGTTTTTTTTTGCATTACTACTACTTTTGACGCAGTTTTTACCATCATGCAACACACGTCATACGACTGACTAATAATAACTACTGCAGCTGTGAGTTCCCCATCTGTGTTAAGGTGATCGTGGACTTATAGTGGTCGAATAGGTGCTTGTGTTGACACTGGGAGGACCGGTGGCATGTAAGAGCTGATATAACAGCCGCCCGTGAAGCAGCGCCCGGACGGCATCGGAAATGGTATAATGGCACAAAAACACTGGTGCGGTTATCAACGTTCCGCTCTGGTTGGCCGTGTCAGCGCCGCGCGCGCTGCTCTCTACGTGATGTATGATGCGCTCCCTCCTCTCCCCCCCGCCACCGCCGCCGCTGCTCTCGCTCATCCGATATCCTTACTTCAACGGTATCTCTACTGTTCCTTTTCTTCATCTTTTACAGCTGCTGTTGGCACACATTCAGTGGTATGTGAATCTACAAATGAACATCATCTTGCGTTCCTCTAGTCTATTTTAATTGCGGTCATTACACGAGGGTTCGCTTTCAACTTTATGCAAAGGTAGACGGATGAGACAAGAATTACGTGCTTCAGTCCAAAGACAACAACGTACGGATGCTATCGAATTGAATCTACATATTGTCATGATCTGATCAGGAATTTCTGAGAAAGTAAATCTTCAATACATAACAGGCGATAGCAAAGCAATCATATGTGGATGCTTCCGAATTACCATAATGGTGAGAATACAAGTGCGTGTGTGCTTAACTGTTCAACTGGTAATATGGGTAAACACATTTGAGCGTGGGTAGTCCGGCGCAAATGGGCAAATTATCGCTGACTGTGCCGGGACACAGCGCAGCGCTCGATTGCCCAATTAGCACGTGTGACGTGCTCCGTTATGACAATATTGATGGAGCCGGCGACGTGGCCCGTGAGTTGTGGCAGACAGGCGGTGCATGCCCGTCGGTCCGAGTGGTCTGCCGGTCGGCTGGTCCCCTATCACTCATAACACGTTGTACAGACACTAGTCTCACTGGATGAAGTGGGTGCTAGTGCCCGCGGCTGTTCTACCGCATGTCGAGATAAGGAGCTCCGCAATATCACTTACGGAATGACCTAATCTGAGCGAAGGAATATACGCAATACACTCGCGACCCCGTCGCCACACAGATGTCCTTTACGAGTTAATTGCTTTCTGCATATGACAATATCGCGTTCCCAAAATGTCGCAATGAACTGTTATCTAGTGTAAGTAGCGTGACCAAGGTGAGGTCCTGTGTTATGAAACAGAGCCATTTACAGAACAATTCGCTTGAACGCATAATGGAAGTGGTTCTATGACATTCGATTAGTTTGATCAGGTAAATGCATTTGGCAAAATTTTATGAAATAAAATTGAACAGTGTCACGAGTCACACCCCGACTTTTCGTCAAACTATTGACTGGCAGAATGAAGCCTTGCAAGTGGCAGAGCTATGTAAGGCTACTTAGTTGTACGTACTCGGCGTCTGCGATAAAGAACAGCTACAAATAAATAGAAGACGCCTCAAATTACAGTTGGATGTCGATACTGTCCCTCTGATAGTTCTGATGTATTCAGCTAACCGTTCTACCAAAGCTCCATTATGATTTTATTTAGTGACAATTCCAATGTTATGTAATTATCTCACTGTTTTGGTGTTGCGAGTCATCTGTCGCGTAGTGTCGTCTAGTTTGCCGCGATTACGCACGCAGCGTTCTATTTATTCGTACCTGCAAACGATTCACAAAAGGACAAAGAAATAAGTATGTCTGGTCATCGCCAGCCGGCTAGTCCAATTACCGACAGTATATAACGCCCGCAACTGCGGCGACACATTGTTTCCAATTGTGGACGTTAGTTAGGTAAACACACGTGTAACGGCACCGACGCGTGCGCAGCTTTCGAGCAGAGTCCGCCCGCGCCTGGAGCCCCCGACGCACCAAGAGCCGCTTGGAACAATACTCAAGTGTAATTTTGAGTTTATAACTGTAGAATTATTTAGAGAGATATTTCTCGACGGCATGAAAAGACAAGTTAGAGGCCCATGGGCGGCATAAAAACTCTGATATCGAGTTATGCACTAACCACACTTAGATTCTTATTTGTATTCGGAAAAGCAAATACGGCTATATTTATCTATTATTAAAATGATACAAACACTAAGTAAACATTGCTTTCCATTTTTGTGTAACGCGGAAATGAACCAGCGATCAATTAGTCTCAGCTGTACCAACTGTTATCAGTGGAACTGGAACTAGTTTCGTTACGATTGTTACTCGACATGCCACTTACTGATAAGTAATATCTCTTAGTCAGACAGATTTGTTATTGACTATTCATTGGAAGTCGATGATGTTGACCTGTTTCAAGGGTGGTGGCAGCAGCAGCGTTAGACAATACAGCGAGTTGCCGCCTAGCCGGACAGTAATCGTTTGCTTTCTCTCCGGAGTGCCGACGTATTGTAACAAGGCTTTATGGCAATTAACGCAGCCGCTATGAGACGACGCGCTCGCCGGGCGCTTGCGCATGCATTAGGGGCAGCGCACCCTGCTACATGCGCCGAGCGTACGAACAGCTATAGAACGCAGCATGCGGCCATTTATATTAAATAAGAGGATAGCAACTTTTCATAAAAATCGCCGCACCGCAACTCAACGCAAGTCACACTGCTATGAGTCTATATGATAGATCAGATCGTGGAACGAAATTGAAATGCAAAGAACCCATTCAAACTGAGACAGTGACATCGCATCATAGCGGAGCGACAGGTCCATGCGTCTGCCACGCCACGAGATCCGCAGGTTCATCATTAGCTGAAGGCGCGAAAAGCGCGCAGTGCATGTGGTGTGCGCAACCAAGTGGCGCACGCGCAGTTGCGTAACTGATCGTATTGTATTTCAGCGGTTAGAGGGCCGACGCGCCAGAGCCGCAGGTGCCTCTCACACGTGGCAAGCACTTATACCAAACACGTTGTAATAACGATTGAAGAACGTCGCCTCTAACCTAACCACACCTCGTCGGTCGTAATCTTGACCTTTGGCATGATTGGTCCCTTTTTTGTTTTGCTTTTTTTTTTTTAAAGCAAACCTCACACTCGGATTTTCTCCTGTGTCGTGGGTGCATTTACAAATATTTAAACTAACATACACATGTTATGTTTGTGTATGTCAGTTTGGCTGTTGCCAGACCCGGAACAACTACCTGTAGGTCATACAAATATTTGTCCCGTGCGGGGATCGAACCCGCGATACGCAGCAGCAAATCGCTTAGACACTGAACCAACCGGGCCCTCGTGCGTCGCCGTTTTGGGTTACTAGTGTCAAATTGTCACAAACCCACTGCTGTGAAGGTGCTCCACCCTAAATTATAATTGCACTCGGAAGTTTTCGACGATAAGTTTAGCATAGCATAGCTTAATCAGCCTATAATGTTCCAAGTGCTGGGATACAGGCCTCCTCTCCATGAGAGGGAATGGCCTATAATCCACCACGCGGGCCCAGTGCGCGTTGGTAAGTTTACCTAAGACAAATTGTCCAATTAGGTAGAGAAACTGCCCATCGTCGAGAAAGGGTCAAGTGTCTCTAATCTCAGCAACGTTCGGGAATCTTCGCAATTTCAACTAGTCCCAAATACCGCAGCGTCCCAAGACGAAAGTCAATGGCGCTGATTAGAAAGCTCAGTCACCCCATAGGCCTTGGAATTCCTTGCGTGATTGAATCACAAATGAGAAGGGTCGTAAAGGACCCAAAATAACATACAACCCGAAGAATGGCCAAATTTAAATAGAAAAGGGCAGGTAAAATGAACCGCAGACAAGGTAACAGATGGAGAAAACAGTTCTAGAATCGGCAACGTAGACCCGGAACCGGGAGACACGGAAATAACGGGATGTAGCAGTCATTCTTGAAGAACCTTTATCGAGCATAAGACGTCTGCTTGAATAATAATAGGATATTCTTAGTTGTTGTTCACAAAAGTGAAACCTCTGCAGTAAACATAGTTGAATTAATAATGATGTACACAAACGTGTGGCATGTCACTCGTCAAAACGTATTGTTACATCTCGCAGTTAGTCGCTTGTCAGTTTATGAGTGGCGCCACTGTCGTGACGGCTATCCGAATGACCGAATGCTGTCGGTGACGATTTATTTACTGCAGGCTTATATCATTTATTTAAGATAGCAAACAGGTTTAACGTGGTCGTGGCGCGCCGCGACTCCCAGACAGGCTCGGATCGATCGGGCGAGACGTGGACAGAGGGACAGCCAGACATACCTACAACCGCGTCTGTAACTTCTAGCTTGCCATTTATACCTACTCCGTACTTTGAATGAGTCACGAAAATGCGCTAAAGGTGTTAAAATTGGCTGACTAAGCACTGATGCATTTTGCTGTTCGAATTGCTCGTTTACAGTGCTCTGTTGGAGGGTGTCAATCCTAAAAACTGAAATTTAAGCACCTTGTCTCTAAGTATAGATATAAGTATTGGGTTGGGACCAATAATATGGCGCTATCTATATTCCAGTGATAAGTAAACAATGGCCACTGGCGACAGCGCCGGTTGCACGGGCGGGCAGCCGTGGCAGGACTTTGCAGTGGCGGCTGCAATCACTACATCATTTTGTTGCCGACGCGTACCGAGCTGCTACTGAGCGCTGAAACAATAGCGTTCATATTTCATGTACTTACATATTCTGGTAATTGCAACAACCGCGGGTGTAAAGAAGAATAATTGTAAAAACTAATACTTACTGATTCTGCTTTAGCTTATTGCAATTCAAAAGGGTTTGAAAAAGCAATTTGGTTTTATTACTCATAGGGGCCCACCCTCGTGGTAATTTGGTTTGCTGTCTAGACTCGAAGCTGGCAACACACATCTGTATAACTAACATGACGCACATACATACGGACACGCGGCGCGCGGACTGCCATGGACACCTCGATTTGTTAAACAAGGCAACGAATAAAAACTCAGATCAATAACAATGAAGTATATCAGCAGCGATCACTTGCTTACTGGTAATTAGATCATTATCGAGCCAACACAGTCTCTATTAGTAAAGGCTGTCTGATATTATTACAGGCTGATGCACTTCGACTCTGAATTATCGAAAACAAGTACACACAACTTGAACACCGAAGATCAATTGAACAGAACCGATGGGCGTAGGTTCTTTCTCGGCGAGATTTATCCTAGTGTTTGGCAAAGTTTTCTCGTAATCTGCGGCATGAAAGTAAAAAGACGCAGATTATCGGAGGCGTGCGGCGGCGACACGTGCGCGCCAGCCGCCTGCCCGCCACGGACGTATGAGCACACGAGCGATGCTGTTCAACCATGATACCATACACTACGTATATTACTTCTATGTGATACCAAAAAGAACAAGACGACCATATGTCCAACGGGTAATCTTCAAAACTTAAATGTTATCCCCTCGATTTAAAATCCCCATTACCTGGCTTGAGTAACCAATCGTTCTATAACACTTTATATTCAGTTTTTAAAGAGAGTCATATCGATGTTGTTTATTATTTTCGGAACAGCAGACCTTGATGACTCGAATCATAACGTATAGATATTTTATGATAAGTGTTCATTCAATCGTTCTACAGGAAGACGTCTACTAAGTTGGAGAGCTTGTCTTGTCTCATTCATATCACATCATTTTAGCTGGCCCCTTTGTTAGTTGACATTTTGGTAAAAATCCTTTCATTACATTGAGCATATCAATGTTGGTTTCCTAGATCATATACATCATCGCACCAAAATTATCAGCTCGCAACTTGAACACGCCAGTTGATACCTACATTGAATTGAACGACATGCTGACCATACAAAGACAAGCAGATTTAGAGCCCCGTGTCGCAGACTTGCGACACGTGAGACCAGTCACCGGCGTAGTGTTAGTGAAGCCAGTACTTCATCAAATTGAACCGCAGAACAAGAGAGATGTGTCGAAATAAAGCCTGATTGGTATAAACGTAGGAACTCCTGAATACTCATGATCTCATAATTCAGTAAGCAATTTTCGATTAATACGTAGGATTGGCGGTCTATAATGTAAACGAATACATTTAAATAAATATCTATCCTTAGGGAAAAATAACACAAAATTGCCTATCAATATGATTTATGGGACTTGCTAAAGATTAAAATGCCTTTTAGAGTGCGATAAAGGTAGCACATTCATTCGGTCATAATCAGGCGTTTTATCCGCGATTAAGATATGGTATCGCACGCTCTGTCTCCGAGGTTCGCCCTGCGCGTAGTGCGCCGCCGCGTGCGCCACTCTGCTGACCAAACTCACGCACTTTATTTGGAGCGTCACGTTCACGTCAAATAAATTCAATTTAGCTGGTCTTTTTCACCTTCGAAACTAGTACTTCAGTTCTTTTATCAAATTGAATATTATCTTTTCTGTGCTTCAGTTAAATGAATTAAATACCCTAAAACGTTTTGATTATTTATCACCATGCTGAGCAGTCTCCAGAATATCTTGCGAGACAAAGACCCAATCTTCATAATCAAGGTAGGATGTTTGAAACTGGTCGCACGAGGAGCTCTTGCGGCCAGTGTTACGTGTTACAAGTGCCAGTGTTTTGTAATCAGAACTCATTTTGTTTTCGTGACGTGGCTAGCACCGACTTTGTTATTTGTTATGACTTGATAATCTTTTCATTCATCACGGTTTGGTATGCTTGTGTCTAATGTGTGCTTTAGGCCTTATAATTGAGGAAATAAAAGATGCGCGAGAGCGTGCTGGGAATTGATTCAGAACAAAGTGAACGACTGGCGAACCTCTGTAAGCGCCAAGCGGATAGGTAGCAAGTATGGCAACACAACTCGTCGTAAACTGTAATATTTTGTCTTTAGTTGTCCACGTCAACTGAGTAGTTTCAACATTACTCATACTATGTAGGTGGTACATTAGAGTTGAGTGTTCGCTGTACATTGAATAACAAACAACGCGCGATAAACAATAACGTTACGAGTATCCTTGTGGTCAGTCCTTATTAGCAGATATTCATGTTTCATATTAAACCATTATCATTTGTTTCATTATTAATAAAGTGGAACACGCAGATAGGTACAATTTATATGTCATTGTAGAGCGCAGCATATATTTAATTTGACCTGAGTACAAGAGCGTAACAAAATGCGAGCTAAAATGGACTGACACATTCTTGCGGGTTACTTTTTTCAAAGCACACTCTGTGTGTAGCGACTTGTTGGTAATGTTGGGGTCAACTGCAGCATACCGGTGGTGTTCTAGAGGAGTACGTACTTGCACATGATCACTTGTGCATGAAGCACGCGGCAAGAGGACGTGGGTGCGCCCTTATCGGCGCGGAGTCGCGGGCCCTGTGTGGAGCGGTACTGGAGAGGGTCCTGCCTCACGCCGTGCTCTGCTATTATATTGACACACGATCTCGTCGAGATACTTCATCTGCCGGACGCAACGATTCACAACTATTGCGACCAATCCTTTATGCGGCACTTGGACTTTTATTACTAACAAGCCTTATTCAACGTATCATGACGCCTGTATTTTGCCTAGGGTTAGGTGGACAAATGTGTAGGTGTGATGGCCACCCACGTTTCGCTAGCCATGCATACGTATGAGCAAGTTAGCTGCTAAAATACGCGCCCAAATACAGACTCCGCTGACATGCCACTGCACTGCTTCTTCTTCTTAGCGTTTTGATGGCAAAAAGTTAAAATATGTTTAGCCCAAAACTCAGCCACGCGAACCCCGCTCACTGATGGAGATTCAGCACCCTACGCACAGTAGTCGCGCTTGCAACCGCTACACCAACCAGCATTTGCTTTCTGATTGGACTCCATGTACATAATGTTCGTACGAGTGAGTGCGCTCGGTCCCCAGCGCGGGATAGGCGGCACACCGGTCCGGCCGTGCCGGATTCCCTTGAACCCGGCACGGCTGCCCGTCACGGTCACCGGACGCCACGCCGGCCAGATTCCGCCGCTGCCTGCTAAACGCTCGATACTCGTTTTGGGAAATTCGTTCCGACAACCGTGCCGTGAAAAAGAAATGTTTTCTATACAACATTCCGATAGCCAACCAACAGCTATAGTTGAAAAAGTGTCGCAACTGGTTTTATTTATTACTGATGTTGATGCCCACGAGAAGTAGCCACTACTTCTCGAGTGGCGGTGTTGCCGTCAACTGTTTGTTACTAAATCGGTCCAACAAAGGTCTTCTGTGAATGTAAAGTAAAAGTTATATAATTATTTATTTGAGCTGTCTTATTACTTCCTCAATACAGTTCACCAGTCCTTGAGCTGACATAAAACAGTGCTGAATATCCTGTCGTGTGCTCGGGACTGTACAGTTTGTGCTGCTGTAGCGTGTAATCTGCCGCGGCCGCGTCATTCCCGATCGAGCCGCTCGTCGAGTGGATGTCCACGCACCAGCCGGACTCGCGGCCGGAAGAACAGCCCTAGTTTAGTGCGCTGATTATATTTGTGCTCGATAACAGACGCTTTAGGCGCATGTTAATAAAACAGAACCAGGCAATGGGCATGACGCGGTTGTTGCATCATCTTCACGCCGGACATCGATGCGTTAATTGGAGTGTCGAACAAAGCTCACTTGTACCGTGTGTAATAGGCATGTCGAATCGATGGAGTATGCGAGACTGACTTGCTACAAACTTGTTTGAACCTCCTTCTGTTAGAGCAATGTTTGTGCCAACGTGGCGATGTTGTCGCAATGCTCAGTGTGCAAGAGCACAGAATAATATTGACATGACCTTAGCAAACATTTCTAGTACAAACTATAAAGTACCTCGACGTAGACTTTTTGCTATAGAATATTTATTATAAACTTGCTGTTTCCGGCATGCGTTGCAATGCACCTTTTCCTACTACCTACCTACTACCTACCTAAGAACCTTCTCCTGACAGTAACAAACACAACTTTTCTTGTCTTTGTACCTACTTTGGTAAGTAAAAAAAGAACAAATCGCGCCTAGAAATGAAATGAATGTCGGGTACATTGAGTGGACCACCTTTATAAGACGACTAAAAAATTCCCAATGTATGGACTAGCCGCGTGAAATAATGATCAAAATATTACTTCCCTATTTGAATCGGATTTCGTTAACAATTTCAAGGGTTTTCATTTTTTTGCACGGAACCCTAATCCTTTTTTAACCGACTTTCATAAAAGGATGAGGATCTTTGTTCGACTGTATGTATTTTTTTTTAATGTATGTTCACCGAAATCTCAGTCAATTGTTGACCGATTTTCAAAATTCTTTTTTATTCGAAAGAGTATACTCCCGAGGTGGTACCATTGTCACCATGTCAGGATCTGATGATGGAATCCCAGGGAAATCGAGGGCAACCCTCAAATTTTATAGACACTAATTACGTGTTTCATGTTTTTTCTAAAGCTATTCAAGTATACGAATTTGGAAGTCATCACCTCATGTTGATGAGCTGGCGATGGAAGGTATAACTCCTTAACGGCTAGGAGTTCGAGGATAATTCTTTAGTAAAATATTAACTGTGGACCAATTTTCATAATTTATTTTTTTCTTTCGAAAGAGTATACTCCCGAGGTGGTCCCATTGTCACCATGTCAGGATCTGATGATGGAATCTCAGGGAAATCCAGGGCAACCCTCAAATTTTATTGGAACGTATTACGTGTTTCGTGGTTTTTTCTAAACCTATTCTAATATTGGCATCTGGGAGTCATCACATCATGTTCCTGAGCTGATGATGGAAGGTATAACTACTTAACGGTTAGGAGTTGGAGGATTATTCTTAAATATACCATAATAGTTGTATTCTTTCAGGTTATCTAGGTGAGCTGATTATGGAAGGTAAAACTGCTTACTGGTTAAAAGTCAAAATCAAAGTCAGAATAATTACTCAAGTTGTATGACGCAGTTCAACTTACTACGTACCTACGATTATTTTCACTCATGATCTGCCTAGCCTTTTCCCAACTATGTTAGGGTCGGCTTCCAGTCTAACCGGATGCAGATGTATACCAGTATTTTACATAGAGCGACTGCCTATCTAACCAAACCCAGTTAGTACTAGGTAATACGATACCCCTTGGTAAGACTGGTTGTCAGACTTACGATTATTTTCACGAAAAATAGGAAAAAAAAAACACAACGTACTGATCAGTGGTGAATGAAGATAGCGGAATTCCCAATAAGTGTATGTATGTTTGTCCGCGCATATCTCAAAAATTATATGTCTAATTGCAAAAAACTCTTTTTAGTTGGACTAGGTATAGTTCAACTTAGGGAACAGTGCAAGTTTAATTAAAATCGGTTCAGTAGTTTTTGAGATAGAGATTTTAAGTTGGTATCAGTACCTAGGAAAACATGTCGTGTTGGCTTAACAGCGTAATTCTAAAAGGTATTATGCATGTTGTTTCATTGTTGGCAAGCAGTTGGGTTGACAAGGATTTGTGTTTGATACCACAACTAAAAAGGGTAAAATAACTCAAGTTGTGTTACTCAAGTAACTCAAGTTGTATGACGCAGTTCAACTTACTACGTACCTACGATTATTTTCACTCATCATCTGCCTAGCCTTTTCCCAACTATGTTAGGGTCGGCTTCCAGTCTAACCGGATGCAGATGTATACCAGTATTTTACATAGAGCGACTGCCTATCTAACCAAACCCAGTTAGTACTAGGTAATACGATACCCCTTGGTAAGACTGGTTGTCAGACTTACGATTCTTTCACGAAAAATAGGAAAAAAAAAACACAACGTACTGATCAGTGGTGAATGAAGATAGCGGAATTCCCAATAAGTGTATGTATGTTTGTCCGCGCATATCTCAAAAATTATATGTCTAATTGCAAAAAACTCTTTTTAGTTGGACTAGGTATAGTTCAACTTAGGGAACAGTGCAAGTTTAATTAAAATCGGTTCAGTAGTTTTTGAGATAGAGATTTTAAGTTGGTATCAGTACCTAGGAAAACATGTCGTGTTGGCTTAACAGCGTAATTCTAAAAGGTATTATGCATGTTGTTTCATTGTTGGCAAGCAGTTGGGTTGACAAGGATTTGTGTTTGATACCACAACTAAAAAGGGTAAAATAAAAACTTTTTTGCAAAGAAAAATCGACTTCAAAAAAATACAAAATAAAAACATTTGCAAAAAAAAAATACCGACTTCCAAAAAAAAAGTAGTATAAGTTGCTCCTTATAACATCAGCTATGTGTCATTTAAAGTCCCAGTTAAAGTATTTACTTTAATATGCAATCAGTAAAAAGCTGTGATTTTGAAATTACAAACAAACACTTCAATAGTATCGTTTATTTGTAGTATTGTTGCATGTTGCGCAAAAAGTTAAATTAATTTGATATTGGCGTGTAACTCAATGTGTTTATGGACAACATAATAAAGTTTCCAATCGATGTACTCCGCAGCCGGGCGAGCCGGGCGTGGTGGTGCTTCGGCCCGAGGCGCTGGTGCACTCCGACTCGGAGTCGGAGACGGAGCCCGACGGCGCGCCGCCCTCGCCGTGCCACGTGCGCTTCGTCAACGACAATGTGCTCATCAACGGCCGCTCCTCCATGCCCAACGAGCCCAACAAGGACCGGATCTCTAAGGTAACATAAAAAGATAGAAGATTAAAAGGATCGAATCGGAAATATCGAATGGATTCTAAGTAAGTCCCGGAGTGTTTGCATTCTAGTCCACATAAATACTATTAACATTAGAGATATGCTCGCTGACTGCACAGAGACTCTTGAGTGTTCGTGGTGGCAGCTGTGAGCGACCGCCGTGTGCGACGCAGCTGCAACAGTACTCGCCACGTGCCACACACATCATACGAGTTGTTATCTCTTTACAACTGGTTTACTTCAACGAGTATCTTATTCTCTTCGCATCTTGTTGTTGTCCTGTAACTCGTATCATCTTACCTTTCCTATAAGCTGGACGCGCCAGGGTAGCTCGCGAAATTCAAAGTTTCTTGGATTTTTTGCAATTTGCAGGTCATTGTCAGGTTGTATGTTGATTAAGATATGATTCGCGACCGTAACAAATATGGCTTTACAGAGTTATAGTCATTAAGAGGAAATGTGACTGGTGTGTTCTCCTTACAAACGCTATGACTTTAAATCAATGATTTTTTTATAATCAAATAATTATCAACCTCTTCTATGTCCCTATGTTTTCCTTTTTGATGATACATAATCTTTATAAGCACTGGAACCCTTACAAAATGCTCAAACTTGCCTATCTAGACCGCCCGTCAACGGAGGCCGTGTGTACAAATTTGACAACTATTAAAGAAAAAAGAAAAACATAGGTACACTGTATATGTATATCCTTCTTATTCAGTTTATGAAATATCTTTTTAATTGGTCTAATATTGGAGCAATAAATAATACGTGCACAGACGGAAAAGTGATGTGTAGTAGTTAAAAATAATATCGATAAACTAGCTTTGTAAACAGTTATAGATAAACGTATTTTTCCATAATTATGCTGTTTACTGTTTCGGGGGAGAGCGGCGGTGAGCCAGCGGTGGCAGTGAGTCGCGGCACCAACCCAGCCAGGCGCATTACTTTGTGTAATATATTGTATCACCACTGCTCTCAGAACGGTGAAGGCAAACATCGTTAAGAAACGTGTCCTAGAGCTAAAAATTCGAAGACATGTAACATCTACCAACCCCCACTGGGCCCTCGTGGTGGATTAAAGCCCATTTCCTCTCATAAAGAGGAGGCCTGTGTCCCAGCAGTGGGAACATCAGAAGCTGATGTTCTTTAGTGGGAAATACAAATACTTTTTTTAATACACACATCAAAAGTGTCTAGGAATATTTTACATTTATTAGCATAACTTGTAAAAGTACTAGACATTTTTTTGACAGATTTTTTTCATACGTTTTTTAATTAAGTTGATACTCCTGAGTTTATCTAAACCATGGAACGTCGACATTTAACTAGAAAAGAAGTGTCTCAACACTTCTGCGCGCGCCTGCGTCCAGC
This sequence comes from Noctua janthina, assembly GCA_963576755.1. Classification (NCBI taxonomy): domain Eukaryota; kingdom Metazoa; phylum Arthropoda; class Insecta; order Lepidoptera; family Noctuidae; genus Noctua; species Noctua janthina. Next base: position 20,631,703 of record OY755053.1, on the reverse strand, counting down.
ATGCCTATTGCTCTCAAGCAATAGGCATGCTGGACGCAGGCGCGCGCCAGTGCAACGTTGCCGATGCCATCGGCGCCAGTCAAAGCGTCATAGCCAGCTTGTGGTCTCCCTATTGGGATACTGGTGAGGTGGCTGAGCGGTAAACTGGGAATATTCGGGTAGCCACCGCCAGTCAATCGATTTTTACAAATTACGGTGACAAGACAACCGAACGTTATAACTTGGCAATTGGTTTTAAAGTTACAATCAGAACACCTAAAATCCCCAGGAAGTCCATCCATATCAGGATGGAACAATCATGGTTTAAGCGGGAGAATTGACCGCGTTCGGATAAATTAACGGGTGCAAAATGCAAAATACCAGCTCTGCATCAAATGGCATTTTTGTTTGAAATCTCTCATCATTTCGTCACGCAGCATTGTTTTGTGCTGGGAAAGAAATGTACTGTGGGAGCTCTGTGAGCGGGCCACTGGAGGTGGGAGAAGGGCTCGCCATGTGTGTGTGGCGTGCGACCGATGCTGGCACACGCTGGACGTGACCGGGGGCACGCGACCGATGCTAGCACACGCTGGATGTGACCGGCGGCGTGCGACCGATGCTGGCACACGCTGGACGTGACCGGGGGCACGCGACCGATGCTAGCACACGCTGGACGTGACCGGCGGCACGCGACCGATGCTAGCACACGCTGGATGTGACCGGCGGCGTGCGACCGATGCTGGCACACGCTGGACGTGACCGGGGGCACGCGACCGATGCTAGCACACGCTGGATGTGACCGGCGGCGTGCGACCGATGCTGGCACACGCTGGACGTGACCGGGGGCACGCGACCGATGCTAGCACACGCTGGACGTGACCGGCGGCACGCGACCGATGCTAGCACACGCTGGATGTGACCGGCGGCGTGCGACCGATGCTGGCACACGCTGGACGTGACCGGGGGCACGCGACCGATGCTAGCACACGCTGGATGTGACCGGCGGCGTGCGACCGATGCTGGCACATGCTCGACGGGACCGGCGACCGCGTGTGTCCCCGGTGCTGACACCGCCTTCCTACAACTCTGAATATACTGCATAAATTCGCTAGAAATGCGGCCATGTTGATTGAAATTATTCACCGACTCATCGAGAGTCCGATTTTTGAGAGATGTTGTCTTGCAATTCTTTTTAACTGACACCGCAGTTCGCTGGGTCATGAAACTCACTTGACATGTATGCACGTGGCTAAGTTTGTTAGCTAAACCATTTTTTTCAAATGAGCGAGGCTTGTTCGGCGCACAGCTGCGCCGAACAAGCCTGTAACCACAATATTATGTTTCTTGTTTACATTTAAGTTTTCTTTAATTGTTATTATTGTGTGTACTTGTGGCATGTGTCAAATAAAAGTATTTTCTTTGTAGTCTTTTTAACTAATGGGATTTCGTGGTATGTCTTAATCTAGAGAGTCGTGTCATTTGCTTGTTTCCTGCTTAGTTCGTTTTGGCGTAGTCGCGTTTTAGAGTCATTATGGTTGCTTTGAACATAATGGCATAGAAGTAGGTAAATACGTATTCACTTGGAACAGCTTTCAACATTTAAAAGATAACAACTAAAATGAGTGATGTTATTTTCAGCTGAAGCTGCAGTTCGACGACTCGCTGACGCGCACGTTCGAGTACCCTTCGGAGATGTCCCTGTGCGAGGAGGCCCCGGTCCCGGCGGGCCTGGAGGGCCCCGCGACCCCGGCGGGCCCCGCGACCCCGGCGGGCCCCGCGGCCCCGGCTGGCCCCGCGCCCGAGGGCACGCCGCAGCTGGCGGAGTCCGTACTGCACGCCACGCTCGCCGCTAACACACATATCAGTAAGTATCACACACTTGTGAAAGGACTGTCGCGTCATGAGCGTGCACGCGCTCGCCACTCGAGCCAAACAATCGGATAAGCGTAGCGCTGACAACCTTGAAGCACTCGACTGAGCCACTCGATCGATGCGCAGTCTTGCCGCGCGTTGCTTCGTGTCCCAAAGTTAAATTGTGAGAAACGATCTTAATAACAATCATTTTAATGACGTCTTTTCCAACATCCAATGGTTTGATGTACACAAAATATGTCTGGGCTAAACTAAACACTAGAGTAACAATATGCGCGGGTTCCACGTGCACGCGGTGACTTCAAGAGCTGTGTGCCGCGGCGCGTGATAAGAGGAATTCGCTCTAAATGCGGCGCCGCTCCGGCTGTACGTAGATTGGGTGGTAACCAGACATAATCACAGGCCTTCTCCCGAAGTTATAACCGAATGTCAGTCATCTGCAATAGAAGCAATCGTAACGACTGTCTCCACTCTACTGGGACCCACCATTACTGGTTACATGTAGTGTTGTTCTGCGCTTGCGCACTCAATCGAACAGTACACCGTCTCTCGACCCTCGATGCTGTAATGTTACGATGTCAAGTTATGTGAGTTGTTGTGGTGGCGACAGTATACCTGCTGGCGCGCGCCGAGACCTTCGTGTGACGTCACGCCGCCGGCCCCGCCCGCCGCGCGACCAGCACACTGCACATATTTGCCACTAGTGTTGCAATGCAGCTAGGCTCCCGCGAGCAACACGTTTATTTTGTTTTTGTGTACATTCATAGCCCACGTGAGAGAAGCGGTATTGTTGCCAAATAAAACCACAATTATTATTATTTTGGTCGTTTGAGTCTATGTAAGTGGCTAAGTCGTAGTTAGTTTCGTCGTTTTATGTAGTCACTTGCACTTCCGCAACTTCGTCCGCATAAATTGTGATAGCTCGGCTAATTTGAATGGTATAAACATAATTAAATTTACTTTGGGTAACATTATTGCAATTTTCTTAAGGATCTCTAATTTTTTTTTTAACAATTTTTTAGCTTCCTATTGGTGAAAAAATGGTTAAAATCTGCCCAGTAGTTTCGGAGGTCTTTCGTTACAAACATACAAAAATACAAATCTTTACTCTTTATAATATTAGTGTAGATAATTTTGACAAACCCGTAGGACGCGCCGTAGTCAACCAACAGATTTGATCTTGGCACTTGGCAGTGACGGCTCCCTATCTTATCGAGACTGATTGACGCACGCGACCTACCCTCATAAATATTTTTCATCCAGTTTTTTCGAACATATACACGTTTACAACGAGAAATCACTGCACACCTATTGTGACAACAGGCATTTTGCAGAAGCTCAGTATGATATAACGCAAGCGGTTGGAAACTGCAAAATCATCGTATTACATTATCATATGCCTGGCTCGGTTTCCAGCCTAACCGGATGCACCAAAATACCAGAATTTTAAATGGAGCGAGACTGCCTATCTGACCTCCACAACCCAGTCAGTACTGGGTAATACGATGTCTCTTGGTAAGACTGGTTGTCAGACTTTTGGACTTCCTGTAACGACTGTCAAAAAGCTACAAATGATAGCCGGGACCAACGGCTTGAGGGCCCAGTCCTGTAACATTGACAGCCCGTCGAAATATTTGCGCAGGTTTACAATGTTTTTGTGACTTAAGTTATTAATGAATTGCAATTACTTTTAGTGCACAATAATATTGGTTATATGCTTAATAACTACGTATTTTTAATGTTCATAAAACTCGCTCTTGTTGCGTAAATCTGGCGTTGAAAAGAGGTCTCTCGCGCCCAACGCGAGTCCGCAGTCTGTTTCCGCACTCCTTCCCAGGCAACAGAGGCTGAATCGCAAAATCTATCGAGCCAATAAATTCCTTTATATCTTTGTCTTCAAAGTTGGCTCGTTAGTTAGCTCCGATTACAATAATATCGTCAAATTTCCCGGTTTTTGCTCTCAAAAAATACATAGTTTCTGTCAATAGATTTGTGTTATTATTCGATTTTATCGAAGGGCCACTGTTGAATGACATGACAAAATAAAAAAAAAATCATTAAAATTAACGTAAACTTAAAATTATTAGTATTCCAAAACACCCATAAAATTACAGTATATATACAGAAACGTTTGCCATACTTCCTCAGTGGCCGCCGAGCGGTCGAGGTTGAAGGACATAGGAATATCGTCAATTCTTTTCCGGACTTCTCACTCGCACAATCATGCTGTTGCGCTCATGTTATATCATGCAGGCTGCTCTACTTATGTATTTTAACCGACTGCAAAGAAAAGAAGGGTTATGTTTTTATCTATGATTTTTAAATGTTTTACACATGCGCAGAAGACACTAGCGCGAACGGATACTTGCGGGAAATAAGACTCCTTACGATGAATCGAAATCAAAATCAAAGATGGCGAATGCGAAAAGTAGCTAATTCTTCGTCATAAGCGTCACTTCCATGGTAATCGAGGGCGCTCTAAATGAATATGGGGTCAAAATCAAAGATGGAGGCCACGAAAATTTACGAATTTTTCATCATGGGTGTTATGATATGGTAGTCGAGGGCGCTCCAATCGAATTTGGGGTCAAAATTAAAATACAAGATGGTGCCAACGAAAACTTTTGATTTTTATGTCATGGGTTTCATTTTCGTGGTTTTCGGGGTGGCTGATAACGAAAATGACGTCAAAATGGAAATTCAAGATGGCGCCGACGAAAATTCTCAGTTTTTCTGTCATGGGTGTCATTTTTGTGGTTGTCAGGGTCATTGATAACGAAAATGACGTCAAAATGGAAATTCAAGGTGGCGTCGACGAAAATTTCCGGTTTTTTCGTCATGGGTGTCATTTTCGTGGTTTATTTTTTTGTTTATGGTTTATTTTCGTGGTTGGCGTCATGTACCATTATGGGAAAGCAAAAAAAAAATAATGTTCGAAAACGAGTGGTCATGAATTTCAAAATACCTATTCAAAAAAAGAAAATATTACCTACGTCTTTGTATGATGGTTCCTAGAAACAATAATAAATATAAGCGTCGAATTGATAAGCTTCTTTTTTTATGTCGTTGAATATGTAGGTAGAGCAGCTTTAGCATCATCTCAAATAATGTAAGTACGACTAGGTGTCAGAGGGGAGGCACACACTATGTGTTTTTGTTTTTGCTGTGAACTTCTGAGTTTTGCACGACATGACAATCGCCTTAACGTGCTTTCCGAGACACGGAGGAAACTCGGTATGTAATGGGCGGTCACTCATCCACGGACCGTCCTAGGCAAGTGTAACTTAACCTAAAGATCGACCGAGCGGCTTTTATTATCCAGCCACGAGCTCCTCAGAATCATTACATACAGACTTTATTGACATAATAGGTTACAGAAACTTGTTTAAAGCCTCTAACTACATATCAGTAGCGAAGGTCCCATAAAACTCGATTCCTACCAGCTTCCCTTTGAAAAATGGCACAGTCAGCATTCTATAGACAAATAATATAATCACATTAAAGATTACTTTTTACAAACATTGACCCTTCGCGACTGCTACTCATCTATCTATATATCTTCTGGGCTCGCTCGTTTCATCATAGACCTCATCCATCGCATTCCATCACGCGTGATCGAGGTCAAGGGCAGGCCCTTTTAGCAATAAAAAAATAAACCATACCATCTCGCTTTGCCTTTTTTTTTTTTTTTTTTTTTTTTTTTTCGGATGGGAAATCATCAAATGACCCCCCCCACTCTGGGCGGAGCGGAAGGGAGTGTCAGACTTGTACTGACTAAAACCCATCCATGTTCCTTCTTTGCCCTTTGTATTCCAGGGCCACGGTATCTCTTTCGAACAGTCCCGCAGCCCTGGCAGGCATCGGTCCTTGCGGACCCCTACTTGATTGCTGACATCTCTTTGAGGCGCGCGTGGAACACGAACGCGCCGTCGACACGGCCTGTCGTCATAAGACGGCCGGACGGCGAGCTAGCCCATAACTCGCCGTCCACAGGCCCGCGCCTACGGTGGCCGGGAGCCACCACGTGACCCCCAACGCCCAGGGCGTCTCCCGCGGCGACTGGGACGTGAGGTTCTTTCCCTCTCACGTCCCGCCACCTCCTTCACTAGCATGACTGCTTCGCAGAAGGAGGTGACGGCTTCCCATTCCCTCTCGCTCCGGACCATGGCTTGAACCAAGGCCGGACGCGAGAGATCGCCGCCGCCAATCGCCGCTACGAGGACACGGCGGTGCTCCGCCCAAGCGGGGCAAACCTCCACGGTGTGCTCCACCGTGTCCTCCGGACGATCCTCGCAGTGGAAACACCCGGGCGTTTCCTCCCGCCCGATTCGGTGCAGGAACCTCCCGAAACAACCGTGTCCGGTGAGGACCTGCGTCAGGCGGTAGGTGAGGGCGCCGTGGCGCCTCTCTAGCCACTCCTCAAAGAGGGGACTTATCGCCACTATGGTGGCGTGCCCTGCACGGGGTTGCGACAGTCGCTCTCTCCATGTCGCCATGAGATCACGCCGGAGGTCTGTCCGCTGAGCGGCAATTTGCCGCGGCAGCGGAGTTTCCTCCCGACGTAGTGCCTCCGCGCGCCATTCGTGCAGGCGTGCGAGGACTATCGCCTCCAGATCCCATGGCGGCAATCCGGCAAGGAGGCTAGCCGCTTCGCCGGAGATCGTGCGGTACCCCCGGATTAGCCTTATGGCTATTACCTTTTGGGGCGCGTTCAGGTAGTGGGCGGCTTGCCGCCTCAAAGAACGCGCCCACACCGGGGCCCCGTAAAGAGCCATGGACCGCACGACCCCCGCGTATAGCCTCCGGCAGGAGGCGTTTGGACCCCTCAGGTTGGGCAAGAGCCGCTTGAAGGCAGCCCCTGTCCGTTCCAGTTTGGGAGCCAAACGTCGGAAGTGCTCCACGAAGTTCCACCGGCTGTCGAGGACGAGTCCTAGGTACTTCAACGTCGACCCGACGCCGATGGAAACCCCTCCCGCCGTCAGTAGGGATCCCGACGGTGGCGCATTCCGAGGCCCATGAAAACACATGGCCTCGGACTTGTGCAGTGCCACCTCGAGACCCAATTGCCGGATCCTCTCCACGACTATCGCTACCCCGCCTGTCATGTTTTCGGCCGCCGCCTCGTGTGACCTCCCTTGTGCCAGTACCAGCGTGTCGTCAGCGTAGCAAACTACGCTGACGCCGGTAGGGAGGTCGGCGCGCAGCACCCAGTCGTAACCGATGTTCCACAAGGCCGGCCCCAGAACCGATCCCTGTGGAACACCGCACGACATCTCTCGCCGGTTCCATTCTCCGCTTCGACCAGGGTAGACGACGGCTCTATCCGTCAGGTAGTCCCCGACCACACGACGAAGGTAGGTCGGCACCCGGTGATACCGGAGTGCCTCCCTAATACAGCTCCAGGGCATGGAGTTGAAGGCGTTGGCGATGTCAAGAGACACCGCCAAGACGACCCCGCCCCGGGACACCGCGTCCCCCGTCGTGAGGGCTCTCACGCGCATGATGGCGTCCACCGTCGAGCGCCCCTTGCGGAAACCAAACTGGTGTTCCGCAAGATCCGGCCCCATCCCCGCAAGGTGCCCGGCGAGGCGGTTGGCAATGACTCTTTCAAAGAGCTTGCCCACCTCGTCGAGCAGCACGATGGGCCGGTATGCGGACGGAGAGTCCGCAGGGCGCCCTGGTTTCCGGATGAGGACCAGCTTCCCCGTCTTCCAACGAAGCGGAAACTGGCCTCTCTCCAAGCATGCGCTTAGGAGCCCTTCCAGTCGGGGCCCGAGAGCCTCAGAGGCCAGGACCCAGGCTTTGCCAGGCAAGCCATCGGGTCCCGGGGCGGTGTTTCTGGTTTTCAGCCTGCGTACCGCCACTCTCAGGTCTACCCCAGTCACCTCCGGAACGTCGTCATCGTCATCGGTGTGGTCCGCTTCCGGCACCGCACGCGGCGGCGGAGCCATAGGCGGGGGAGGATGCTCCCCTCGCGAAGGGAACAGAGCGCTCACCACGTCCTCCACGAGCTCAGGCCGGAGACTCTGCGTTAGCGGGGGGGCCCGGGTGCGGAGTTTGTCCCGCACCATCTTGTAAGGGCGCCCCCACGGATCTCCGTTCAGAGACTCCAGCATCTCCTCGCGGGCCAAGTTCTTGGCCCGCCGGACAGCCTCTTGGAGGGCGGTCTTCGCCGCTCTGTACCCCTCGTACAGCTCCGCCTCAATGGCTGCCGCATCCGGAGGGCGGATGCGGAGCCTGCGATGCCTGGCGTACAGGCGCCGCGTGGCAACGCACGCCTTGCGCAAAGACGTCAGCTCTCGCGACCACCAGTACACCTGACGCCGGGCGCTTCCTGGCCGAACTCGGGGCATTGCCACGTCGCAAATCTCGGACATGGCCTCCTGGAACCAACCCGCCTCGTTGTTGATGTCGGCAGGCCTGACTGGTGATGACACCCAGGCCTGCACGATCGAGGCTTCCAGGAGGAGCTCCCGGTCCAGCTGCTTCAGCGCCCATCGCGGACCACTCGGGGCCTGTAGGACCGGCACGCTTGAGGACTGGGTGGAGACGTCGAACCGGATGTACCGGTGGTCGGAATAGGTCTCCACCCCCTCCATGACGCACCAGTCAACGACACGCGGCGACAGAGCGGGGCTGGCGAACGAGATGTCCACCACCGACTCGCCCCGCATCCGCACGCACGTGGGGACAGAACCCCGATTTAGGACGACCAGGCCTGTCTCCAAAGCCCAGTCCTCCACCATTCTACCCCGCACGTCCGTGTAACGAGAACCCCAAGCCAAGTTCTTGGCATTGAAGTCCCCGAGCACAAGCACGGGGAGGGAATGGCTTCCGATGACGACACTCAACTCCGTGAGGGAGTTGTGGAACTCGGCGAGAGTTCGGCTCGGGGAGAAGTAGACTCCCACTACAACGATCTCCCCGAACCGTGCTGCTACGCACCCCTGACCCTTCCTGACACTCTCAAGGGTCGGGGTACCGGCGGCGACCGACGTAATTATGGTCACTGAGCCGCTAAGGTCCTCAACCCAGTCATCCCTGGGCGGGACAAAGTACGGCTCAGCGACCACGGCGATGTTAATCGACCACTGCGCCATGCTCTGGAGCAACAGATCCTGAGCGCAGGCGCAGTGGTTGATGTTCGCCTGGAGAAGGCGTAATGGGGCCGTTACTGGCACTCCATTTCAGCCCCCTCCCGGGCCCCCTGCGAGGGCCCCGCTGCGGAAGTTGCAGCAGTAGCGGCAGCGGCAGCGACAGTGGCGGCGGCTGCGGTGGTGGCGACGGTGGGGGTTTTGGCGGTGGTGGCGGAGGGCCTTCCCTTGCCCCTGGCCTTGGCGGGAGTACCGCAGGACTTGCTCCCTGCCCGGTGATCGGCCGGCTTGCCAGCTGCCGCACATGCGGCGCAGCGCGGCGCGGCGGAGCAAGCCGCGGCCATGTGACCAGGCTGGCCGCAGCGGAAGCACAGGCCGCTGCGGTCCACCTCCGAGGTGCACCGGACCGACACGTGGTGCCCCACATGGCAGCGGAAGCACCTCAGAGGTCTGGGTTCCAGCAGCTTCACCTGCGCCAAAACCCAGCCCACCAAGAGCCTTCGGCCCTCCACAATAACTTTCGCCGCTGTCACAGGGCAGCTTACCGTTATGGTTCGCATGCCCGACAGGTCCGGACGTAAGGTGCCTGCCTTGACTTGCTCGGCAGGACACCCACCGGTCCTGGTGACGGCGGCCACCACCTCCTTCTCGGTCACCGAGTCGTCCAGACCCAGTATGCGCAGGTCTGCGCATTTGACGGGCCTGGACACTCGGGCCTCGTCCGCATTTAGGGACGCTCTAAGCTTTTCAGCCAGAGCGTCGGCGGACGAGCCACGGGTTTCGCCAGGGATCTCCAGCACTCGAGCCCCTGTTGCGGTGACTCTAAGCCGGAGGCCCCCGGTGATCCCGAGCTCTCCGAGATCCACCGTCGCTTTCGCCTTAGCGAGCACGTCGCGGTAGGTCACGCCCCTCTTTTCCGCGTCCGGCTGTAGTGTAATCACTACAGCTGCGGTCTTTGGGGTGCTGAGCCTAACCGCGACGCCCCGCTCCTTTTGCCGGCGTTTCTGCTCCTGCCTCCTGGCCTTTTTGGCCGCCGATCGCTCCCTTGCTTTTTCTCCGGCCACCTGCCACCCGGTCTCGGCCGCGGAAGGCTTAGGGGGCGGGGGGGGCGGCGATAGCGGCTGTCTCGCGGCTGGCGCTGGCATATTCGCCGCCTTGCCCTTCTTTTGGGCCGCCGCCTTGCCCTGTTTCAGGGCCGCCGCCTTGCCCTGTTTCAGGGCCGCCGCCTTCCTAACCGGAGCCGGTTTCGTCGGGGCTGACATAACCCTGCCTGGGGGCTGGCTGGACGGCCCCGGTGCGGAGGCCACAGCAGACGCATATGAGGCCGCCGTCGGTCCCGGGGGCGCCTTGTTTGCCGCTAGGGGGGGGCGCAGGACAATGCCCTCCAGGACGGAGAACCTCGCCTGGAAGGCAGCCAGCTCCTGCCGAACCAGATTCAGAACCTGGTTCTCCACCGGCACGGACTGGCTTGGATGCTTCTGGCCCCCATTTTGGGGCGCCTCGCGAGAGCCGGACTCGCGCAAACTGGCCAGGTCTGCTCGGAGCTTCATGTTCTCCTCTTTGAGAAGCTCCGTGGCGGCCGTCAGTCGAGCGACCTCCGCCCTCAGAATGGCCACGCCGTCTGGCGGGGGCCCCGCAAATCTGGCCTCCGCTGCCGCCATAATGGAGGCGACCGCTGCAGGTATAGCCCTTTGCCTGGTGGAGGGCTTTTGTTTCAAAGAGACAGCCCTAAGCGCCGCCTCCACCTCCTTCGCGAGTCCGGCCTTACGCTCCGCTTCGGAGCCGCCATCAACGCCCGCTTCGTCGCCAGAGGAGCCCGAACGGGCCACCCCGTGACCGGTGGCCACCCCCGGATGGCGCCCCTCCTCGGCAAGCCGCGCAGACCTCTCGGTGGCAGAGAGGCCTCTCCCCTTGCCACGGATCCCGCCGCGCTTGCTGGTGGGGATCTTACAAGCCGAAGCCAGCTCCCCATCTGACGACGACTCTCGGTCGCCTACCGGCCTGGACCGCTTGCGTAGGAACTCCCTGTTCCCCGCAGCAGCCCCGGGCCTCACGCGCTGGGAGCTCACTGAGCCTCCCGCGCTCACCTCGCTGGATGCGGCGCCGGACTCCGACACCGCATCCCTCTCCTCCCTTCCTTCGCCGATATCGGCCGTGTTTTGGGTTGTATTCGTTTCCATACTGTTCCCACGAGTATGGGGGAAATAAAAAGTCCATCTGGGCAGTGCCCCCTGTACCCAGATAAGCCATAGCCAGGCCCGGCAGTGGTTCGCACTAGAGACTGATTTTCCAAAGGAACCCGTCAGCCATACATCTCCTCGCGGTGCGCCGCCGCTTGAGATTCGGGGTAACTTTTTATAGAGGTTTTCTACCTCGTGGTCCGGGCGGTTAAGCCAAGACCCTCGGTCCCAATCGAAGCCGCGAGACGTGTTCCACGACACTTCGACGGTGGGATTACGATATCGACGGAGACAGTGAGGAACGCACGTCCTTCACTGTCTGCTCGGAGGCAGGGTAAGTGCACACCGAGCCCGCCCTTGCTCCTCCGCTGTGCCCTCTGCTTTTCAGAGGGTCACGCGGAGCAACGCCCCCTTGGTCCATGAGGGACCCGCCCATGTCAGAATATTAGCCATGGACAGTAACATTCCCCGAGGAATAAGAATCTCTTCCCATTCCTCGGGGAAGGATACTGCCCACGCCCAGGGTGCACCGGCCCAGCAGCTGCTATTCCCTCCAGACGTATCGAGAGGGACCGGCAGCCATCAGGCACACGAGGAGGAATTCTGACAACGCACCCCAAGGCTATCTTAATATCTCGCTTTGCCTTAGAATACCATCTCGCTTTGCCTTAGACAAGTTCTTGTCTCCGTCTTAAACTTGCAATTTGGCAGCTGTGCGACAGTGGCAGGAAAATCGCTTAGCAACAGTAAGTTGCGTTCATAAATCTCGGCTTCATTTCCATTATTGAAAAAAACAACAAGAGCGTGCGCGTGCGCACGAAACGCTGTGATAGCGCCGGCTGGCGCCGGCATCGCTCTGAAATGGACCTAGAACTCGCTAGAACCTGATATTCGATGAGTGTTGTGATATTTATTTCTGTGTTTGTATAAGAATATGTCATTTAATAACCGGTACTCTGCACCCGTAAGCTAAAAAGTAGTATCTCAACAAATCTATCTTTTGAGAAAACGAGAGATCTCTGTTTGAGTCCAAGCAAGAGATAATTATATGTTTGTTTCTCCGCCGGTTATTTATGGTTATTTTGATTAGTCCATCTGATGCGAGATTTTTCTGGTTATTAGATGGATAAAAGAGCATTAAATATTTTTGAGATACCACTTTTTGACGTACAAAGGTATGTTTGTGCCTAAAGGCCTTATTACATTTGCCAAAATCTGTCGTTTTAATTTGCCTTTAGTAAGGGAAGCCCATTAGAAGCTTCTGAATAATGTAGTCAGTCAAAAAGCACCGTTTGTGCTACATCTAGGATTGTAAGTGCGATTGTTGCGCGAATTTAGGTAAATGTAATACGGCGTAACTGTAGCCACAGCTGGTGTAGGCTAGCTGTGTGGCTCGGTAGCTGTGTAGCGCAGTAGTTGAGGCTCGCTTGCCCGCAGCGTCGGCGGCCCTGTCGCGCTACACGCCGCACAAGACGCTCGCCGGCGCCTTCCAGCTCGGCGTGACGCGCCACGAGCCCGACGCCGCGCCCGGTGAGTCCTACGACTATAGCCATCCACCCACATTTATACTGAAAACATAAAACGAAATTAAACCAGCCGTTTAACTCCCAACACTATTTTGTTCAAAGCTGCTCCTGCACATTAGACCTGCATTAATCGATGGCTATTCATGTTCATTTATCAATACAAACAAGTATTGAATGAGACAAAATCTTTTAAAGTGTCACGTTTCCGAGATATGAGCTATCAAGGATGTACTGATGGCGAAAATTGTAACTTTGAAGATTTTGTCTCATACAAGTGTATGAGACAAAATCTTCATCGATAACAACTATCGATGAATACAAGTCAAATGCGTGGCCACAACTTTGAAAAATAGGAAAATGCCGGAAGATAGGCAAGCCATTTTTATTCAGAGCCCTTTGTTTTGTAATAGCCATATACACACCACACACGGACGGACACCTGAAACTAGCCACCCAGCATTTGTTTGTATAAAGGTCTAGAACATTTAAAGTAATGGTAGGTCAGAGAGGGGAGAAGAGAACGGGACATAATTATTTATTAAAATAAATAATTATGTCCCGTGACGACATAATTAACATATCAGTGAACCATTGTTTATATTTGAATTTTAACGCTGAAAAAAGAGAGTGTGTTGTTTTTTGAACAAAACAATGATTTTACCGGTCTCCAGGTATCTGTGGTATACTCTTTGAACGGCGGAATGACTTAAATGAAGTTGTGCACTCACATTTCGCTGAAAGACCAGACTGAAGAAGTGCCACAGCCTGCGCGGCTATTTTAGGCTCAGTAAGTATCCATAATTTTTACGTCAAAAGAGGTTAGATAATGAGGTTGTAGCGGCGACACAAAAAGTATTACAGAAACATGTACAAGAAGTACTACATCGCCATCTATTTCACGAATGAAAAACTAACGTCAAAATCCTAAATCGCGCAGTTAAAGTTATCAACGACTTAAGACTATACACCGAGAAATTTTAATGGTTTTTTTTCCCGCGGCAGAACAATTTGCCATAAGGAGTACTTTCGAAGTATAGAGTAAAAGTAAAAAAATTAAGATGTTTTTTTTTTAAATAGTTCAAAATATATTCGTCTACTCGAAAAAGTAAGAAATGATAGTAACACTAGACGTAACTTGTAGGTACTACTCGAATCGCGCGATGAGCCGGACAAAGGTAACAGCGATGCATAAATGTTCAAAGCAACATAAGTTCTCGCATGTTGTGATACGGCATAAACTAGTTTGCACGCAGCAACAATAAACACAGCCGCGAAGCCGAAAAAGTAACGATGAATTTATAAATGTTCAAAGCCAAATAAGTTCTCGCATGTTGTGATACGGCATAAACTAGCCTGCGCGCAACAATCACAAACGAAAACACGCACCGGCTCACTATTGTATTATTGCGGCGGCGTATTTAGTTTTCCCGCGAATATCGTACGCGCAGCTCGCGTTGTCAGTGCAATGGATCGACATTACAGGCCAGTTATTGCAATTTGGAGTACGTTGCTAGGTGTAACCTACCTGGAAATGTTACGAAACGTTATCCCGGACTTATTGGACGACGTTCCGCTAGCGGCGCCCGTGGACAATCTGTACTATTAGCATGACGGGTGCCCGGCTCGCTATCACCGCGCCGTGCGAGAGCACCTGCTCTCGGTGTTCCAGCGCTGGATCGGATGCGGCGGGCCAGTGGCTTGGCCAGCAACAAACCAACTCCGACTTTTACTTGTGGTCTGAGCTCAAGCGCCTGGTAGGTATATCGTGAGAAACACGAAACTCGCGACACGTTAATAACTGCGATAGTGGATGCTTTCGATATCGTAAGAAGTGACTGAGACATCTTATAAAAATGAAAGACAATCAATTAAAACGTGCTCGATTGTGTATTTAACGCAGCTTGCACTTCGAACAATTACTCCGTTACCGGGAAGTGTAAGTACCTACTCGTTCTTTTGTAAATACTGAATATTTAAAAGTAGTTTAGTTAATTAAAATAATTGTAAATAAGTTGATACAAATTTTAGAAATACGCCTCAAATAGTTTGTTAGGTATCTACTTCAGAAAATTATTTATCTTAGATAATAAACTTGTTTTTGTTTAATTTCTTGTTCAGTAAATTGCAACTAAAAACTATCTTTGACGGTTCTAAACCCGTAAAAGTATGAAGGTAAAATCTGAACAACTTGTTGGGTAAAGCTTATTATTATTGTGTTTCATTAACTCATAAGTTATCAGCTGATTGAAAAGCATGCGGGTCAACGGCCGCGCGGCCGTTCGGCGCCCGGCTTGCGTCGAGCGTACGTATCGGGAATTACTATTGGTTCGTGGTCGCTTTCGAGTTTTATTTATCACTATGGTAAATCTGCCATTGTTTGTTTCAAATATTTTATTTGTTTATAAAACGATTGAATTACCGAGACAAAACCATTTCGCTGCGGAAAAACAACCATTAAAATTTCTCGGTGTATAGAAAAACCCGACAACAACTGTCGGGCAGTAGTCCACCAGACACAACACCCGTCTGGTCGGAAGATCCTCCCTTTTCTAAAGGGGATGAAGAACTTTACACCCTGTTCTTCATACCCCTAAAAGGTAAAACAATTTAAAAGACTCTTTTTATGCAAAACAAAAGTAGTAAAAAAAGAAATATTGTCTGATGGTCTAATTAAGGCGGTTTGCTTCCTCAAACAAGTGCGAGTCGTACTCACACGCACACTGGGTTCCGGAGCACCAAACAATAAAATAAAAATATTTTAAGGCTCCTTCATATTATTTTAAATTGGCATTCAACAGCAAAACTAAATTTGTTTTTCATAGTATGTTTATGAAAAACAAAGTTACTGCTGCAGTTGTATAAAAAGGTCCCATATCTCAAAAACTAAACATCAAATCTTATTCGTACGTTCTACAATCCTACATTTTTTCAGAATTTTCCTCTTACTTTAGAAATTAGGGAGGGGGGACACATTCTACCACTTTGGAAGTGTCTATCTTTCAGAAAAAAGTAAGAGGTTTTAGGAACCTCAATGTCATTTTTAAAGACCTCTCTATAAAAACCTGCAAGAAAAAAATAGTTTCAGTTCCATGTATGGGGAGCCCCCTTAATCTTTTATTTTTTTATTCTTGTATTCAAATCGTAAAGCGGTTCACAGAATACATCTACCTACCAAGTTTCAAGTGTGTAGTTCTAATAGTTTTGGAATAAACATAAAAATGCAAGGTGGCTCGATAAAGGTGTCCGGAAGTGTAAAATCGTATTAGTAGACAATGAGAGCTATCGTTTATGAGCTCACCAGATGGCGCCTCTGTCGAGTAAGGTCCTGTCATTAATTCTATTTTATACTTTATAGTACCAATAAGTTCATAAAAAGTTTATTTTATTTCGTATAACAACATGTGTAAACTTCAGATACATATTTACAAATATTCTCCCAACATTAACAAGCATGAAACATTTAAAAATTATTCTACCTCCAAGAACTAACGAATACGATTCTAAGTTGCTACTCAAAATGTTCAAATCATAATTAATCAGGAATGGCTCAATCTAGACCACAATCATGAAGATTAAAAAAAATACATGATAAATAAGCACGCAACCCGCGAACACTCCATGACATCTGACATTTCGGAAGACCTTACTCTACACGAACGCCTCTAGCGGCGAATTCATGCAGGATAGCTCCCATTATTGTAACAAATTATACAGGGTGTAAACGTACTCTTAGAGAGCCGTCATTCTGTATATCAAAAAGTAACGTCAAAATAAGTAACTCTACTTAAAAATTATTTCTGCGAAGCGACTTTTTTTGGGGTAAAAAATCACGTTTTACGGTGAGACTCAATGTAACGCACTCAAAACATTGTGCTGATGGATGCATTGAATAGTACGGGGGTCGTAGAGGTACTCAAAGTAAAATTATAACATTAAATTGTTAAAACTTGTACTTAAAAAAAAACTTTGAAAAAGTTGGAACTTTGAGCCTCAATATCTCCGGAACTAAAATCTAGACCATACCTTTCCCAGATATGGTCCTCCTTTTCTAGATTTTTTTTGTTCTAAATACTAGAACAAAAAAATGATCACAGTGACGTACAGTGGGACGAAAATCAAGTTTCATAGACATACCGGTAGATCACTTACAATTTTTTTTTCCTTTTTCTGACTGGAAACCAATACAGTTAAAGAATCCCCAAAATTATCATATTTTTACACCTCTGGTGATTCTGTTGCGAATATATATTTTTTACAAAAAAATGTATGGATGAAACAGAAAAATCCATTTTAATCGAAGCTCGTGAGATTGCGCAATATAACCTCTGGTACGATTATTGGAATATTTTTTGACACCTATAAGTGGTATTCTCTACCATTTATAGGTCGTTACATACCATCAAAAAATACGTTTATTTGTTTTTTAAGTGATATGTCAAAAAAAAAGGACAAAAATTGTACCAGAGGATATAATGGGCAGTCTCACGCGTCTCGATTAAAATGGATTTTTCTGTGTTCGTCCATACATTTTTTAGTAAAAAAATATATTTTCGCGTCAGAATCGCCTGACGTGCAAAAATATGATAAGGTTGGGGCTTCTTTAACTGGTCATCATTGGTATCCAGAACGAAAACGAAAAAAAAAATGATTAAAAAAAAAGTGGTCTATGTCTATGAAACTCGATTTTCGTCCCGCTAAATGACGGGGAGATAAGTGCATTTCGGCTTCGTTGAGGGTACTTTTACCATTAGATTTATTTTAGATTCTGGGACTTAAGTTCATAAAGTCTGATTCAACACTAGTGTAGTTGTTTTATTTTGTATCGCGCTGCAAGTTTCTAGTTGACATAGTGTTTGATGCGCAGAGCCTGCAAGCAGTGCGGGGGGCTCAGGTGGAGCCGGAGGCGCGGGGGAGGCGGAGGGCGAGGGGGACGCGCGGCCGTGCGGCGCGGACGCGGCGCGCTCGTGGAGCGAGGCGCGCACGCACGCCACCGACCTGCTGTTCTAGTCACACACTCACAGGTACGTACACCTGCCGGTGCGGGGGCGGGGGCGAGGGTGGGGGGCGCTCGTGGAGCGAGGCGCGCACGCACGCCACCGACCTGCTGTTCTAGTCACACACTCATAGGTACGTACACCTGCCGGTGCGGGGGCGGGGGCGAGGGTGGGGGGCGCTCGTGGAGCGAGGCGCGCACGCACGCCACCGACCTGCTGTTCTAGTCACACACTCATAGGTACGTACACCTGCCGGTGCGGGGGCGGGGGCGAGGGTGGGGGGCGCTCGTGGAGCGAGGCGCGCACGCACGCCACCGACCTGCTGTTCTAGTCACACACTCATAGGTACGTACACCTGCCGGTGCGGGGGCGGGGGCGAGGGTGGGGGGCGCTCGTGGAGCGAGGCGCGCACGCACGCCACCGACCTGCTGTTCTAGTCACACACTCATAGGTACGTACACCTGCCGGTGCGGGGGCGGGGGCGAGGGTGGGGGGCGCTCGTGGAGCGAGGCGCGCACGCACGCCACCGACCTGCTGTTCTAGTCACACACTCACAGGTACGTACACCTGCCGGTGCGGGGGCGGGGGCGAGGGTGGGGGGCGCTCGTGGAGCGAGGCGCGCACGCACGCCACCGACCTGCTGTTCTAGTCACACACTCATAGGTACGTACACCTGCCGGTGCGGGGGCGGGGGCGAGGGTGGGGGGCGCTCGTGGAGCGAGGCGCGCACGCACGCCACCGACCTGCTGTTCTAGTCACACACTCATAGGTACGTACACCTGCCGGTGCGGGGGCGGGGGCGAGGGTGGGGGGCGCTCGTGGACCGAGGCGCGCACGCACGCCACCGACCTGCTGTTCTAGTCACACACTCACAGGTACGTACACCTGCCGGTGCGGGGGCGGGGGCGAGGGTGGGGGGCGCTCGTGGAGCGAGGCGCGCACGCACGCCACCGACCTGCTGTTCTAGTCACACTCATAGGTACGTACACCTGCCGGTGCGGGGGCGGGGGAGAGGGTGGGGGGCGCTCGTGGAGCGAGGCGCGCACGCACGCCACCGACCTGCTGTTCTAGTCACACACTCACAGGTACGTACACCTGCCGGTGCGGGGGCGGGGGCGAGGGTGGGGGGCGCTCGTGGAGCGAGGCGCGCACGCACGCCACCGACCTGCTGTTCTAGTCACACTCATAGGTACGTACACCTGCCGGTGCGGGGGCGGGGGAGAGGGTGGGGGGCGCTCGTGGAGCGAGGCGCGCACGCACGCCACCGACCTGCTGTTCTAGTCACACACTCACAGGTACGTACACCTGCCGGTGCGGGGGCGGGGGCGAGGGTGGGGGGCGCTCGTGGAGCGAGGCGCGCACGCACGCCACCGACCTGCTGTTCTAGTCACACTCATAGGTACGTACACCTGCCGGTGCGGGGGCGGGGGAGAGGGTGGGGGGCGCTCGTGGAGCGAGGCGCGCACGCACGCCACCGACCTGCTGTTCTAGTCACACACTCACTGTACGTACACCTGCCGGTGTGGGGGCGGGGGCGAGGTTCTAATAATTACAGCAAGTTGTTGTATTTCAATTGATGTATACTATGAAATTTGTTTCGTCAACAGGTCGCGAAGACACCGGATTAGGTGAAGTCGCCGAGGAGGGCGGGGTGCGGGGCCCGGCGTGACGTCACGCGCTCTCGCTGGGTTCAGTCGACGCTGTTCAAACTGCTCAACTATGTATAACCGCGTAGGTTAAGTGCATCGAGTCATATCTGTCGGCGCTCGGCGAAACATTACCGTAATCAACTACCGTCGCCGAGTGACCGAGCTCGACTGATTAGCTGATAACGACTTCAACTTAACGTTTTGAGACATTTTGGAGCATTTAAATGATTTTATGTATTTAAGAAATAACGACGTAGCTTTATTTTGGTTCTTAGTCTATGACGGAGCATAGACAAATAGACAAGCTGTGAGGCGCCTGTCGCGCGTGTATTGTGATCACATACAACTCATTCCACATGGCATTCCTAAATTTTGTAAGAATCTTTACTATCCATTTTTGAAGATTTACAAGTTTTTATTGAATCTTAATTCGATAGCAAACGAGGTCAATGTATTGTTAAAAAGAAAAGTGTATATTTTTTTTATGAAATTTCTTACGAACCTTGGCTAATGAGAAATGAAAACAAAAGTGTTTTTTACAATTGCTTAGTAAATGTATTTAATTGTAATTGATAAACATGCTAAGAGGAGCTGTGCCTTCGCTAGAGGTGCACTTCACCCTTGTGTCGCTGCGGCACTCGCTCATGTACCGCAGCAGTAGCGCACTGCCGCCGGGAGGAGCCCCACTAGTTACTGTTATATACGTAGATGTAATGTTTCGTTCGGGCACGCTGTAAGAGTGTCATAATTATATTATATTGTTCGTATGTATCGCCCGCGCCGCACGCGCGCGTCGCTCGTGCCGCACGTGTCACACACGTGGCACGCACGTGTCACACACGTGGCACACACGTGTCGCGTGCGGCGCAGGCGCAGGCCGCCCGGCCGACACTTGCCAATGCCTAGTTGTATCGTACTTTACGCATATTATGACATTTAGGTGGTTCATTATTATTATTATAGTAGTAACTGATATAATTATCTTGTAGGAATGCAATATTTTGCGTTTATTTTTTGTAAACTGAGGTGCGAATCGGTGAGATCTTGATAGTGATTTGTAAGGAAACGTGTACAAAAGAAGTTATATGTAATCATTACTAGTAGTCGTTAGACGGAGTCGGATGTCGAGACGAGTGAGCGAGGGCTCCGCCACGTGGGCGCGTAGGCCCCAGGCTGCAGTAGTCACACGTAACACTGTGATGTGCTCGTGTCGTGTACAAATTGTCGCCGCGCGGACCAGTCACTGCGCTGCGTGCTACGTTACTTGTATTGTATATCCATTATGATTATTGATCCTGAATTGCAATAAAATTATATAGAAATGGACTCAAACAGATGTTTTATTGTGCAACATTGACAAGGCATGTAGACACTAGAGTGTGGCGACGGGCGGCGTCTGGTCCATGTAGGGGTACGTGACGTCCGTGCTGCCGCGCAGCGCCTCCTTGATGGAGCGCTCCGTGCCGAACTGCAGCAGGTACGACATAGAGCCCGCCTGCAACACCGCTCGTTACATGCCACACGTTACATATGCTTCACGCAAGGTTACATTCTAAACACACGACGGTCTTGTCTTCTATCTTTGAAGATCGTCGCTCTACTGTTCATTTTTGTTGTGTAGCATAAGCATAATCAGCCTATTAATGTTCCCACTGCTGGGACGCAGGCCTCTCTATAAGAGGGATTGGGCTATAATCCACCACGCGGGCCCAGTGTGGGTTGGTAGATGTCACATGTCTTCGAATTTTTGGTTCTAGATTAATTAATTAATTTTTTTTTGTTGTGTAGATACCTTTTTTCTACTCAAAATACAAGTATAAATTAAATATCCTCCTTTAGAACTTCGTAGGTGTGTCTTCATAATGTGCACATATCGAAATAAGGGAAACTATGCTTAATGTTATCGACGGAAAACATATTTTAAAAATACTTTTTTTTTAACATTGTACGTAAGCAGTGTGCAATGCAGTTCTTTAACTGATAGGAAATGTGCTCGAGTTACGAGGGCGGGTCAATAAGTCCGTGACTTTTGGAATAAAACACAGATTTTTTGATAAAAAAATAATTTTATTTTTCAACGTAGTCTCCCTTGAGCTCTATACACTTTGTCCAACGCTTCTCCAATTTTTTTATCCCTTCCAAAAAAAATGATTTGTCGAGGTCCTCAAAATAGGCCTTTGTTTGCGAGATGACTTCATCATTGGAGTCAAATCTTTTTCCACCAAGCCATTTCTTCAGGTTTGGGAACAAGAAGTAGTCGCTCGGAGCCAAATCTGGAGAATAGGGCGGATGAGGGAGCAATTCATAGCCCAATTCATGGATTTTTGCCATGGCAACTGCACATGTGTGCACCCTTGCATTGTCTTGGTGGAAAAGAACTTTTTTCTTGGCCAAATGAGGTCGGTTTTTTTTCAAATCGTCATTGAATCGGTCCAATAAGTTGGCATAATATTCCCCATTGATTGTTCTTCCCTTTTGAAGGTAGTCAATGTGGATTATCCCGCGTGCATCCCAAAAAACAGTCGCCATAACTTTATTGGCTGACAAACCCACCTTGGCCTTCTTTGGCGCCGATTCACCCTTAGAAACCCACTGTTTTGACTGTTGTTTGGTTTCTGGTGTGTTGTGATGGATCCATGTTTCGTCCACGGTTACAAAACGGCGCAAAAACTCCTCCATATTGCGATTAAACAACGCCAAAGCTTCCTGTGAAGTTGTTACACGATTGCGTTTGTGGTCGACTGTGAGCAAACGCGGCACCCATCTTGCGGAAAGCTTTCTCATGCCCAAGTGATCATTCAAAATTGAAACCACTGAGCCATGCGAGATCCCTACGGCTTCCACAATCTCTCGCACTTTCAATCTTCGGTCGGTCAACACCATATCGTGAATTTTTTCGATTGTTTCGGGTGTAGAGACCTCAACTGGGCGTCCAGGACGTTCGGCATCTTCAGTGCTTGTACGGCCACAACGAAATTCAGTAAACCACTTTTTTACCATTGAAATCGATGGTGCAGAGTCCCCATAGTATTTATCAAGCTTAGCCTTGGTCTCGGTAATGGTTTTTTTTCGCAAGAAATAATGCTTAATAAGCACACGAAATTCACTTTTTTCCATTTTCTCCTCAAATTAGTGAGTAGTCTGATAAAAATAGCTGTCAAACACAAACTAACTGACGCAGCAAGTTTAAATTTTGACAGGAGTCAACTGACAGATGCCTGTTGACAGGAGCAGTGTTGCTGTTTCAGTAAAGAGGTCAGAAATTCAAAAAGTCACGGACTTATTGACCCGCCCTCGTATAAACATGGTATTTTTATTTTTAGAAAGCTGATACGTTGTTTAAAATATTTAAAAACAAAAAACCCGACTGCGTAAATAAAACTAAATAAAAACTAGAAAGAAAAAAACAAGCCCAGTAGTTTATGTTGTTAAAAGTTATACTGAACAACTCAAATCAGTTACGTGGTAAATAAAAGAATGGGTCCCCATTGTTAATTCTTCTATTCTGCATTAGAATTTATGATTTGTAATTTACAATAGTTTTATAGTCGATAAACACATAATGTTTATCGATTATAATACTATTTGAATGGTGTAGTTGTTCAGTATTACTTTTAACGACATTCAAAACTTTTCCATTTAGTTTAAATTTATTTTAGATTTTTTTTTACGCAGTCGGGTTTTTGTTCTTTTTATTGTTTATTTCATAGTTTTTAGTCAGGATTCATACTCACTTCGTTATTAAGATTATGACACGATAAATTTCTCAATCTTATCATTTCTTCATTAGGGGAGTTAATATCGTGGGGTAATTTATAAAGTAATTTGCGGTGGTATAAACTACTGATTATTAGTCCCTCCAGAGAACTAACCCGGCTCAAAGCTACATATGCTTGACCTTTAGCAAAAATGCGTGTGCTTAAGTCAACCACAGCTCGGTCCAAAGTAGTTCCTTGGAGCTTGTGTATAGTTACACCACAGCACAATATCAACGGCAACATTTTTCGCTCTATTTTACCCTGTTCACGAAGTGCATCAAGTTCTATAGTTGATGGTTCGATTCTGACTTCTATTCCAGGAACATTGTTTTTAATTTGTTTAAACAAAATGAAAATATTAACGACTAAACTCAAGCATTAGTACGCCGAAAAAATCTTAAAATAGACACAACCGTCAACGTCGTCTGCACGTTCGGATTGATCACTCTGAAACGAAGCCCGTCCCCCACTCCCCCGCGCTCCCTCGCGGCTCGTTGGCCCGCTCCCGCGAGTACCGCACCGCGCCCGCACAGCTCATGAGCTCAGGGGCGCAGCACTCGGCCGCCGCGCCGGCCGAGTGCTGCGCCCCTTCCCGTTAAATCTTTCTTATATATAAAAATGTCGTGTCACGGTGTTTGGGATTGGCCTGCAATCGCACTAGACCGCGAAATGTGTAAGGAGGGAAGGGAGGCCTTTGCCCTGCAGTGGGACAATAAAGGCTTATAATAATAATATTTGGAAGGCCTCCCACTACGTGGACCGATGACCTGGTGAAGGTTGCAGGGATCCGCTGGATGCGAGTCGCACGGGACCGGTCAATGTGGCGACACTTGGGGGAGGCCTATGTCCAACAGTGGACGTCTTTCGGCTGAAATGATGATGATGATGATATTTAGGGGTAGGTAGGGTAGGGTAGAAAAGGTACATTGCAAAGCTTGCCGGGCACAGCTAGACTGACCATTTCTCTTATCGTTTTTTTTCGCAACAATGCAGTGACTTGTGCGCATCATAGCTCTGAAATGCAACCACTGAGAGCAGGCAGACCGACATCATTCACATTAGGGGACTACTCTACAACCCATTGAAATAAATCTAACCGTATCCATGATCGTTATGAAAAATCCTGTCACCTCTCAGTCTAATATACAACGCGTAACAGAATAAACGCAATTCCTGAAAGTAGTTGGTTCAGAATCGGCTTCTGAATCGATTTCCGTCATAAAAATAGGTGTTAAATTTTGACGGATTTTTTTTTAAATGACTTAAATTAGAAACACAGTATCATGACAAATTAATACAATCCTTAATTCAAGGAAATTGAAACCTTAATTTAGAGCAATAAAGGCTACTAAAACGCACGACATTATTTTCAGTTCGCTCATAGCTCATAATACACACACGTAAATAATCAAATAAAAAGGTAATTTAAAGGAATTCCAACTTTATCTCCAATGAGTAAGGCTTATTTGAATACACGACCTAACTTAGTTGGTCATCAGAGTATCCCTACAAAAATAAAATTATTTAATTTGAAGAAATTTAGAACTTATAACAAAGAGATAAAGCATTTGTCGGCAACCTCTTTGACGGTTATGCGATATGCCGACACACGTCGCCGCAACGCCGGCAACCTAACA
Source organism: Noctua janthina (assembly GCA_963576755.1). Classification (NCBI taxonomy): domain Eukaryota; kingdom Metazoa; phylum Arthropoda; class Insecta; order Lepidoptera; family Noctuidae; genus Noctua; species Noctua janthina. The sequence continues at coordinate 20,607,014 of OY755053.1, read as the reverse complement.
TTGAGTCAGTCGTCAGCCGGTAGTAATCTAGTGAAGTTGACCTTTCCGTAACATTTCTGTTTACGCGCGCGATGGCTTTCCGGTATACCAACATGCAATACAAGGAGATGGTGAGGACACTGGCTCGCTGTCTTGATAATGTCGCGTTAGCTTGTCGGGAGTTCAATGACCGTTTTGGCTGCATTGTGAGCGCTAGGACGATGCTGGCTGCAACTCAGCGACTGAGGGACTCTGGGACGTTCCTTCCTAATACGGCTTTGGACAGAGGGACGAATGTGCGGACTACTCGTCTGCAAGAGCGTATTCTCGACGAACATCCAGAGGACAGCTCGAGAGAAGCAGCACCCCAGTTCAACTGCAGCCACATGTACGTGTGGCGAACGTTGTGTGCTGATGGTGAACACCCATTCCATCTTCGACGGTGTCAAGACGGTGCTTACAAAATTGAAATACAATTTAAAAAAGCGTGCAAATAAGTGCATAGAACAAGGCGGTGGTACCATTTTGAAACTTTAATGAAAGTGGATTGCAGAAATAGTGCAAATTAATAACCTAAGTGTAAAGTGTAAATAGTCCAGTTCTGTAAGTACCTACTTCTTCCTATCAATACGATTGTATTCTTATCACTGTAAATATTATGATTAAAATCTTTTAAACACGCGGCTTTTGAATATTTTTGTAGTACAAACAATAAACTGTACCTAAACACGACTTATCAGGGGGTGGTTGATATCGCGAAATTACGCATCTGAGATACATTTTTTACCCGCGTGTGCCGCACAGAGTCCGGGCGCTTCGCCCTTCGTTAGTTTCGTAGTTCGGGTAAAAAGTCGCCGTTTTAAATGCATCCCCGTTACCAAGCCTAAAGTGTTAGATTCGTGTTGATAATTTCACTTAAAATTATCAATCATTACACGGTAAACTCAATTAAGTATCAAAAGTTATTCATAATATCAGCCTGTGAGTGTTTAGGTACAGTAGAGACCATAAGTGCAGTAGCAGTTTCACAAAACGATCGCATCAAAACAAGTCGCACTTACGACCTTTTTCCATAACAAATATTTTGCACACATACACGATCTCGTATATCGCTCTCTTTCATAATTATCTAGTCAGAAAGAGTGCGATATAATGATCATTTGCCTTAGTGACAAGCCTGTCATGTCGCGACGGAGTATTAAGTTAGTGATATTTAATTTCAAACAAACAATTATGTGTCTATCTGGCTTAGCGGTTAACGCTATAGATAAAATGTCTCGCACTGTATACTCTGCGTTCGAACCCAAGTGACATTACTACTCTTTTTGTGTTTTAATTATAAATGATACGTTAGACCCGATGAGATATGTTTTTCTAAATATTAGTTGGAACTTATTATTAACAAAAAAGATGAGGGTGAATGTGAAACAAAATAAACTTCTGGATTGAACAAAGTAGTTAGTTATGACGTTGTTAGTTGGTGAACTTTGTTTCGAGCGTTTGTGTTATTATTACGATTAGCGTATTGTTTGATTGTCTTTATTCAAGATGCAAGCTAATATTAGTATTGATGCCAGGGCAAATATTGTCACTTTGCGTAAAAATGGGCTTAATATTTCTCAAATTTCAACTGAAACTGGCTTAAAATGTGTAAGTTATTTTTAAAAATTATAATTATTATGATGATAGTTGTGGTGTGTGATTTTCTTATTATTAAATAAATTGCTAGTTGCAAGTGTGTAATCACATTTTGTTTTTTTTTAGAAATTCTGTTAGCCGTTGGGTAAAGAGGGTTGAGGAAGAAGGTAGTCTGAAGAGTCGTCTAAGAAGTGAAAGGCCGCCGCTTATTAACCCGACTCAGCGACGTTTTATGGTGGAAGAATATGAAACAAATGGTTTCATTCCAACTATAATGTTTGCAGAGCAATTGGATACTACATTACAGACTGTTCGCCATGCATTCCATGCTGAAGGTTTACATCATCGGAAGCCAGCTAAAAACCATTTTTGACACAAAAACACAGGGAGGAAAGACTACGTTTTGCTCGAGATTATTTACATTTTAACTGGGAGGTGACTGTATTTTCTGACGAGAAGACTTTCAAGTCTTGCCAAAAGGAAGACTTAATTTATGGCGAAAAAATAATAATACTTAATTTAATAAGTAGACCGGGTAACGAAATATTTAGTAATATTAACATAACCGTAAATAAAAAAATAAAAAATTAAGAAATAAATTTTAAATTTAATGATCTTAAATTGGGGTTTAGTTTCAATATTCTTTTCGTCAAGAAAATGAACACTTAAGCTATAACCTCAATACATTCAATGTGACGTTACATTAAAAAAACACGTTCATAAAGTCTAACTCATATATTATACTCATACTCATAGTATTCAATTAACTCTGCTGAATACTGATACCTATAATAAGCGGGTATCAACAATTATATTTGTGTTATTAGAATATCCTTTCCGTGTTATGTTATTCTTATTATGAATTGACTAAGTGGGTATACAACAAAAAATCTTATGAACGGTGATAAGAGAACTTTTTTTTGCCTAGATAGGAATGTGACGTCACATTCTCATAAAAGTTTGTTAATTTTATAAATAAATAAAACGAATAAACATTTTTGTTATCATTCAGCATGATTTTTTTATTTCCACCTTCCAACACCGAAATCATAAAATAAAAATCATTTAATGAGGTTAAATAATAATACAATAACTATCTAATATTTAACTTCTTATAAAAAATAAATAATAAGCATAACTATATCATAAACAAACATAAATACCTAACGACTTTCTGCTTAAAATACAAATATAATTAAGGTTTCAAAGAAACAAAAAACAGCCACACATTGTAATAACATGGATTCGAACTTGGACTTCATTGATCGTGAACCCATGCTCAGCCCAAACAGCTACCAACTCATGTTAATACTACGCGAATTTTAACAATGCAATGGTTAGAACAGGTCATCACTATGATGTGTATTCTAAATGCAACAGAAATATAATGCTATTTCGCGTAGTGTGACGACAGTTCATTAGTGTGTGTTATGTGTAGAATGTTGAGACATCACTCATACACGCACACGCACACACACTGCTGTATCGCGCTCGCACAGTTCATAGCAATGTAATCTTTAGCATGGTGCTGCACTTTTGAGGTCTACTGTACGTAAAATTCGTTCATTGAACTAAAGCACATCTAATGCTTACAGCTATGGTCAGCTGGCGGGCGCTAGAGTTTGCGTGTCGCGTCGGCCGCTAACATTGCATGAGTGTGTGTGCAGGGATGTTGATGTACATACGTTTTGCGTTTAATAAGGATAACTATTTTATAAAAAAATACTAGGTTTGGTTTAAATTTATTTAATTACGGATGTTGTTTTAGACTTATAATTTATTATTCTAATTGGGGCGTCTGAAGTATTGCGCTTAATCTGTTACACGTTGTATAACCAATTTATATTATAAATATTTAACATTAATCCCCGCGTAATAAGGGCAGAATAACGAAACACTAAAGTATATTTAAAATTAGTGAGAATTGTTGTTTTAACAACTTTAAATTGTTATACAATCTGGAACTACGACATGAAATTAAAACGAGCACAGTACTAGTCCATCTAAACATTTTAAAACACGAAAATTAGTAGTTAATGGAAAATTTAAAAATTGCAATTTTCAAACAAAATAAATAGCAGAAACAACTGCATAATAAGCAAACACGCTTTATCTATGAAAAGTTACTGACCGGTTGCGCGGCGTGGTGCGGGGTGCAGCGGACGATCGCGGTAGGTGGTCGAAGGTAGGTATTTTAGGCGGAGAACAACAAATCAGGGGCATAAACTCACTAAGTACCACGTTGTTAATTAAAAGATCACTGATTGAATAATTAACACATGATATCACATCACAATCAAATTTACACCATCAAACTTAACGTTCGTGTGTCGCCATATCTCTCCCGGTATGTATGTAATGGTAAAGCCGTATTTTGGTTACATTCTCCTTACGTAAGTACCATGTCGGTGTACTCGGCAGCTGTGTATCTTAATTGAGCCATAATTAAACTACAAAACTTACACGTTGGGTCTCTACAACGCCACATAGGAACAAACATACATACATAGACTGATAGCCACATTACTCCTCCTCCTTGGCGGCGCGCAGTCGGGTAAAAAATAGAAGGCAACAGGGGGGGTAATTAATGAGAAATTTTTCAATTAAGTATTGTAAAAATATGAATAAATACCTGATATTTTGTTTAAAAAAAAAACACCTTTATTCTTAATTGAGGGCGTTTTTTTTTCGTAATTTTATGGTAACGCCCTGTTATTTCCAACCATAACTAACTTTGTTTCGTCTTGATAGATCGTTTAGTTCAAAAGTTATACCGTTTTGTTAACACGGGGCAAAGCAGCGAACAAGAATGTAAAAAATGCAATATTTTATTTTATTTTTTGCACGTATTTCCGTCGATAAAATAAAGCATGGTTTCCCTTATTTCTATATGTGCACATTATAAAAACTCGCACTGTATATTGACATAGTGCGTCAGGGTTCTTTTGGCACGTGGCGTCGGAACTAACGCCAGGTGATCAAAATAATGAACAATCACAAAGATATCCCGTAAGTTGTCACTTACGGTATAACTTCCGTGACCCCGTCCACTGGGACGAAATCGGAGTGAAAGGATTCGTTGCTTTGTATTATTTTTTGTGATAGACGCTCCCAATCGGAATTTTGTAAATACCGACGCCTCGTACACTCCGTATGCTCCGATTCCGACGCGGTGGACGCTTAGCTTAAGTTTAACGCCAAGTGAACCCCAGTCTCTCGATTATAGAGTACAGTTTCCACAGACAATTATTTTACGAAGCGCCCTCCTAGCAAAGTCATTCAAGCGCCAAAACAGCCATGACACACTCTAGCTATAAGAGAAATATAGTGAGACCTTGGCCCCGGTTGCGCCGGACTTGCGCGTGCCACCCACGGACTGCTGGCCCGGCCGCTCCTCCGAGCAGCGGTCGTTGAGGAACAGCGTGGCCGCCAGGTCGCGCAGCTCGCCCGCCGCCCACTGCGCCCACACCGTGTCCTGGTATTTGTTCCAAAACAGGTCAATACTTGCCTCAATGTGAAGTTTTAAATGATTTTGAGTGCATCTTCAGTGCAACTACCTGTGGATCACTGTCAACTTTACCCACCCTATGCTAAACCAGTAACTTGCAAATGTCAACGCACACGTACAGGCTTTACGCATCGCTCACCAGCGCATGTACGCCTAGCATCGCTGTACATATTAGCCCATTGCTCACGCATTGCAGCAAGCGGCTCACCAGTAGGAACAGGCCTAATCTGACATTTTCTAAATCCACTCGGTGGGAGACACGCAATGAGCAAGGGAAGTATGCGAGTAAGTAGGTAAGCCCATAGATGGATGGTAGCCCTGTGTAATCTGTACTAATATTATAAGAGGGAAGATTTTTTTGTTTGTTTGTTTGTACCGAATAGGCTCCGAAACTACTTGAACGATTTTAACCATTTTTACCAATGGAAAGCCAAATGATCAAGAAGTAACATAGGCTATAATTTAATTTTAAAAAATGAGATCCTTAAAAAAATTGCAATAATATAACCCAAAGTAGCAAAATTTTGCCTATATAATTCATTATTTGGCGCGCTGAGAAAACTATTGATGATCCTTAACTTAGCTATTCACAAAAAAAAAGAATTATGCATTTCGAACTTCTCTGTAAAAAGTTATGTGTGGTCATACATAATACAACTGTAATATTCTGGATATATATTATAGGTATATATTAACAGTACAATTATTTATTTTATATGTGTATATTTGTATGTATGTTTATTTTATATAGGTATAACTTTGTTTTAAGTTCCCATTTAAATTTTCTTGTTTTGTCTTTTCTACACACTTTGTCTACATTTCTAATCCTACTTTCCTCTCGCAGGTCTGCTGGAAGAGATTTCGCATGAAATAAGCAGTACCTTTGTGCTCTTCCATCTTAATGTAATGTCTTGTTAAGTATTTTGTGTGTACATAAATAAATAAATACAATACAAATACATAAAAAATATATATATATGTGTGTCGAATTGAGAACCTCATCGTCTTATCCAAATGGGCAAATAACCAAACTAATGGCAAGAGACACGGGCGAGTGTCATTCTTTCACGGAAAATCTTAACACCGCGATTCAGAAAATGGTGTGAAATGAAAAACGCCATCTATCGAGCATGAAGATAAACTGGTAAAATTTAATACATGGAAAGCGATCGAACACACACTCTACCTCTACAGGGTATAAAGCTATGTAGATTTTCAAAACAGGGTCATGTAAACTAATCTAGAGTACCTCATGCTATCATAGTTTTTAAAAGAAGTCGGTCAGTCGCTTTAATTAAAGTTATTTATTTATTTAACACTTCAAGCACAGAAGTACAGAGGCGGACTTAATGCCATAGGCATTTTCTACCAGTCAACCATTGGGTGATGCAAAGACAAGCAGTGGTAGGTGTAAATCTGAAAATAATTTTAAATAATAATAAGATTAACTACAAGGATATATAAAATACTATAAATATTATATCAAATACTATAAATATATATCAAAATTTAAATTAATGTAAATAAACATTTCCACGAATATACCAAAATAAAAACACAAACCATGGGGAAAACATTACCGTTGTGACGAAACTGCCAGCTTCTTCCGAATGTACTCACGAACTTTAAGTTATCTTGTGAGCACATTTTGATTCATTAGTATCATTTTGATTCAATAGATGTCGCTGCATGTATCTTACATATTGATGATAAGTTATTATTAAACACTCAGCATTTTACTGATACATAAATACCCTAGATGATAAAACTATTTATTTGAATAAGAATTAATACTACGATACGACTGTAACCAACTTTTGTTTCTACCGACAAACTAAGTAAATTTCAGAACACAAAAGCTGCTATTGTGACTTTAAAAATCTTTCCTCTCTAGAATATTAGTATAGTTAACGTCTTACGGCATTTCATACAAACTTTCAGTGATTTTTTTTTTTAAATGATTGAACCGATTTTAATGAAACTTCGTACGCTTGCAGGATACATAAGTCTAAAAACTAGACAGATAATATTTTCGAAAACTAGTGTTACAGCTAAATATGACGATTTTAGATTTTCCATAGAAACAGAAATTTCCAATTATCTTTTTTTTTTAAAAGACATTTAGAAAAGTTCTCTGGCAAGTTTTAAGACTTATTAATCCTGCTTATGTCCTCTTCTCAGTTTGGTTTCCGTTCTGGCAAGTCAACGGAGGATGCAGTGCATAAACTGACTGACTATGTTATTAGGAAACTTGATGATGGTAATAAAGCACTTGGCATCTTCTTAGACCTTGCCAAGGCGTTTGACACGGTGTCTGTCCCGCGTCTGCTTGCTAAATTGGAACGCCTAGGAATAAGAGGTTTGCAGCTCAAATTGTTTCAGGATTATCTGAGTGGTCGTAAACAATGCCTGAAAGTAGACTCTTACATTAGCACGGAGCTTCCTATCTCTTTTGGTGTTCCCCAAGGTTCAGTTCTAGGACCCACACTTTTCTTAATTTACTTGAACGACCTTTTTGGCTTAAAATTGGACCAGGACATTGTAATATCCTACGCTGACGATACGGTTTTACTTTTCTCTGCTGATACGTGGGATAAAACTTTCACTCTGGCACAGAGTGGCTTCGACAAGGTGTGTGATTGGCTAAAACAAAATATTCTTACCCTAAACACAGATAAAACTATGTACATGCCGTTCTACATCAGAAATCCTAATCAACCACTCACACAACTAACCCTAAAATCACACTCTGATGATATTCATCCAACAAACGGTAGTACCTGTAATTGACCTTCTCTAATCAGGAAATCTGAGGTGAAATACTTGGGCATTATTCTGGACTCATCTCTGAACTTCAAAGCACATATATCATTGCTTCAGTCCAGACTAAGAAAATTGATATATGTCTTTAAAAACTTACGTCATGATACTGAAGTAAGTTTATAGGGCATTATGCCAATCAGTACTAACCTATTGCATTTCATGTTGGGGTGGAGCTTCGAAAACCACTCTTCTTCCGCTAGAAATAGCACAACGGGCAATCCTTAAAGTTAGCTCCTTTCGACCCATATATTATCCTACATATTTATTATATCAATCCTGGAAATTACCTACCGTCCGCCAACACTTCATTATAGCTACGATCCTCAAACAACACACTCTCACACCTTTAGACAGCAGTATTGTACTTAAACGACGTCGCAATGCCGTGGTACCAAGATCCAATCAATTTAAACACATATTTACTCATAGGTTCTTCTGTTTCTGCGGTCCTTTCTTTTACAACAAACTCAATTCCA